>CM076584.1:1268785228-1269169638 GCA_034641835.2 Pinus albicaulis
TTTTTCCACAGAAAAAAACGAACTTTCTATTAATATAGATAGTCTCTGAACATATGCCAAGCATTTTTGAAACCAAAACAACCATTCCCTTAAAAAAGAGAATGAAATCAGGCTACTTCCCATCTGATGAAGATGTCAGCAACCCAAGAGGACACCATAAAGATCACAGCTAAAGCATCTATGCATCTCTTAAAGCTCATCAAACAGAATGAGAGCAGTAAGAGTCAGTGCAAGCGAGATGCTCCAACGCCCAAAAGGGCTGGCAGTAAAAACTATCCCAACCCCATATAACCATAAATATAAACAAAAAGCGGGCCCAGAACCCCCTTACATAAGGGAAACAGTTCAGGACCCAAGATAGTATAAAAAAACACATAGGTTTATAAAGGTCCACTGTACAATGCTGAAAATAAACTGAAATTTTACTCAAAAAGAGGCTGTTCCTGAGGGTGAACAGTTCCATTTTCTACTTCCACTACTGCCCAGGTCCCCAAAGCGAGTTGTAGACCTTCTTTAGATAAGATATCTGCTTGCTGGTTCCTTTCCCTGTAAATATGAACAACAGAAATCTTCGTGAAAAAGGACTTAAGACGACGAATCTCCTGAAGTAAAGGAAGAAGAAGAAAGTTCCTGCATTGATGAGTTCCATTAAACCAGTTGACAACATTCCTAGAATCACCAAAGATCTGAATCTGATAAATCTGTTTTGAAATAAGCCAGCAAAGAAGCAAATGGAGAGCTTTAAGTTCAGCAAAGTTATTAGACCCTTGCCCAAGGCCAACAGAGGCTCGAAAGAAGTTTTCAGCTGAGAGGTTAATAACCAGCCCTGCACCACAGATATCATTGATATCAGAAGCACCATCGAAATATGCCCAAGGAAGGGAATTATTGATGATTTCCGGCTGTACGATACGAACAGGACCTTTATCAGCAGGCGTTGGAATGCTGTCAAAAATAACAACTCCCTCAGCTGCCAGATTAGCTAAAGGAAAGGTAGTCTCATTGAAAATAGCCCTGTTTCATGCTAACCAAATACCCCAGGCTATTAAAAGAGGAAAGGCCCTGACTTTATCATCCGACGCCTCCTGCCACCAGTGTTCCCATGCTTGCAGAAGATCATCCCCATGCCACCTCAAGGGAATGTAGGACAGGCGCAGAGATTCTGTCCAGAGACTAACATTAAAAGGACATAGGAGAAAAAGGTGAAGAGGTGTTTCTTCTGCAGATTTACAGAGCGAACACCAGCTCGGCCCCTGCTTGCCTCTTTTTTGCAAAAAGTCCCAAGTAGGAACTTTTTTGTGAAGAATGCACCAAAAGAAGAGTCTAGTTTTAGCTGGACTTTTAAGTTTCCACAGGGGTTTGGACCACCATGCTGGATTCCCCCATCCTTGTTGCAGCATAATCCACTTGTAACCGAATTTAGGGGTATAAATACCTGTTTGAGCATGCACCCATCGCAAGGTGTCAACAGAATCTGAAATTCTAACAGAGGAAAGAGAGAGATCAGCAACATACCGGTTCCATTCTTCTAGCCATCTATTATCCAAATGCAGGTCCAAACCAGACAACCAGCCTTGCTTGACAAAGGTAGTAGACCTAGGGTCAGCCACCTGAATAAGGTAGAAATAGCCTTCAGAATTTAAATACGCAACCAGTTCTCGAGACAGGGCGTAATTGGGCGGACAGCCAACCCAAGGATCACAACCCACCCGAACCTGGCTTCCATCACCCACTTGCCAGGCCAAGCCCCTCTCAATAAGCTGGACAGAGGCCACAACTGCTTTCCAAACTGAAGAAGCATTTGAGGAAGATTTGACAGGGTGCCGAACCCAATCCAGAACAGAATCTTGGCTGATATATTTGCGTTTCATGAGTGAGACCCAGAGAGAATCTGTTGAGAGCAGGCGCCAGGCTAATTTAGCCGCCAAAGATTTTGTAAAGAATCCCAGGTTTTTTATTCCCCAGCCGCCCCACTCCTTTGGTCTTGAGATTTTATCCCAAGCCACCCAAGGGCTTACCGAATCCTGATTGGACCCGGACCACAAGAAAATTCTGCAGAGTTTTTCTATTGAGGCCAAGATGCCTTTAGGTACCCAGGAAAGACTGGCCCAAAAAACAGGAATGGCCAGCAGAACAGATTTAATCAGAACCAGACGCCCAGCCCTTGATAACCACCTGAAGCTCCAATGAGTAAGCCTTTTTTCGATTTTAGCAATAAGCCATTTCCAATCCCGAATGCAGTAAGAGTCTGGCTTTAGCAAAAAGCCCAGGTATTTGAAGTGATCCTGAATTGGGCGGACTTCAAAATTCAAGAGCCTTTGAACTCTGATAAGCTCAACATCAGAAAGACCAGAAGGAGTGATAGTTGATTTTGCAGCATTTATTTGGAGCCCAGTTGCTTTTAAGAAGAGCTCCAGCAAAGAATTTAGGGCACGGCAGTCATCAGTAGACCCATTCAGAAATATCAGAATATCATCGACAAAAAGAAGGTGCGTGATCCAGAAATTTGCCGCCACTTCAATGCCCTTTAAGCTGCCCAGTCTTTTATCTCTGTGAATTAAGAGACTTAAGCCTTCTGCTTCCAACAAGAACAACAAAGGCGAAAGCGGGAAACCCTGTCTTAGACCTCGTTCCGGAGTGAAAAAAGGAGTTGCAGCGCCATTAATCAGGAGAGCAATATCTGTAGAGGAAACACAACTCATAATCCACCGAACAAAGTCAAACCGAAACCCGAGGTGAGTAAGAAGAAGCCTTAGATAAAGCCAATTGAATCTATCATAAGCTTTAGATAGGTCCAACTTAACAATAATTCCTTTCCTGCCACTCCTTTTTAAGCTGTGCAGGGATTCCTGAGCTACACCTACAGCTTCATGGATTTGGCGCCCACTTAAAAAACCAAACTGTTCAGGGGAGAGGTGAGCAGAAAGGAAAGGTTTAAGCCTTGCAGCTATGACTTTCGCAATAATCTTATAGACACAAGAGCACAGGGAAATGGGCCGGAAATCTGCAAAAGACGAAGGGTGGTCCGACTTGGGGATCAGGGCGAGAACACAACCACTTGAAAACGATTATGATCATAATTTTGCAGCCACCACACATGCAACTCATTCATTTTCAAAGGGTAAGTTAAGGTACGTCATTTTCTCACCTTTTACGATAAAATTTCTTGAAAAGCTAGAATGATAATTTTTGGAAAAAACATTTCTCTTCCTCATTTCATAAAATTGCCAATACCATCAGTTTGGGTGGGGGGGGCAGGGAATACATTCATATTCATATTTTTCCATGTTCATATCACATCAAAAAACCCACATACTTTTAAAATATATTAACTATTACATCATTATTATAAGCATACAATGGCTTTTCAAAACAACTTAAAAGATGATTGGATACAAACAAAATCATGGTTCTCAAACAAGAACCAACCATGATGCAATCCAATAAAGATATACTTTGCAACAATAATAAAATTATCATTATGCAAAGATCAAAGGTCAAAATTGAATGTAACAACAAAATATGGTTGTAACACAAGAACCAACCATGTTGCAATTCAAGTAAAACACTTTGCAGAAGTATGAAGTTATCAAATGATATCACGCAAAGTTAAGCCAAAGCTCAAGGATAAAAAAATAATTAATGTAATAGATTGCATGACGACAGGCAATAGCTTCAGTTGGGGGGTATGTTGGGCCTTGAAATTGTCATTCACTTCAATTACATTTTCACTTGTATTTCCATATTATCACCTTCACTCCACCTCCATTTCATTACATTCACCTTACCATTACCACTATTAGGTTACATTTATGTTTTTCCAAACTTTATTAATTCTTATAATTTTTAAGAGAATTTGTAGTTAAAATTTAGAAAATAATGTGCATATGCTTATACCTAACAAGTGGGATGAGATTGTTGCCATGTGTAGGTCAAAAGAAAGCTTCTAAAAGCCCTTTATGTGGCCTCCCAAAACCAAATTCGAATTTGAGTGGAGAAGATCATGGGATCATGAGGATATGTGTCTCATTTCCTATTTGTATTGAAACTCTAGGAAGACGTGTCTTATCATTTCCTATTTTGATTGTAACTCTAGAGATACAGGGAGAGATTCATGGACTCTCATTAATGAGATAATTTCTCATATTTTTGTATAAATAGGGGAAGATTTCTCCTATCAAAACATGTGAAAAGTTGGAGAAATGCTCATGTTCTGAATAAATAAGAGGGCTTGCATTTGGAGCTTCTCAAACTTTCCATCCTCATGGTTTTGGATTGGCCATCTAAAATGTGTGAGATTTACTTGCTTTTCCATATTAAAGTTTATTTGTTTTCTTAGTATTAGTTTTAGAATGATTGTGTAATATTTTCTTTTCTAAAAACATTTCAATAGGATAAATTTATCTATTTTCCAATTGAACTAAGTTTGAAGCAATAGAGCTCATAGTTATCTAGTTTCCCTTAATGTTCTGTCATGTATTTTCTTAGATTAGAATTAGCAGTCAATTGTGTCAGCGGATGTTTTCAAAAGCCATTTCAAGATGATGATCCTAAAATAAATGGTTAAATATCTAATTCATACAATGATTGAATTTAATTTGTACATTGTTATTTTCTTTTTAATAATTTAGAAACTAATGCATAATTGACTTCTCACATAAGAATCTTAGGAGGGTAATACTTCACATTGAATGTTGAGGAAAGTCAGATATACATTAGTTGTTTACAATGAGTTTTACATGCTTTCACATTTTGCTTTCAGATCCTCACTTATTTGCATCACTAATATTCCTAAAGATCATTCCAAGGAGATTGATTTAATCATATTTTAAGAATGAATGAATGAATGTTTTATGAACGCAATTACTGAGTTACCTTCTGCGTACTTTACTTGGTTTTCTAGATCATTAGGTATAATTAGTTACTTAACACCATTTCAAGAATATCACACTTCATAATTGAATGTTGGAAGTAGCTAAATATACATTAGACGTTTTCATTTACATCCTTTGCTTACTGTTCTAGGACATCAGAAGTTTAAGTACGGGAAGTTACTTAACATCATCTCAAGAAGGTTATACCTCATAATTGAATGTTGAAGTAACTAGAAGTACATTAGTTTTTTTCATTTTCTTCTCTTAAGACAAGCACTACAATTTTAATCTCAATTTTAAGAATTAGATCCATAGAATAGGACTAATGATAAGATAGATAGATGCTCTGTTTTCTAGATTAGATTCTAACTAGCCGAAATTCTTTGATTTATTTTTATGTAGATTAGATTAACTTAAGAACACTTCATTTTCTTCCTTCTTAAAATTCATTAGATTCATTTAAATCTTTTCATAATTTTAGATTAAACATTCTTAGACATCAAAGAACAAAAACCCTCTAAAAAAATATAAAATACAAAATAATGAAGTAAGATAAAGGTTAACTCAGCACATATAGTGCACCACACTTCATTAGTTTACAAACCACGGTCGATAATTTACGTTAGCAATTTAAGACATTAAATTGACTAAACAAGTCCCACTCGAAGGTAGTCGACACTTCCTCTGGTTGATGTCCTTGTTCTTATGTCAATTATGGTGTCTTTCTAAAGCTCAACAAAGAAATCTAGAGAAAAATATTCAATAGATGGCAACTAAAAATTCTCTACTTGATCTTAAATCAAAGGAGGCTCATACAATCTCAAATTTTCAACATTAACAACTGAGTAAATTTTCGTGTAGGAAGGAAAATCAAGCTTGAAGGCATTGTTACCAATACTTTCCATAATTTTGAAAGGACCATAATGGATTGGTTTCATCTTTTTACCTTCTCCTTCAAGCCTCTCCTTGCTAATATGAAGCCACAATTCGTCACCAACTTGAAACTTAGGATCCACACATTGTTTGTCGTGCCTCACTTTGTACTTTCCTTGACTTTTTTATTATTGATCTTCAATTGTTTGATGGATGAAATGAATTTGCTCTATGGATTTATTTTCTTTATCTATGTCGCTATGCCCATCGATAGCTACATATTTCCCAAAGATGAAATCCAATGGCGATTTTTTCAAGTATCCAAGACATGTCTCAAATGACGATGTTTGTGTAGAGGAGTGTTTTGCATGGTTGTAAGCATGTTGTGCAAATGTTCATCCCACGACTTAGGATGTTTGCTGCAATAACCTCAAATAATATGAATGATTGTTTGATTAAACACCTCTGCTTGACCATCTGTTTTTGGATGAAAGGTTGTACTCTTACTCAACTTAGTGTCCATCAAGTCCCATAAGCTTGACCAAAAATTCCCAACAAATCAAGAATCTCGATCACTTACAATAGATGTAGGCAACCAAAAATGAACCTAAACACTTTGAAATAAAATATGAGTTGTTTGTCCAGTTGTAACTTTCTTTTTACATGGCATCAATATATACATTTTGCTAAATCTATCCACTACTACATACAAATAATCATGACCTCTTTTTGACAAAGGAAGACCTCCTACAAAATTCATATAAATACTCTCCCATGTGTTAGCTCCTTGTAATTTGTAAGATTGGCAAGAAAAAATGGCATAGAAAAACATCAAACCATTTCAGAGTCCAGGACCTAGCCTTCCTAGGCTCAGCGAGGGCTCTCTCTGTATTTATGAATAATTGATTTAGCTTTATGATTATATTCTTATGATTTTAGGTTAGTTATAAATATTGGGGTTGTTTGTTTGGTTGGATAGATAGAGTGTGGGAAGCTCAATCCATTGGGCTATAGTGCCATAAAAGGGTTGAGTTTTACATCAACTTTTCAAGGGTTTTCACAGGGCAAGATAACTATGAAAATGGATCTATGTGGCAAGATGAATATGAGATGGTAGTGAGTTCTTAAAGCTAAAGAGCAGTTAAGAATTATTTAACTATACTTCAACATGAGTGCAGAGCAAACAACCTCTGAATTCTGTGTTCAGTTCTTTAGAGGAAAACATTTTAAGATAACAATTTAGTGGGGGAAAAGAGAAGTTAATAGTTCTTTAACCCAACTTCGCAAGAAAAACCTCAAGATAAAAATTTCAGAGAAACTAAAGAGCAATTAATAATTTTTTAGTTAAACTTCAAAAAAAAACCTTAAGATAACAACTAGGTCAAACTAAAGAGCAGCTAAGAATTCTTAAGTTATACTTTGTAGAGGAAAACATTGAGATAATTGTAACAGACAAAATTAAGGTGCTCATACAACATATCTTAATCTAAAATCTCAGTTCTGCTTATTAGGGAGATTGATGTACAGTAGGGAAAAACAGAGAAAAAACATTGACATAAAAGGGATAGCATCACCATTAAAATAGCTCAAGGATCCTGTGAACATGCTTGTATCATTGATGTCTAGCTCAAAAAAAGTTATAGTGGTCCAATACAATGATCTTTGCAACTCAGAGTCTAAACAAAGTCCAACAAAAAAAAACCAATAATGATAATGAAAAACACATGCAGTATTTAACTGCAACTAAGGAGGTTGCCCTAATCTAGGGTGACAGACTGAATTTACTATAGAGTAAATGAAGTTTTGAAAATTGAGATGATGCAAGGCCCAAGCAAAAAATATCCCTGAAAAATATACTATAGTGATAACTTTCAAATTAACTCTTGGGCTAACTTTAAAATATCTTTGACCAATTGCCTGCAAAATTAACTTTTGTAATAACTTCTGAACTAAGGCTAAAATATTTCTGACTGTAATATTAACTTCGGTTGCTTTTATTAAATCAAAATTAAGCTGGAGGTGGCCAAGTTGGTTGATAAGAGGCTAATGTTGAGCGATCTTTGATATCTAGCTTTTTCTTCCTCGTTGATTTGTTCTTTGATTTGTCTTAAAACCTTTAAGCTGCCCTTATCTGTACATCTCTTTACTACCTTTTCCTTAACTCTATCCTTTCACTTTAACCTGTCTTTATCTGCCTCTAATGTCACTGTAAATTTATTTTTACCTTACTGTATTATCTGGCCTTTACCTTTCTCTATCACAATGAATCTTTTACCTTTCATCGCCTTCTTATTTGTTTTTGTTTTTACGCTGTTCTTTAACTGCGTTTTTCATCCATTTTTTGTCTTTACCCTAACTGCCTCTTTTCCTGATTTTATTCGCTCTTTTTCTCATAATCCTCTATTGCGTAAAACCATTTGAATCCATACCCTATAAGTCTTTGGAGGAGGTGGATAGGCCATGAGTGCGAAAAGGCATGTAGGTCGTTGGATCAGATGAGGGAGATTGGACGACCGTCAGAGCTTTTGGGTGGATGGTAAGAGGTAGGACCAAGCGGTCTAACGGAGAGGTGGTTTATAGTTTATTGCATGGTGTAGGGGTGGTTAGGCGGTTTTAGATGGAGGGGTGTGGTAAAGCATTGGGATGATGCGTGGTGGATGGGAGGGTTGCAAAACCGCCCATTTCGCAACCCCCATGGTGTTTAAAAATCCAGCAGTTGGGGGTGCGATATGGAGCAGGGACCGTCGAATGAGGGGGTGAAGATTGGACGGTGATCGAGCGATGGGCGAGTCACAAGTTGATTTGATAGGTGGGGCCAGGTTTTATGCGAAGGCAGAGGGTTTAAACATTAGCGCATGGATTTGATATAGGGGGGCCCAAGGATATAACAAAGCAGAGGGGTAAGGATATTAAAGCAGAGGCTTTAATACAAATGGGAGGCAAGTTTTAACATAATGGGGTCGGGATTAAATAAACAGGTTTTATTTAAAGGGGCCCGATAGATTAGATTTATTTAAAAACAATATAAAAGTGAGTTTTACATTGTTTTTAATGAAATAAGGGGAATGAGTGAAGGAGAAGGGATATTAGCAATGGGAATGGGGTTTTACCTAGGGAAAGGCTTTCAAGAAGGGGAAAAGGCTTAAATATATGGGGTTTAGGGTTTAAAATGGGGTTTCAGAGCATGAAAATTTCAGAAAAGGTAAAATGGAAGGGTAATGGAGAGGTAAAAATAAGAAATAATGAAGGCAGTGAGATTTCTGAAAATAAATGATAGTCAAGGAATATTATTTTTAGCATAAAAAATATAAGGAATAGGCAGTCATCTTGTGATACTGTAAAAATATAGGAGACTAATAGTGGCTCCAGTTGGGGAGGGAAGCTCCTTTAGGATGTGTCAAGAACTTTGTAGACCAGTAGCCGGATTTGTTGCAACTTTTGTGATTTGTGACCTTTAAAAACTGAAAACCATGCTTACTGCAGACTAAGGTCTAAAACATACTTGTTTTTGAGCTTGAACTAGCAACCTGAAATTGAAAAATTTTGAAACATGCTCAAGTATTAAGAGCTCCTTTGCATAACTACCTACCCTAATCTAACTTGGAGGTATATATTCACTAAGTGAACTCTCTTCTCCAATGCAACCAATTCAGTAAATGACTACATGATTGATTCTTGTCTAGCCTTTTGAGTATGCTGAAACAACAAAAAATCTACTTCCATATTACCTACCTTTGAACAAAAATGCTCAAGATTTTCTTTAAACTCTGCAACAAACCATTCTTGGCATAGCATACTCCTTCTTTAGATGTTTCTAAGAAAACAACAAAAGGATATTGGAACAATACCTGGCCCTAAGGATTTATATATTAAGCTTCATCCAGGACTACTCCTTCTTCATGGTTATCTGACATGGCATCCTCATAATATACTACTATGTTGTCCTTAAGAAAACCTAATATGCCTTGATTGAGTTGGATGAATTCTATTTGAAGGTCATCATTTTGATGAGTAGGAACACTCTCCGGCAATAGGACTTCTTGAGAAGGTAGTATAGCATCAACATAGATTTGTTATTTTGTTTCTTCATGAGAAAATGCTTTAGCAGAAAAATTAGTAGTAACTCTTGATTATATAAAAATTTAGAAGTTGGCTACATGTTTAAAATTTGATTGATTTCTTCTTCGTTTAAAGGAGGAGGAATTCTTTGTTTTCTTTGGATAGAACCAGAGTTGTTCTCTTTCTCTTGTGAATACTAATCATAAGGCTAAATGTCTTCTTGAGCATCACACAAAAGAGCAGATGAATCATCATTTGTCCCTTTAGAGATATCTTGTGGATCTTCTTTCATTTCCTGCTTACTTTCATTCCAAACCAACTTCTCTTGGTTGTTATGACAGTTATCTTAAGCATGAAATTCATGAATCACTTCTAATAGATCTTCAGGATGCCAATTTCCCATATCTTAATAAATATTTACAAGGTATTGTATGAGATCTTCAGACTGATCACAACAGTTTTCAGCTAATGATAAAGATGGAGAATTTTCTTTACAATGCTCACAAAACACCTTGTGGATTTTTTTAAAGAAAACAAACTACCACGGTTCAGACCTTCATACTATTCCCTTGCTTTCCCTTCTAATTTTAGCATAAAAATATTCATGAGTAAATCCTCATGCCATTCAACCTTCAACCTCCATGAGCGTATATGAAATTTAATGAGATGTAACAAAGGGTCATCAACCTTTCCATCTTGAAAAATAAGCAGATTTTTGTCCCAATTTACCTAAGGTATTTTGTGAGGGAATCCAGGAATGTGATATCTTTTCATTGGAGCATACCTTAGTTGTATCCTTGGATCCATCTTTGTCAATCAGTCAGAGAAAAGGGTAACTACTACATCTTTACAACTAATCTGGATTCTTCTACCAGTGGAGTCTTTAGGCCAACTGAAAACTGTGGAGTCGCCAGGTGGATGATTTCAACTTTCTTGAGGCTGCCTATTGTCCACCATCAACAACTAGATACCAATCTTGGCTAATACTTGAATCATCTAATTTTGAGTGGGGTTTCTGAGTTATGAAGGAATATTAAGCTTTTTCAATAACTCAGTCCCTATTATGGTCGTCATTATCATAGCTCCATGTAATTTGTAATATTGGCAA
This sequence comes from Pinus albicaulis, assembly GCA_034641835.2. Lineage (NCBI taxonomy): Eukaryota > Viridiplantae > Streptophyta > Pinopsida > Pinales > Pinaceae > Pinus > Pinus albicaulis. The sequence goes on from CM076584.1 coordinate 1,268,796,143, forward strand.
GAATAAATGCCAGAGAACAACATCAAACTGCTTCGGAGTCTAGGACCTAGCCTTCCTAGGCTCAGAGAGGGCTCTCTCTATATTTATGATTAATTGATTTAGCTTATGATTATATTATTCTGATTTTAGGCTAGTTATAAATATTGGGGTTGTTTGTTTGATTTTTTTTTTGGTTGGATAGATAGAGTGTGGGAAGATTAATCCATTGGGCTATGGAGTCATAAAAGGGTTGAGTTGTACATCAAAATTCCAAGGGTTTTCACAGGGCAAGCTAGCTATGCAAATGGATCTCTGTGGCAAGATGAATATGAAATGGTAGTAAGTTCTGTAAAGCTAAAGAGAAGTTAAGAATTCTTTAAATATACTTCAACATGAGTGCAGAGCAGATAGTCTCTGAATTATGCATTCAGGTCTTTAGAGGAAAACATTTTAAGATAACAGTTTAGTGGGGGTAAAGAGTAGTTAAGAATTCTTTAACCCAACTTCGCAAGAAAAACCTCAAGATAAAAGTTTCAGAGAAACTAAAGAGAAGTTAAGAATTCTTTAACCCAACTTCGCAAGAAAAACCTCAAGATAAAAGTTTCAGAGAAACTAAAGAGAAGTTAAGAATTCTTTAGTTACACTTCAAAAAAAAACCTTAAGATAACAGCTAGGTCAAACTAAAGAGCAGTTAAGAATTCTTCAATTATACTTTGTAGAGGAAAACATTGAGTTAACAGTAACATACAAAATCAAGGTGCTCATACAACATATCTTAATCTAAAATCTATGTTCTTCTTATCAGGGAGATTGATGTACAATAGGGAAAAATAGAGAAAAAACATTGGCATAAAAGGGATAACATCACCATTAACATAGCTCAAAGATCTTGTGAACGTTCTTGTATCATTGATGTCTAACTCAAAAAAAATTACAGTGGTCCAATACAATGATCTTTGCAACTCACAGTCTAAACAAAGTAAAAAAAAAAACGAATAATGATAATGGAAAACACATGTAGTATTTAACCACAACTGAGGAGGTTGCCCTAATCTAGGGTGACAGACTGCATTTACTATAGAGTAAATGAAATTTTGACAATTTAGACCATGCAAGGCCCAAGTCAAAAATATCTCTGACAAACCTACTGTAGTGATAACTTTCAAATTAACTCTTGAGCTAACTTTAAAATATCTTTGACCAACTACCTGCAAAATTAACCTTTGTAATAACCTTTGAACTGATGCTAAAATATCTATCATTGTAATATTAACTTAGGTTTCTTTTGTTAAATCAAAATTAAGCTAGAGGTGTCCAAGTTGGTTGAGAAGAGGTTAACATCGAGCGATATTTGATATCTGGCTTTGTCTTCCTCGTTGATTTTTTCTTTGATTTGTCTTTAAACCTTTAAACTGCCCGTATATGTACATCTCTTTACTTCCTTTGCCTTAACTCTGTCCTTTCACTTTAACCTGTCTTTATCTGCCTCTGCTGTCACTGTAAATTTATTTTTACCTTACTGTATTACCTGCCCTTTACCTTTCTCTGTCATAGAGAATCTTTTACCTTTCACTGCCTTCTTATCTATTTGTGTTTTTACTCTGTTCTTTAACTACATTTTTCATCCCTTTTTTGTCTTTACCCTGACTGCCTCTTTTCCTGCTTTTATTCTCTCTTTTTCTCATAATCCTTTGTTGTGGAAAACCATTTGAATCCATACCCTTCAAGTCTTGGAAGAGGCAGATAGGCGGGGAGTGCGAAAAGGCATGTAGGTTGTTGGATCATATGAGGGAGATTGGACGACCATCAGAGCTTTTGGATGGATGGTAAGAGGTGGGACTGACTGATCTAACAGAGAGGTGGTATATGGTTTATCACACGGTGTAGGGGTGGTTAGGAGATTTTGGATGGAGGGATGCGATAAAGCATCAGGATGATGCGTGTTGGATGGGAGGGTTGAAAAATTTCCCATTTTGCAACCCCCGTGGTGTTTAAAAATTGGGCAGTTGGGGGTGTGATATGGAGCCGGGGCCGTCGGATGAGGGGGTTAATATTGGAAAGTGATTAGGCAGTGGGCCAATCACGGGTTGATTTGATAGGTGGGGTCAGGTTTTACGCCAAGGTGGAGGGTTTAAACATTAGCGCAGGGATTTAATATAATGGGGGCACAGGGATATTACAAAGCGGATGGGTAAGGGTGTTAAATCAAAGGCTTTAACACAAATGAGAGTTGGGTTTTATCATAATGGGGGTCAGGATTAAATAAACAATGTTTATTTAAAGGGGCTCGATAGATTATATTTATATAAAAACAATGTAAAAGTGGGTTTTACATTGTTTTTAATGAAAGAAGGGGAATGAGTGAAGGAGAAGGGATATTAGCAATGGGAACGAGGTTTTAGATAGGGAAAGGGTTTTAAGAAGGGAAAAGGTTTAAATATATGAGTTTTAGGGTTTAAAATGGGGTTTCAAAGCATGAGAATGTCAGAAAAGGTAAAATGGAAGGGTAATGGAGAGGTAAAAATAAAAAATAATAAAGGCAATGAGATTTCTGAAAATAAATGGTAGTCATGGAATATTATTTTTAGCATAAAAAATATAGGGAATATAAATTCATCTTGTGATACTGTAAAACTACAGGAGACTAACACCATGGACGTGAAGGAACCAAAAGTGGTTTGTACAATCCTAACTTCCTATTACTAGCCTTTCTAACTTCACATAATGAACAACCTTTAATAAAACGTGACACACTTTCAAGAATACGAGGCCAATAACAATGCCTCTAAAGATTTCCTATTGTTTTTCTTGCACCAAAATGTCGAGCAATAAGAGAAGTGTGTTCTTCCCTTATGACATTCACTCTCTCCTCCTGTGGAATACAAAGCTTTCCCAAATGATTCAACAAGTTATTATGTACATGGTAATCCAATTCCTCAACTTGGAGACCTTGACTCAAGTTTTCATAAACATATTGAAAGTCATTAAAAAATGCATATTGTTCAATGTATTTTTCATGTAAAATAGAAATATTCTTGAGTAAATTAGCTGCATTAATAATACCTTTCTTATACCTAATGACCAAGTGGAATTACTGCAAGAAACCCATCCATCAAAAGTTCCTTGACTACTTCAATTTAGTTTGTGATTGCAAGTATTGCAATGGTTGGTGATCGGTGTGAATGATGGTTTCCTTTCCCATCAAATAGTGTTTCCAATTCTTCACATTTTGAACCAATGCATATAGATCCTTGTCAAAAGTAGGATAATTTATCACTGCACCATTGAAAATTTTTGAATGGAATGAAATGGGATTACCATGTTGTAAGAGGATTGCACCCATGGCATAGTCACTTGCATCAGTTTGAATCTGAAAGGGTTGTCTCAAGTCCAATTGTAATAATATTGGGATTGAACTGATCTTATCTTTCAAAGCAGCAAATTATTTTTTCTTCTTGCCTCCCCACTTGAAGACCTTCTTAACATTATTCAATGCATGTAATTGAGTTGCAATAGAAGAAACATTAGCAATGAAATTCCTCTAATATTGTGTTTCTTCTAGAAAAATACTTACCTCAGAGACTGTGTTGGGTATATATTCACAATGACCTCAACATTAGAGGGGTCTATCTTCACCTCACCTCCTCCAACAATATTTCCCAAGTACAGTAAATAAGTTTTACCAAATTCATATTTTTACATCTTCAAAAACAACTGTTCTTTTCTCAATACATCAAGCACCTTTCTCACATGCATGGCATGTTCATCTCATGATTTTCTGAATATAAAAATATAATCTAAGTAGACAATGGAAAAATCATCAATAAATGGCCTCAATATATCATTCATAACTGTCATGAAATTATTTGGAGCGTTGCAAAGAAAAAAAGGCATAACAAACCACTCAAACAATCCTTGTTTAGTTTTAAATGTGGTCTTCCGCATGTCCTCTTCAACTATTATAACTTGATGATAACTGCTTCTTAAGTCTAACTTAGTGAAATACTTTGTATACCTCAACTGATCAAGAAAATCATCAATTCTTGGGAGTGGATAATGATTATTTACCATGATTTTGTTTAGTGCGCAGAAATCCACACATATGTGCCAAGTTCCATCCTTCTTCGACACCAACACAATCGGTGAACCACATGGTGAGGTAGATACGTGAATGATACCTTTATTTAAAAATTCTTGGATTTTATTCTTGGTTTCTACACTTTCCATTATTGACATGCAATACATGCTAATGTTAGGGAGTGGAACATCCAGTTGCAGCTGTATCTCATGTTGGATTCCCCTCATGGGAGGTAACCCCTTTGGTTCCTGAAACATCTAGCGATGCTGACTTACCACATCAAACAAATCAGATTTCAATTTATCATTACAACCTTCAAAATATTCATAATCATTATCATTATTTTGTTTGATCATAAGAAAGACAACATTTTTGCTTGAATTTACTAGTCTTTTCATTTTCCCGGCATTAACTAAAGATAGGTTTAGCTTTTTGCAATGAGCTCTCACAATATATTCCACTCCATATTTGAACAAGTGGTACTTTTTCTCATGGTGATCGAAGACTTCTTTTTTGTCATAGATATAAGGACTACACAAAAAAATTCTTCATATGTCAAGCAGTACAAAATCTAACTCATCTTCATCAATAAAGTTTGCGGTAATTGCAAATCAGAAAATACATTTTCTTGTAACCCGTAAATTTGTGTCCTTAGTTATCCAACCTAAAGGGTATGGATTGTTATAAGGTAAGGTTTCAATATTAATATTCTTGACTAAGTCTTCAGATATTAAGTTCGCTTGACACCCACTATCAAATAGTGTGTTAATTTTTTGTATGTTTTGAGATCACTCTTACATGAAACAACTCTATTCTTGTTTTTTCACTTGGTGTGTTACTGTGAAAATTTGATGAATTAGTACTTGTGATGGCTTATTTTCCCTTTGTGACCATGGCTGCAACTTTAGTCTCATCTCCTAAGTCAGATCCAAGATCTTGTTGTGTGTTAGTAGTTTTATTTTGTTTCCCCTTGTTGTTTAATTTCTTAGACCTCAATTCTGGATGAAGCTTCCAATAGCGGGCTTCATCATGACCCTCTTTGGAACATTGGTTACATGTGGTTTTCTCCCCTTTTTTTATGGATTCAGTTTTCTTTTGTTTTCCCTTGAAACCCTTTCCTTTTTCACCACCCCTAAATGGTTTCTTTTTACCCTCTTCTTGTAAATTTTTCCTTCTTGCCTCAAGGTGTGTAGCTTCTACACATACCTCATCTATACTAGTGGGATTAAACATGAGGATGGTATGTTTCAAGTAACTGTGAAAACCCCCTATACACTTCAGCAAGGTATATTGAGAATGCAAATAAACACCTAACATAAGAGCTCTTCTCCTAAATTCATGGGTGTAATATTGCACACTTTGACCTTTCAATTATCTAAAGTCTTTCCAGCTCATAATGGACTTTTACTTTTAAGCTAGAGGGTAGAATTTCCTTTTAATGGAAGAAATAAAATTAGACCAAGACATTGAGATATTACCATGTTTTTTAATCTCATATTGTGTCCTTGCTTCCCACCATACAAGTGTTGCACCCTCCATTCTCAAGGAAGCTGATTGAATCTTTATGCAATCCTCTTGAAGGTTTCGAATTCTAAAATAAACCTCCAACTGACAAATCCAATTATCCAACTTCTCTACATTCACTTCACCATTATACATCGGAAGCTCAAATTTAACATCAAGTTTAAGTAAGGGTGATTTAAAAACTCCTTTTGAAGTATGTGTGAATAGATGGAAGGGTTTTGGTAGTGTAAGATGATGAAGAGGAAGGTGAAGATGGTGGTGAGGATGATGGTGGAGTGGATGGTATTTTATTACCATCTCCATGGCCTCCTCCTACTGGAGAACCCTCTCCTCTTGGAGGCCTAGAAATTTATCCTTGCATTGTTAAATTCCTCTCCTCATAGAGGACCTTTACCATCTCAGTCATATCAAAAAATGCCTTTCTGAATGCTATCTCATCTTCTATAATGGTAGGTTCTCCTTCACGAGACATGCTCACTGAAGACTCAACTTCAACTTGAGGATGTGCTAGTGTTGAAGACTTTGGAAACCTTTCCCTTCTTCCTCTTTGACACAACTGCAGGGCTTTCAACCAGCTTCCCTTCTCCTCTTTTGAGTTTTAACCTTGTAAGCATGACCCAAAATTGCAAACAATTAGATACCTTCTTGCACAACAAACCTAAAGCTCTGATACCAAAAATGATCTGATCAAGGTATGTTAATATTGTTGTGCTAATTCCTCTTTCAGATTTTGAAACCAATGTTTATTATGTGCTTAAGGGTTCAAGTTATCTTCCAAGTTATTGATTCTTGTTGGAACGGGGTTCCCTAACCACAATTTTTTTCCAATTTTGTAATATTTTGTAATATTTAGTCTAGCACAGGGGGTTTGGGGTGGGTCAAAACCCTCAATGAGTTGTAATGGGTTAAATGATAGACCAAGGGTCTGCAAACCATGGTTTGCGACCATAGGATAACGCAGGTTAACATGATATAAATATATGGTAAACTGAGTCTAGGAAGAGGCTATGTAGTGACTAAGCTTAGATACGAAATTGTGGATATTTTGTGTCGATTGTCTGGGTAAGGGCTCCTGTTGTCTATGTGCGTGAAGACCCTGAGTCATGCTATGTGCAGACTCCACTGGTTGTGTGCACGAGTTGGTAAATAGAGTCTGTAATTCAGATCGAGATATGAATGAAAGAAAAGGTTGTTGATGATATTTACATGTTTCTATGTTATATCGGCTATAATTTAGTTCTAATATTGTGTTGTTGATTGATGATATACTAATGTGCATGTGGATGCAATATTATGAATGCATAGATCTGGTTTAAATACTCTTCCTGAGTTACCTGTTATTTAGGATCTATGCTCCACTGTTAAGATTTCGTATCAGGGCTCCTATTGCGCAGGACAGTTAGATATGATGGGACCCACTTTAATTAAATTTCTCTCTCTCAGGGTGCAAAAACCTGGTTCCATCACCCTCCCATACTACTTCGGGTGAGACCTTGACTTGCACAAGCAGGACATTTCCAAAAGGGCCGGTAGTATAGGGGTTTGTTGGAAAACCTTAAAACTGAACCTGGGTCAAAGCCCCTAAAGCCAACAAATGATTCTGTTGCCGGTACTAGGAGAATTTTGAGAGAGGGATTGGGTAATGCCATGGGCTCATTGGTAGCCATTAAAACCCAAGTTAGAAGACTGGTTCGAAAAGAAGATTCGGGAATTTTCCCTAAAAGAAAATAGGAGTGAAAAGTTGTTCATGGAAGAGTGGAAAAATAGATATGTTTTTATAGAAGTACATGAAATCTTCTTTGTGTCCTTCACACACGAGTTGCAAGAGTGGCTGGCTCGATTGGTGGAATTTTAGACTTGCTGGAAGGACGATCAGGTCACACAGTGGACCCCCGAATTCATCTAGCAATTGGAAAAGACTGATAATAAGATTACCAGAAATGTGGATCATTGGGTTGACAATATATTGGGCGGATTCATGATAGAATTTGATGTTGATCAATTTGTGTCATATTCATAAGCAAAACGAAGGTTCTTCAAGGGATTTAGAGGTAATTTCCTAAAAACCTTGCCGTTGTTGATTAAGATGCTATTGAGTGAAAAGGGTGTCTTATGTTCCCACACTGAGTGAATGATATCTGATCAGAGTGGGAGCACGACACGAAGCGGTAAATACTACCAGGTTAATCAAGGTTGAGATCGATCGGTATACAGTCCCTTAAGGGAATCATCTTATCTTAACTAAGGAGGGGTTGCGCAAGGTGGAACCAGCCCCCCGACCACACTTACATCGAACCCACACAAGGGTAAGAACTCTCCTACACCCCCTCCGCCACCACCAGAGGATGAAATTGCTACACAAATGAAGCTGCATACCTTTAAGGGCGTAGGAGACGAGGAAATGGATTGATTCTGGTTCATAGTTGATTCTATATGGACCGCGCAGAACGTTAACAATGATGCTATTAAATGAGCGTAGCTATATATAGCCTTTGAGGGGAGGGCCCTGGATTGGTTTATGGGATATATTAGTCAGCACGTGAACACATCCATACAAGATATTAAGAACACCCTAAAGAAACAATTTCGGAAGCCTAAGTCATACGCTCAACATGTAGTCTAACTAAAGGACTTTAAGCAGGGACCTACAGAGTCCGTTTAGGAAGCTGACCAATGATTAAAAAAGGTTATCGGCGATGGGGGATTTTTTTATGAAGATAAGAAAAAAAAATAATGGTTTATAACTATGCTATTATAACACTTGCATGGGCCCATGGGACAACAAAAGATCGGCTCCCAAGAGGAAGCCCTAGAAATAGCCATGAAATTAGAAGTTGTGTTAAGAGATGATACACAATTCGCAGCCCTATAGGTCCAAAACCAGCAAGAGGAAATTCACTTAGAAATTCAGAGCTTGCGAAACGATCGGGTTAAGGAAGCTAGCCCAGACATATGGTGAATAACTATAGGGTACCAGGTCACACTGAGGATCAATTCCTACTGTTATCATACTACATGCAGGCTGGGGGACCAAGCCCTCTATGACCTAGGGAAGTGGCTAGCCCTAGCAGTCCTATGCTATGGTGTGCTGACTGTCAGGTGGAAGGAAGACATGATACAGATCACTCCCCACGGTTGGGTGCTTGTGTTCCAAAATTGAAACAAAAGTGGTGCAGATTCTACTTGTCTGTGGGTCATGACGAGATAAACTGCTGAACCCTCAACCTCATGGTGGATAGGGGAAAATTATACAAGGTGCAGATGGACCCCTCCTCACCATTGTCTCCTTTGGGATGGGGTGGGGTCCCCCGCAAGAGGAAGGGGAGGAGGGAGAGGGGGGAGTGTTGGTTGAGGATGTGGACAACTGATCTGTTTCAACTGTGGCGATGTAGAAAATTTCGCACGATATTTCCCAAACCCAAAACGCCAGTCTTGCAGATATTTCTGGAAGTTTTATCACATCATTGAATACTACTCGGTACTAATAGAGAAAATTCAAGAGAAGCAATAGACACCTATGCAAAATGTGTAAAGGGTTAAGGCAGAACTAGGGGACGATGAGCCATGTATCAATGTAATCACGCACATCGGCATTTCCACCAGGGGAGATGAAGAGAAGGTTGAAACTGAATCATTAATCCAAAATTCTGAGGACAAATCGGAAGGTTTAGACCTAAAAAAGGAAAAAGAAACCTTCATCGAAGCCCGAAGGGAGATGACAAAAAAAGAAACACCCACTACGAAGGGTGTGATAAATCCACAGGAAGACGAAGCAGATAAACCATTACTATAGGCATGCATGAAGTTGTTGTGCAACCAAAAAGCCATATAAAATCTCCAATCCCTAATAGATAACTATGCAGAAAAGACTGCTGTGCAGCCCAAGGTTAAAAATTTGAACAAGATATACAAGAAAAAAGGATGGGATGAGAAATGCGTATGACAACGCAAATATGAGCCTACGAAATGGACCAAGTTATTCTTGACTTGGGCTCAGATACTAACGTCCTACCCAAGCAGGCCTGGGAATGAATTGGAGAACCTAAGCTGGAATGGTCGACTATTCAACTGCAGATAGCTAATCAGTAGAATATTATCCCATTAGGAAGACTGACAAAGGTGGTGGTAGATATTGTAGGTGTTAAGTTTTACGCTGATTTTGGGGTAATACAAATAATAGATGACGTGAACCCTTATCCTGTGCTCTTGGGTTTGGATTTGGCTATTGACATGAGAGGTATCATTAATCCAAAAATAAGGAGCATGATTTTTGAAAATGAAGGCACAAGAGTGATAGTCCTGTTGGACCCAGCAGAGGGCTAGCGGTACAGTGAATCAATACAGGAGGAAGGATATGTCAATCACATATACAAATTGACTGCCCAGGATGACGACTGGATCAATCCCATGGCTGACAGCATGTTATGTTGGGAAAAATATAGCAAGTGCTTATTCGATTCATATGGAGAGATAGAAAACTGGAAAAACTAGTTGCACGATGTGTCTACATTAAGGTGTCTTAAGATAATGAAAAGCTTCCGATGTATTTCTTCAGAGGTAAGAGAACTACCCTACTTTTATGGCTCTGGTAATGTTGAGAATTTCCTTGAAGAAATAGAAGCAAACATCCCTAAAGAGTGGAGATTTTGGGCCTTGTATTTGGCCATGCACGCAACCCCTACGAGCTAGTGGGAAACTCATAAAGAAGCTTTCCAGGATTGGGGGGAATGCCGAAGGATGATGACCTTACAATTTCACGTACCAGTTATACCGCTAATAGAACTCTTCTTGGGGCGAGGGGATCTGCGCAGGCACGTGGCTCTCTGGCTAGAAGTGTGGAATGAAGGCACAGGGAATGAATGGGTCAACAGATTTATTCACACATTAGGACCAATCCCTACCACTTGTTATTTAGACACAGAAATACATCAACATGCCAGGCATTGGAGTACAATGGCTGAAGACTCTGTAATGATGTTTGGAATAATGTGAGGCACTGAGCAACCTAATGAAGTCCTACGGGATATAGATGCTCTGGTTTTCAGTGAGTCCCGCCCTGAGTAGCAACGTGTTGTGCCAGCCAAGGATGCATAGCTATAGGACATCGTAAACTGTAGAAATATGTCAATAGAAGCCTATGATGAAGAACCTTGGAATATTATGATCTAAGATTCAAAAGGAGAACGGGCCATTTAGGTCCGTTGCTACAAGCAGTTAATGTCACCAAACCTCTAAAACTAAAGGAAATCAATATTGGCACAGAAGAGCAGCCTAAGATGGCCAATATTGGGGATTATTGGGATGAGGGCACAGTGGGAAAGGTCGCAAAGCTGCTAACTGAATATGATGATCTGTTATTGACTAATTTCTATGAACTTAATGGGATCGTAGGGGACATGGGAGTTATGAGGATTATGTTGAAGCCAGATGCACGGTCGGTCAAACAACGACCCTATCGCTTGAATCTGAAATACAAACAAAAAGTTAAGGAGGAAATGGAGAAAATGGCGGCTGCAAGTATCATTGAACCAACAGAACAATCAGATTGGGTAAGTACCATGGTGGTTCAGGAAAATAAGACTAAAGGAGAGATAAGGATCTACGTCGACGTACACAAGTTAAATGATGCCTATGTACATGATATGTTCCCCACACCATTCTTCAATGAAATTCTAGATAATGTGGAGGTTCAAGAAGCTTATTCATTTACTGATGGGTTTTCGGGGTACCATCAGATATGCATCACACCTGAAGATCGTAGCAAGACAACTTTCACAACAGAGTGGGGCTCATTTCAGTACACTATCATGCCCTTTGGATTAAAGAATGCTCATGCCATCTTTTCACACGTTGTTGTAGCCATATTCAACGAACTCATTCACAAGGTCTTAGAATTTTATTTTGATGATTGGATGGTGTTCGGATTACTAAAGTGTTATCACAAAATCAGACCTGATAGGATGCTCATCAAACCAATCTTGTGCAGCTATTTCAAACCAATCTTTTGGTTGAGGCTTAGCCTCCTCAACCTGAGAGGGCTCTCTCAAGGGTTTATGATTTTTGATAAATATGTAGATGGCTAACTCTATATGGGATAAAAATAGATAAATGATACAAACTGGTTGTAAATCACATTAAAAAGTATACATTTGGCTTATGGAGTCATAATTGCTTCAGCAAAACCAAAATAATCTACCTAGAATGGAAGTCAAGGCATATCAGAGTTTAAGTCAAGGAATAAACATGTAGAACAGTGAAACACACAGTCAGTTTGTCTATGAAGGAAGTCAGAGCATCATTGATGAATTCTGAGTAACATAAGAAAACACCACTACAATATAATATTGAAAATATGCCATCAGAACAAGAACATACAAGAACTCCTTATGAATCTTGACTTGTCTAAGTAGAAATTTTGTATTAGGTTGAAAAGAGTCACTTACATAAAACAGAGTCTTTTTGCTAAAAAACTGTCCAACCCTTTCTATTTCAACTCCTTGATATTTTATAGATAATTTACATCATAATATAAGCTTATCCACAACTTAGATACATCGAATTCCTATTCTTTGACACCCATTCTAACCATAAAACATGGTATTTATTACAAACAGAGCTGTAAAACTAATATAGAGTCCTATTACAAATAGAATTAGAACTCTTTTGATTCCACTTAAAATAGATTTATGTAAACTTAATTACATCATTTTCCACCTATATTTCCAATAAGTCGAATCCCGATGTTGAGCTCCAACCTGTTATGACCATAATGCTGATGATGTTGATCTCCTGCAATTTAGGAAACGGCTCCCCCGTTTTTAGGCTTAAGATTATTTTCATTTCTTGAGATATTATGACCACTTCTAATCCACAAATTCGAGGCTAATTGATTTAAGTAACATTATTTACATATTTCCCAAGTCATCCCTTCATGCCAGCTATGTAAAACCACTTCGAACTTCTCAAAACTGTGAAAATAGACTTGCGCTACAAAAGCAGCACAATTTTGTAGCGCAGTATTTTTACCCATTTTCCTTCAAAATTTAGCATCCTTTCCTTCAAGTTTGATTTTATAATCACTTGACATAGCTTCCTTAGAAATTTCAAGTCAAAATGCATGGTTTTCCCTCAAAAATGTGATAAGGAAAAGGGTGAAAAAGCTGCTACAACAGTTTCATAGCACATTTCACCCCTTTTGCACTACAGGCACTACGAAACTGTTGTGTAAGAAATTTTTTCTAGTTTTTCTTCAAAAATTGAAACAAAAAGATGCTATAAATTTAGAAAAACACTTTCCTCATCAAAACCATCAGCTATATGAACTAAAAACATAACCTTTACAAAATTTAATCCTCATTTTTCCATTTTGATTTTGCTTTGAATTTGTCATTTTGTACCTCTGCTCTTTAGTTCATCTTGAGATCGTTTTAATTTTAGCTCCAAATCTTCCACTTGGCCTCTTAGCTTTCTATTATTGGCTCTCAAATGGGTGTTGATCACTCTAACAAATTTTTCTTCTTTAATGGAAGGAACTGTCCAAGTAAAGAACTATTGTGCATTGCTTGGGATCTCTAACCTAGCAACTATTTGACCTTCCCAAATAGCCTTCATCCTCTTGAATTCTATCTTTTCAATGATGTGTTTTCTTGCCCTCTTTCTCATCATTTCCACCTCTTGATTTTCTAGCTTCAATCTTTCTTCCAGCATTTGACACTCTGACATGTGTTCCTTTCCCTTCTCAATCTTGTTGGCTACATGCTCCACTACAAGTGATGAGAGATCAACCACCTCTTCAGGGACTTTGGTCACTTCAATGGTTACTTGGATATCTTTACTCCCTTCTTGGAGTTTCCTTTCATGTCTGGTTAAAGGTTTCCTAGATTGAAAAACAAAATTTGCATTCTCTCCTTCAAATTCCAATTTCTTTGCTGATTCCATTTTTCTCTATTTGGGTTCATTCACTTCAATGAAATCTTCCTGCACAATGGGTGATTATTCTATATCAATTGCATGTAGTATATCATCCAATTTTCCTTTCATCATTGGTCCGTCCTCTGTGACTGAAACCCCTACTTTTCCCTTTGATTCTGATACTTTACTTCTTGTCTTTCTCTGGCTCTCCTGCTTACTGGCCACCTGTTTTTGTTTTGTTTATTTGACCCTTTCTACTTTCTGTTTTGCAGGTGATGGGGTTTTTGCAACAAGAACTAATGCTTTCTCAGTTCTACATTCAACCTGTTTCCTTGGTTTCGACTTCACAAACCTCTTTGCTTTGGTAACCACTAGCTGACTGGATTCTGCTACTAGTGGTGAAGGATTTCCCTTGATCTTAGGGTTTCTAGCTGGGGTTAGGGCTTCCATTTCAAATCCACTCATAAATCAAAAGGAAGAACAATATATATTTATTTTCTAAAGCTCATTTAAAACAAATAACTTAATAAAACCGTGATGAAACAAAGATGTCTCACAGCCATCAGATTTAGCTTGGACTTTGTGAGCCATTTTGGAAAGGCTTCTATGCAAGTAAAATGGTAAATATAATGATATCATTCCCGTGAAATGCAACTGCAGTTTAAAATGATAAGTGTAGAATTTATGGTACCTTCCTTCACATGTGAAATATCTTTGGATGTTGAATAGCAGCTTTGCATAGTTATCCTTGATACAGCTTCTAGGTATTGCATTGTTCAAGTCCATGTCTACAAATTTAGGTTTCATAAACTCCTTACATGGCGCCATGTCAAACCTAAAACCTTTAAACGAATATTTTTGTCCCCTTGGTATCTCTTACACAGTAGCTATGATCTCAGGTGTCACTGGAATATTTATCATTCCAAATTTGGTAGTGGTTCCACTGAAATGTAGAGCAAACTCATTGGACACCTGAGTGTTGCAACCCCGCAGCTTTTCACAAAATTTGAGACAGCTAGATTTTCTAAAAGCCTCCATTACCATTTGATCCTCCATAACAACATTTACATTCTTAGGCTCGTATCTTAGACAATGTCCCCCTCTGTGGACCTTCTTCTCCTCTTCCATGTTTCTTGTAAAGAAAACTTGTTAGCTTCTCTGAAACCTGTAAAATAGCCTCTCTTGATTTGATGATCAGCCTCGCGTGATAATGATGAATAGCCTTGATTGATAATGGTGTGATTTTTCTTTGGAAAGAACAACCACAAGCTTATCCTTACTACTTCAGAGCTTGGAAAACATATGTGAAGGTAAATGAAATAGAGATGATTCAATTAGGCAAAAAATTCAAATTAGAGATGTCACCTCATGACCAAATGATGTTTAATTGATATCCTATCATGACTATGATGACTGAAGGACATGTAAGTACATCGAATCTAGTAACTAACTGACTCACCATACCCCTATCATGTCATTCCTGAATTGAAACTGACAAACTCGACTTATTTGACACGAAAGCTAAGAAACCACACTTTTGTAGCGCTCACAGTGTAATTTTCACACTTTGCGCTACGAAAGTAGCAACGCTTTCATAGCGCAAAACTCACTTTTTGAACTAACGACACTATGAAACTGTGGATTTGTGGCTAATTGCAGAAAATCGACCCAAAACTTACTTAGATGACCCTTAAATGAAAAATGTGAACTTTTTGACTATGGAATGGACCTCAAAATACCTTATTTGAATTTTGATGATGAACACTAAACCTCTAAAACTATGACATACCCTTAACCATGCTAAAATAACTTTCAAAACTATTTAGACCATGATCAAAATAGAGTTGACATGCCATGTTTGAATTTTTTTTTTTTTAAGTGATAACAGTGGCTCCACTTGGGATAGTGTTCCCCTGTGGTACACTAAGAACCAGTAGTTCCAATTATGCTATCCATTTTCTTAACCAAATAGAAAAAACCCTAAAATTACCAAGCTTTCTCCTCAAGCTCTAATGGCCTTCACCTCAGGCTCAAGCTTACTGATTTTTCTTGTCATTATTAGCAGAAAAAACTTATAAAATGGAATATATACAATGACATAAACAATCCATCAGATTTTAGGAAGAATAATGCTTCAAAACCCTGCCATTGACAGGTCCTCCAGCATATGGTTTTCCATCTATCTCCTGCAGTATGTAAGTATTGTTTCCATGAAAATCAGCTATATTGAAAGGACCTTTCCATAAGTTCTCAAACTTACCATGTTTTCCTTTCTCTCCAAATCTGGCCTCCCATTTCAGCACTTCATCTTGAATCTGAAAAATTTCTTCCTTGATCTTCTTATCAAATGTCCTCTTGATCCTGTTTTGAGATTGCTGATTACTGTCATAAACTTCATTCCTTTTCTCTTGCAGATCTATCAACTGATTAATTCTCCTTTGGATTGCATTTGGTTCCTCTTCTAGCCCTTGAATCAGTTTCATAATAGTTACCCCTATTGATATAGTAAAAATAACCTCAGCACCATATACCAATTCATATGGTGAAGTTCTGATTGACCTCTTTGTACATATATTGTTAGCCCATAAGGCATACTTCAGTTTCAAATGCCAAGCCTTCTTATTCTCCTACAACAAAGTTTTAATGATCCTGACAACGCTCTTGTTAGAATATTCAGTAAGGCCATTTCCTTGTGGATAGTATGTAGTAGAATGCCCGAGAGTGATATGATATTGATGACAGATATTGATCAGCTTCTTAGACTTGAATTCTTGTGCATTATCAGTTATAATCTTCATGGGGAACCAAACCTAGACAAGATATTATTTTCTAAGAAAGAAATAATCACAGAATCATTTTCTTGCCTAGTTGGGATCGCTTTAATCCATTTGGTGAAATAATCAGTCATTTTAAGAATCCAACGATGGTGACCTAAAGATGATGGATGAATCTCCCTGATAAAATCTAGTCCCATTTTTGGAATGGTGCTTCTACATAAATAGGCATTAAAGGCAAGGGTACAAGTTTCTTCTTCCCCTCGAAAATCTGGCATTCATAGTAGGCAACAACCCTATTGTATACATCCTTAAACATTGTAGGCTAATAATACCCTACTCTCAAAATTTGGTTCACTGTCTCCTTCCAATAATGGTGACCTCCACAATCCCTTGTGTGAAATTCGTCGATCACTTTATCAGCCTTGTCTTCCAGCAAGAAATTCAACAAAACTCCATCAGTATCCTTCCAAAACAGATTTCTGTCAAATATAAAGTATCTCAAACATTTCATTTTAACAAACCTTGCTTTGGACTTTATTAAATCAGCAGGTGCTTTATGGTGTTGTAGGACAAAAACAACTTCCTTGTACCAATCTAAAGTGATATATTTTCCTTCAATAGGAACTAGTTCCTCCTCATCATCTGAAATTTTTGATATTTCTGCAATCCAATTTATATCAAGACAATCAAAGTTTGACTGTGTCATCAGCTTTGCCAAGCCTTTCCCTTTGACCAATTTTTTTGGTTTAATCTCTATATCATATTCTAGAAATTTGGAAATCCATTTCCCCCTTTTACCATTAGGGTCGACTTGTCAAGTGGGGATGTCTTTCACAACAGTATTAGGAACAAACGCCACAATATGAGAATGCAGAATATAAATTTTGAAACATTTGATAGCCTTCACGAAAGCATAGGCTTTCTTTTCTAAGATATTATACTTCAGCTCATAATTGTTTAATGTCCTACTAAAGAAATAAATCAGCTGCTCAATACCTTGCTGTCCTTTTTGTAGCAGAACTCCAACGATAGTATTCTCTAATGCAAAGGTAAAAACCAGAAATTCCCTTGAGAAATTTGGACTGATCAATACTGGTGCCTGTGTTAGTGCTCTTTTTATCTCTTCAAATGAGTTTCTTGCCTCTGCTATCCACTTAATATCAACTCCCTTCTTTAGCATCCTTGTTATGTCCTTCACAATCTCAGCAAAAATAGGAATAAATTGCCTTACAAAATTTACCTTTCCAAGAAAAGATTGAATCTCTTTCCTACTTCTTGGAAACTCTACCTTCTGAATTGCATTGACCCTGCTTGGATCACTCTTAATCCCATATTTAGAAATTATATGCCCAAGTAATTTACCCGAAGTTAAATCAAAAATCATTTTGGTGGGATTTAGAGAGATGCCAAACCTTCTACATTTTAGCATAATTATTTCCAAGTGTTTTAAGTGATATTCTTCCTTCCTTGAGAAGACTGTTATGTCATCAATCTACACAACCATCATCTTGTCCTTCTCTTCAGAAAATGCAATGTCCATTGCCCTCTGAAAGGTAGCTCCTGCATTCATGAGACCGAATGGCATCTTGGCATACATAAAAGTACCCCATGGTGTAGTAAAGGTTGTTTTTTCCCGATCATCAAGATGCACAAGGATTTGATTATAACCTAAAAAACCATCAAGCATAGACATTCTCTGAGAACCCACAATATTTTGCAAAATTTTATCCATCTTTGAGAGAGGATAATTATCTTTTAGGGAAGCTTTATTCAAATTTCTGAAGTCAATGCATATTCTGATTTCTCCACTCTTCTTTCTAACCGGAACCAAATTTGCAAGCCAATTTGAAAATATGATTGGGACTATGATTTTGGCATCAAAGAGATTTTTAACCTCCTTCTCAATCAAGGGAATGAGAAGTGGGTTGATCCTCCTTAACTTCTGCTTGAAAGGTCTTTCATTTTCTTTTATGGGAATAGTGTGCTGAATAATGGTGGGATCATATTCTTTCAAATCAGCATAGTTCCAAGCAAAGACATCTATGAATCTTTTCATCATTTCAACATACTTGTACTTCATATCAACTGAAAGAAATTTTGAAATTTTAATCATCTTGGGCATAGCTATAGTACCAAGGTTACAAATCTCAACTTCTTCATCATCAGCTTGTATCTTAGGGGATTTAAAAACATCATTCTGATCAAAAAAAATTTCTAAAGGAATGGGTCCCTTTGGTACAAAATTATTCTTTAATTGCAAAACTTCAGAACTCCCTTTAGATTCAGCCAAAATGTTCTGTTGATCTACTTGTACATTTTCAAACTCTTCTTTTAGCTCAATAAAGTTTTTCACCTATTGATCATCCTCAAAAACTTGCCAATGAGTAATATTATCAGGGATGGTTGGCCTATGGCGGACCTCAACTTCATACTTTTCTGTGGAGTGCATAGGAATAATGAAAATACTTGCAGAGACAGCAAGAGAGTCAGCAATGGAGTTTTGTTCTCTAGTTTTCACTATGAATGAATAAGCTTGAAAATTTTCTAACATGTCCAAAACCAAATTCCTATATGCTTTCATCCTTATGTCCTTGGTTTGATAAACACCCTCAATTTGTTTTATGATTAATTCTGAAACTCCAAAAATAGAAATGTTTTGAGCATTCATTATTTTCAACACTTCTAGACCCAAAATCAAGGATTCATATTCATCCATGTTGTTCGTGCAATCAAATTTCAGTTTATAGGAAAAGAAATTACTCTCACCACTTGGATTTCTAATCCAAATCCCTGCTCCTGCTCCTTCTCTGCTTGCTGATCCATCAAAATACAATGACGACCAACCTTCTTCCTCTTTATTGCTGACTTGCTGACCTTTTGTTTGCTAATTTTTGGACTGCTTGTTGGCTTGAGGGGTCTTGACCTAGGTTCGGTGTGCAAGGTTTGCCAACAAACCCCTATACTACTGGCCCTTTTGGCAGTGACCTTCTTTCGCAGGTCATAGTCTCACCCAAAGTAGTATGGGTGGGTGCTAGAACCAGGTTTCCGCACCCTGAGAAAGGAAGGGTAAGGCAAGTAGGGCTGCGTTCTGTTCAGTAATTCCCAGATTACCTTGTTTCTTCGCAGGGTTAATTATGTATCTGTTTGCATCCACATGCACTAGATCTATAATTATATGATTTCTATAACATCAACACTGCAGTATATAAACAGAGCAGAATAGATCTAGATCCAAGCATTCAATACACGAACCTTTGCAACGAAAAGACAGAAAATACATAACACAACAATTATCAACAATTCATACAACAGTACTCACAGATTCATATCTCTAATAATCCTTCACATTCATTTATTCTTCAATCTTCCCTTACAATTCCCTTCCCAACCTATACATATAGCAGTAGGGTTCGCACACAGCTGGACTAGGATCTCCATGCACACAGCCAGCAAGAGTATGTTTCCCAAAAACCCAAATAGATAGCTTAAACCATAGATCACATCAATAGCTCATCCATTCCTATCCTTTTCTATACAAAATACATCTATATTTATAATAATCTAGCCTTGACTTTCCTATGGTCCACAACCCATGGTTTTCGGAACCCTAGTTTACCCTTTGACCCATTACAATGCGTTCGGGGCTTTGACCCACCCAAAAACCCCTGCACTATACTAAATATAATCAAAAGTAATAAAAATGGACTAGTTTCACAGCTTGTTAGGAGACCCCATTCCAACAGTCGTCCCCCAACACAATCTTGTGACTCGTCCCAAGTCACTACAGTGTTGCGACTTCCATTTGCACGTGTAAAGTGTCCAGAGTGCGGACAAGCAGAGGGAGTACATCCAGACTTTGGGATGCAGCTTGCTGCGCAATGTTGACCAACGTCAGGGCGGTAGGCTCATCTGTATTCACAGTGACCCGTTCTAACAGTCATTGGATGTGTGCGATGGTAGACTGAGCATCATGTGCGAGCTGGAGGGCGCTATCAGACTATGGCTTCAACCATTTTCAAACAACTTTCTTGGAGTGCCGAAGGTCCTCAATCCTATCCATGGCGGCTATGCACTGTGCAGGATCACCCTACTCCAGTACTTTCCCTGAGTAAAGAATACATGTCTTTGTGTAGGTGTTTCGCATAGTGTTAGTGGTAATTCTTCGGGCCTACGGTCCGTGGGAATCTTCGGTTCATCAGGCTGCTGATCTTCACCTGCGTCCTCCCGGCAGGGAGAGGTTCTTTCTGTGGTAGAGATGCAACGGAAATTCCTGATGGTATGAAGGCTTCGAAGTGCTAAAACCTCATGCAACTGACCTTGCCAATTCTCCAGCTCCTCATCGGAGTCAGAAAAACAGTCACTGCCCTTTTCCCAACAGAGATTCCTTTATCCGTGGGGTTAACCTGATCTTCATCCTGCATAGTTATATTATAAATGTGATCTAATTCCTCCTTTGCATAGGTTGGCTCTGTATACCGCATACCTTCTGCTGGTTCTAAGGGTACTATCACACGTGTACCTTTGTTTTTGAACACCATGCAGTGTTCCTTGAGATTGATGACCCCCCCATGTTTATTTCCCAGTCTAGCCTGAGGAGCGCATGGTAGGGGTCCACGTCTTCAACTATTTATATTACTTAAAAATCAGCTAGGACCCTCACCCCTGCAATGTCAACCATGACCTTCGGTAACCTACCCAGAGGGATGATTTTCTGTTGATTTTCCATTCGCAGCTGGATAGTGGACCATTCCAATTTAGGCTCTCCCATTCGTTGCCATGTTTGTTTTGGTAAGATGTTGGCATTCGATCCAAGATCTAAGATAACCTGATCCATCTCATAGTCTCCGTGTAATGTCCCAATTTTAGCCTCAAGCTAAAATGGACATTGTAGTGGCATATTTTTATTTTGCTAAATAAAAATGGCTAAGGAGACCCCTTAACCCCTTTTGATGGAGAATAACACTTCTTGTTTGAAAGTATAAATAATAAAGCAACTGAAATAAACACCCCGTGGTGTGAACATGATGAGGATCACCTTGAGTTGGCTATTTTGACCAAGTCAACAGCGTTGCTTCAGAAGGTTAGCTTGCTTGAGAAGATAACGCAGCTTTTGGAGGGAAAGAATTCAAAAGTGAATGCAAACCCTAATTGTGGGGCCTATGGTGAAAGAGATTTCATTTTCTCTATAATAATGAGGGAGCAACTCATTTGATTCATTCTTTGATTCAGAAATTTCATGGTGAGGCCAAGGACTTGCATATCCGGGATGTTTAGCAGGATTGCAGTGCTCTTGTGCACTGGGGGTGTTCCCGGTGGGGATAACCCACCTCTTCCTCATGGGAGGAGATGATTTGAGCTGCATTTCCTCATTTCGACATTTGGCCAAGCTCACTCCTTTATTTATAGTATTATTCCTGTAGCAGGTTGATATGTGTAGCTAGGGTAGCAGCAGAGGAACTCATAGAGTTCTTCCCTACTTGAATTTTTAGAGGAGGATGGATTTATTCTTTGGAGGAGATGTAGAGAGATCTCTTGGACTTCATTTCAGATCTGTGGCATCAGGCCACTCATTCACCATCTCCCACTACGCAGTCACTTGGAGAAACTGCGTTATTCTATGAGGGCAGTGTTGAGGGAGATTCTTGTGCACATCAGGAGGAGTGCTTTTGAGTGAAAGGGTATCATCCCCTTTTCCTTTGAGGGAATCATTAGAGGAGGGAATCAGAATATCAGATCAGCCACAACCTCATATTCATCTTTTTCTAGCTACAGTGACAATTCATTTGTCACTAGTGTATTTTATTCGGCATTTCTAGCAATCTCCCTGAGATTGGCTAGAAATCCTATATTGAGCCCATTTTCCTCTCTTGGGCTATTTTTCTTGTATATTTCAGCCACATTATCATTTGTATGTATAAATCATCTACATCTCTAAAAGATACTGCGCAATTATGGTTTTCCAGCATTTCTGTGTAGCTGTAGCTACTCCGACATTTCATTGTCTATTCATTGGAGATTGGTTCTAATGCTTGAGCGATTTGTTCCTCATGATATTTCTATATTAAATTGCTGATATAATAATAATATTATGGCTGTCATATTTACCCTCTTATGGTACATTCAGATTTGCAAAGTTCCAGACTTATGTTTTGCATATTGCTGTAAGCTCTTTCTTTGAGCATTGTATTAGAGATCTAGTTTGGGGAGATCTGCATAGCCCATCTAGATGCATTTATTTAAGCTCATATTCTGTAGGGGAGTTATATTAGAAGTGTTCTAGGGCATCCTGATGTTGGATAGCCTTATTTATGCAGAATCTTCCTTATACAACGTCCTCATGGGCAGCTGTAGCAGAAATTCCCGAGGTGGAATATTGCATATCCATAGGCAGAGTCTGTGAAGGGCCAGCTAGCCTCAGGATCTCTCCCTTATTTGAAGGAGACATATCATGTAAATGTCCCAATATTCAATCTCTGAAATGGAATTTTAGTGTCTCACTGAAGAAGGAAAAATGGAACATCTAAGATGTTCCTGATTGAGTAGCAAGTTCCTGAAAAAGGGACATTACAGTGATATCAGAGCATGATATTGGCTTAGCCTATGCCCAAGATCAATTGCTATCAGAAGAGGAGCTTCTCTCCAAGGAGAGGAGATTTACAAGGAGACAAGCCAAGAGGAATGACAGAAGAGGAGGTTTCCCTTTTTCTTTTCCAGACCATTGAGGAGATTATTGAAGATCTTGTGAAAGGGAAAATTTGAAGAAATTTTCTGAGAAGGGTTTCTTGATGAGACAAATCCTAGCTACTTCATGAAGGGTGTGAGAATTTAGCCACAAATGTAGATCCATAGCGCAGTCCTTTGTTCACTTGCAATGCAAAGAAATGGAGGAAGAGATGAGGCCATTGGAGGAGCAACCCTGGAACTCAAGGTATGGCTCATGATTGTTGGTTTGAGGCTTTCATTTTATATTGTCATGCAAATGCAAACACATGTGATTAATTCACTAAGGGTTTGATGGAGAAAACTTGGTGAAACTCATTGTGTCATAAACACAAACACTTTGCATACATTGGAGAGAACCAATAGCGTTGTCACAATAGAAAGAAATCCATCACCACATGGAGGAGAAAAGGGGAGCCATTGCTTCCACTAGAGGAGCCCTTGTGTCTTTGCAAGGAGATTCCAAATATTTTTGCATGTGCGTACCAAGGCACAATTCTAGAGCCATATGTAGCAATTTCTGGGGATTGTGAGATGGAGCAAAAGAGCAGAAGTATCACCATGGAGAGATGATGATCATTCTCCCTTGTCTATTTTAGGAAGTTTCTGCACAAAGGAAAGAGACTGCACTGCACGGAGGAGAGAGGGACAAATCATTCCACTCATACATGCAGTCTATTTTCAAATCTCGATGTCTGAATTTTTGGTGGTTTTCCAATTGGGAGGCCACATGATCTAGTGATGATGAGAGGCATCATGTTATTTGGTTCACCACTCATTGGATTCTCGAGGGGTGGGGACACTAGAGGAGTCCATTACAGTGCAGAGATTTTTGGGATAAGCTCATGGAGGAGGGATACACTCTCACATTTTCAGTCTGACCCATTCTCATCAGTTTCACTGCTCAGTTAGAGTTGTTGTATGGATGGAGGATAGAATCTTCCTGATGCAGGATGGCTGCTCCATGGATTTGGTGAGAGAGAGGTTACTTCCTTTGAGGAAGTAATCTTCCATGCATTGGAGTAGAGGGAGGCCACTCATGCTTACATTTCCCAGGGTCGGGATATTCTTTGGAGATGATAGTCTCTCATAGGAGGCTCATTTTTAGAGGTCCTTATTTCTATTTGAGCATGAGCAGCTGCATGGTGGCATGGAAAAAACATTGGAGGATGACTTTGACATGAGGGGATGTCAAGGTAGCAGGCAACAGTGTGATTGAGCACCCTATTGTAGAATACCAGCGTTGTCTATATGGAGGAATGATCCATGTTGGAGGACTTAGCTTTTGGTTGAGAGGTCCCAGGATCTTGGTGCATGCATGATTCTTGGATGGCCTTGATGGAGATGGAAAACATTCAGTGGATGACATGATCAGCTATCATCATGGCAGACTCTTCTTGGCTAGAGTTTCCAGTCTCAAGGAGAAATTATTTGCATGTAGCACATAAGGGCTTCCTAGCTATGCACTTGGATGCATACTTTGATTGGCTAGAGGATTTCACTTGGAGGGCATTGATCATGGCACCTATCAGCATTGGGAGATGCATATCCTGCTTGATTATGGTGGAGAGAACCTCACATCCACTTCCCGACTCATTGAGGGTAGAGGGAAATTTTCAGTTGGCCATTCCAAGCTCAAGAGTTCAAGTACACATTGGAGAAGGTATAATCATTTTATATTGTACTTTCCTTCCTTGCTTGAGTAGCATGATGAGTCAAGAAGAGTTGATCCCTTCTTTAATGATTTACAAGGATGTATTTGTATACTTTTGTAGCAGAAGAATGGACTATTCTTATGGTGGTTTGTGGAGAAAGCCACATGCTCATTGGTGTGCACCATTAGCACCAATTTATATTTTCATGTTCCTATCCTTTGAGATGTGTGTGGCAGCAAAAAGTGACTAGGAAAAGCACTTTTTATGTATATCCTTGATGAAGGAAGGAGGCTCACTGCGTTAGTCCCATGAAAGGAGAAGTGACCCACTCTCTAGTTGTCTTATGGCAGCTTATTTTCATTGCAATATGCTACCTTGTATTGTTGATGCTTATTTATTCATAGGGAGCACTTTTGGAGAGTGATTTATATGTTGGGACAGCCCATTGGGAGCACAATTATCCCCATTACATATGTTCTATATTGCAGGGGATACCATGGGCAAACCATGATTTCCATACTACTACTTTTCTCTTCTTGTGGGGCAAACCACCTAGAGAATTTGCAGAGGCATTTCATGGTTGGATATTTTGATGGGGTAGCTTGGGCCACTTTTGGAGGCCATATCACCTCAGCCCAAGGATAGAGGCAGACCCATATGTTCTACAAAGGGAGTGAAGAGCTTATTAGGGAAGCAGCAAAACTCTCCATTCAACCCCATTACATTGCAGGATCGGGGGCAAGATTTCTATTTGATGATAACATGGACAAGGAGATCACTAATGGGATTATATTTTACCATGCATGTCATCACTCCTACCTTGAGGAGGCCATGTTTAAGCAGGGATATTTCTACCTACACCTTCTATCTTTTAGGGTGTACATCATTCCATTTTGCATACTTGGAAGGAGGCATTGGAGGATAGTTTTACTGCAGCATAGCTTGAGTAGCGGTGGAGATTTTTGATATGGAGGCCATAAGAGAAGAAGGGGGAGAAATTTTTGTTCTATCTATGCAGTTGCTTGAGGACAAGCAACATGTGGGAGGGGAAGACTGTAATGTCCCAATTTTAGCCTCAAGCTAAAATGGACATTATAGTGGCATATTTTTATTTTGCTAAATAAAAATGGGTAAGGAGACCCATTAACCCCTTTTGATGGAGAATAACACTCCTTGTGTGAAAGGAGAAATAATAAAGTAGCTGAAATAAACACCCCATGGTGTGAACATGATGAGGATCACCTTGATTTGGCTATTTTGACCAAGTCAACAGCGCTGCTTTACACGGTTAGCTTTCTTGAGAAGATAACGTAACTTTTGGATGGAAAGCATTCAAAATTGAATGAAAACCCTAATTGTGGGGCCTATGGTGAAAGAGAGTTCATTTTATTTATAAGAACGATGGAGAAGCTCATTTGATTCATTCTTTGATTCAAAAATTTCGTGGTGAGGCCAAGGACTTGCATATCCATGCTGTTTAGCAGGATTGCAGTGCTCTTGAGCACTGGGGGTGTTCCCGGTGGGGATCCCCCACCTCTTCCTCATGGGAGGAGAGGATTTGAGCTATATTTCCTCATTCTGTCATTTTTCCAAGCTCACTCCTTCAGTTATAGCGTTATTCCTGTAGCAGGTTGATGTGTGTAGTTGGGGTAGTAGCAGAGGAACTCATAGAGTTCTTCCCTACTTGCATTTTCATAGTAGGATGGATTTATTCTTTGGAGGAGATGTAGAGATATATCTTGGACTTCATTTCAGATCTGTGGCATCAAGCCACTCATTCACCATCTCCCACTGTGCAGTCACTTGGAGAAACTACGTTATTCTATGAGGGCAGTGTTGAGGGAGATTCTTGTGCACATCAAGAGGAGTGATTTTGAGTGAAAGGGGATCAACCCCTTTTCCTTTGAGGGCATTATCAGAGGAGGGCATCAGAATATCAGATCAGCCATAGCCTCATATTCATTTGGTTCCAGCTGCAGTGACAATCCATTTGTCACTAGTGTATTTTTTCTGGCAATTCTAGCAATCTCCCTGAGATTGGCTAGAAATCCTATATTGAGCCCATTTTCCTCCCTTGGGCTATTTTTCTTGTATATTTCAGCCACATTATCATTTGGATGTATTCAGCAGTTGCATCTCTCAAAGAGACTGCGCAGTTATGGTTTTCTGGCATTTCTGTGTAGCTGTAGCTACTCCGGCGTTTCATTGTCTATTCATTGGAGATTGGTTCTAATGCTTGAGGGCTTTGTTCCTCATGATATTTCTATATTAAATTTCTGATATAATAATAAGATGATGGCTGTCATATTTACCCTCTTATGGTACATTCATATTTGCAGAGTTCCAGACTTATGTTTTTCATATTGTTGTAAGCTCTTTCTTTAAGCATTGTATTAGAGATCTAGTTTGGGGAGATCTGTATAACCCATCTAGATGCATTTCTTTAAGCTCATATTCTGTAGGGGAGTTATATTAGAAGTGTTATAGGGCATCCCAATGTTGGATAGCCTTATTTATGCAGAAGCTTCCTTATACAACATCCTCATGGGCAGCTGTAGCAGAAATTCCCGAGGTGGAATATTGCATATCCATAGGTAGAGTCTGTGAAGGGCCAGCTAGCCTCGGGATCTCTCCCTTCTTTGAAGGAGACATATCCTGTAAATGCCCCAACAGTAAATCTATGAAATGGACTTGCAGTGTCTCACTGAAGAAGGAAAAATGGAACATCTAAGATGTTCCCGATTGAGCAGCAAGTTCCTGAAAAAGAGACATTACACTCTAATATGTGCAGTTAATCACATTTCTCTCCCTACGCGTTTCTTATAGCTGTATATTTTGTGTACATCCTTGATCTCAGGGATAAAATTGGGCTAAGTTGCGCAGGTATTCAGTAATTCTAGGATATTTCCTACGGCTTGCGGATTCCTTAGCAACTTCAGACATGCCTTTAAAAAGGGCTCAATTCCTTCTTCGATCGGAGGTTGTGCAAGGGCTGCCAATGGTGCCTGTTCTTTGCAATACACTCTTTTCTGAGAGGCAAGCCCCTCTTCATTTCCCTGGGTGTATAGCTGACTATGTGTCATGACTTTTACACTTGAATCCGCCTCCCTTAGCTCAGTTTTAACCCTCTGTACGTTCTGCGTAGGGGTAGGCTTCTTTTCCTGCATCTTGGCTATTAAAATTGGGCAGTCTTCTACCTCATGGTCCAGTTGTCTACAATATTTACACGACGGCCTGGTGGGATTAGGGAATTCTCTGGCAAATTTCCTTATTTCTCCACGATTATAATAGATTAGTTGACCTTGTCCTCGGCCTGTGCTTCCTCCCCGACCTCCTCTGCCTCGGGCCGGTGATCCTTCAAAGTGTGCAACAATTCTTGGCGATGCAGGGTCCAATTGCACCCAATATAAGTTCCCATGATCCATCATTAAGTCATATGTGCGACAGTTCTGCTCATCATGTCCCACTGATCGGCATAATCAACACCATTGTTGCTTTAGTTCTGGGATGTACGCACCTAGCCGAGGGCAATGGTTTGTATCATGTAAGCCTGCTACTCGACAATCATCACACCATAGCGTAGATCCGCTTGATCCTGGTCACAACAAGATAGGTTCCCTATTTTCCCTTGGGCATATCGGACTAGGCCCTCTAGCTTGCATATAATCGGTTAGTAGAGGGCACTGATCCTTTATATGGCTAGATGCCCAACAACGTATACACCAAAGATCTGTACAAATGTCCTTTCCTCGCTCTTTTTGCAGGTTCTGTATCTCTATATGCATAGCCCCAAGTTGTTCCTAGATTTGTTGTACCCCTGCTTATGTATACTCTTGGGGTGCAGCTTCTACTTTCATAATGACTTCCACAACTTTCTCTTGTGATTCAAAGGTCTGATGACTCATCGATGTATGCAGGTAAGGTAACAACATGGCGATGAACCACTCCGTATATTGTCTATCATCATACTCGAACCCTCCTTCCCTAATTTCCTTCTTCAATCACTTATCAGCCTCTCATACTGACTCAGACGCACCTTTTTTGAAGTCCTTTACTTCTGCTACCAGCTGGGAATAGGGTTTCGGCTTTCGGAATTGTTACTTCAGAGCATCCTTGATATCTTGAATGGAGGCGGTCCCATTCTGGGCAACGTATCGCATATACCAGTCCAGAGCTCTGTCTTCGAATGCTAAATACAGCTGCGCCCTCTTGATCGTGTAACTTGCCACATTCTACGCAGTCTAGACAGATTTTTCCATAAACCAAAACCACTCCATATCCTCATCTCCTACCCTCTTGAAGGTAGGTAGTTTTAAATGCACCGCCATATCATTGTCTAGGGGGGGTGGTGGTATAGGCGAATTCTTACCATTACGTGTTCGCTGTGGCAATGCAGCCGGGGGATCTTGCACACCTAGTTCCTAGAACGGATTGTAGGTGGATCTCCCTCCGTCAAGGTTGGTCCAATAGTATTTACCACTACGTGTCGCGCTCCCGTCTAGATCCGAGGTCATTCAGTCAGTATGACTACACATAATGCTCTTTTCGCACAATAATTTCTTGATCAGAAATGGTAATGTCCTCAGGAATTTACCTTGGAATCCTTTCAAAAATCATCGTTTAGCTTCAGAGTATGATACAAGCTGATCAATGGCAAATTCTGTCACAAATCCTCCCAGCACACTATCCACCCAGTGATCCACCCTGCGTGTGATAGTACTATTAGTTTTCTCAAGCTGTTCGAGAAACTCTGGGGTCCACAAAGTGACCCGCTCTTCATTCTAGCACTTATGGAATTCCACCAGTCTGGCCAGCCACTCTTGGAGTTCAATTGAAAAATTCACAAATAATATTTTGTAGCTTTCAGTAAGGACATCCCTATTTTTCCACCTTTCTTCCATTAACTTCTCACTACGATTTTCTTTTACTGCGAAATCCTAGATCTATCTTTCGAACCAATCCTCAATCTCTTTTCTTTCAGGCTTCTAGTATTATCTTTTCATTACCTGATTCCTCTCTCAGACTTCTTCCGGTCCCAGCAATGGAAATTTTTTTTGGCTTGAGGGGTCCTGATCCAGGTTCGGTGTGCAAGGTTTGCCAACAAACCCCTACACTACTGGCCCTTTCGGCAGTGACCTACTTTCGCAGGTCACAGTCTCAGCCGAAGTAGTATGGGTGGGTGCTGGAACCAAGTTTCTACACCCCGAGAAAGGAAGGGTAAGGCAATCATGGCTGCATTATATTCTATAATTCCCAGATTACCTTGTTTCTTCGCAGGGTTAATTATGTATCTACTTGCATCCACGTGCACTAGATCTATAATTATATGCTTTCTATAACATCAACACAACAGTATATAAACAAAGTGGAATAGATCTAGATCCAAGCATTTAGTACACGAACCTTCACAATGAACATAAAATACATAACATACCAATTATCAGCAATTCATAAAACAGTTCTCACAGATTCATATCTCTAGTAATCCTTTGCATTCATTCATTCATCAATCTTCCCTTACAATTCCCTTCCCAACCTATGCACACAGCTGGAATAGGATCTTCGCACACACAGCCAAAAGGAGTCTATTCTCCCAAAACCCAAATAGATAGCTTAAACCACAGATCGCATCAATATCTCATCCATTCCTATCCTTTTCGATACAAAATACATCTCTATTTATAATAATCTACCCTCGAATTTCCTATGGTTCGTAACCCATGGTTTTCAAACCCCTAGTTTACCCTTTGACCCATTACAATGCGTTAGGGGCTTTGACCCACCCGAAAACCCCTGTGCTATACTAAATATAATCAAAAGTAATCAAAATGGACCAGTTTCGCAGCTTGTTAAGAGACCCCTTCCAACACTGCTGAATTTCAGAATTTTGATTTTCTGCTTTCCTTTCTTCTTCCGCTTCATTAGTCAATTCATTGAAAAGAATAGAAGAACCAAGTTCAGTATCAAGAGCATAAATTGGAAATTTTTGGGGGTTATCTTTGCTACTCACCATGTAGGCCATCCTTGTCTCTCGATACAATCTTATTTTCTCCCCAAAGACTAGAATGGTAGCATAGGTAAGATCCATATGCATTGTACCTTTAATTTTTGCTTCCCATGACCTTGTCAACAACATACCAAAATTTGGTGGAATGTCTGCTACTACAATGTCCATGACTACAGTCTTAGCAGGAACTTGCGCCAGACCAACAACAACATCCTTGATTAAACCAATGCATTGAACTGTTTTTGAATCAAAAGAAAAACAAATATTTATATGGCCTAGTTATTTCTAACCCCATTCTTTCCATGATTACTTTGGGCATAAGATTATGAGAGCCCCTAAATCTAACATAGCATTGTGCAATGTCATGTCATGAATGCTAAGGCTCACATAAAAAGGAGGGACTTCCTCATTATGTTCATATTCTAGTCTTGGACCCAAATATATGGTCGGATGATCTTCTAATACATTCAATATATTAGCAACTCCTGGTTGTGAGTTTAGAATTTTAACAATCTTGCTTCTATATTCATCTACCTTGAGAATCTCACCAAAAGGGACTGATATTTTTATCTTAGAAATTTCATTCTCAATATTGAAAACAAAAATAGATTTTTTAGTTTCTTTAGTAGGAGGGATAGCTAATGCATCTTTCTTACCTTCAACAACCTTAGGAGCTTCCTTCTTGCCATCAGCAACCTTAGGTGCATCCTTCTTAGGTTGTTTCTTTTTTGCAATGATATGTACATTCCTATTTATGAGATTATATTGTTTCTGCATCTCAAAAATAGCATGTTGATACCCCTTTAGATAGTCTGATGTTTCTTCTTCATGATTGTTGTGATCTGATTGATCATGTTATTCCTTAGTCAAGAAAATTCCTGACATTTCTTCATCAAAACAATGAATAGACTCCTCAGGAACTTCAGGGTCATCTTCTTCATCAACCAAATTCTGCTGAAAAGGAGGTCTCACTAGAGGATTAGGCTGTTGATTTCTATTTTCCCTTGGTCTTTGCTAATTCTGAGGTCTCCTAAACTGAGGGTTTCTAAATTTAGGTCCATGTTGTGTAGGAGGAGTAGAGGTATTTCCAAGGGCTAATCTATCCATCAATTTTTCCATTGTTTTCATCATTGAATCCAATTTGTCCTGAGAGGTAGAGGATGAAGGTTTCTCTTCTTCTTTCAACTTACCCTTACCCATTTTTGACTTTTTAGCTGCTATCAAATTAACCTCCACTTTCACATCATCATTTTTCATTCAACAAGTGTAGGAGATTCTCTTTCTCTCAACAGTATGGAAAACTCATAGTCAAAATCTTCAGCATACCTCATTTGAGCTAAAACTTTTGGTGGTTTCAAATGAGAAGGAATAGAATCTAACACTTTATTAAGCCTTTTTGAAAAATTTTGGACAGTTTCATCAACACCTCTTTTCAAAGTACTATATTCAGTAAGAGCTTGTACTGGATTAGTTATATTTCCCTATTTTCTTAGGAAAACATCTTCAAATTCATTCCAATTATGAATACTTCTGGGGGCAAGAGTTTTATACCATTTCCTAACCTCACCAGTAAAAATTTGAGCGAACAATCTCAATTTAACATCTTCATGATCAACCTCCTCCCTATCTATAAATTCATTAAATCAATCTACATGAGCCTCTATTGTAATGTCTTCATCACTTCCCCATGTTTTAATTCTAGCAGCATATTTACTAGGGAGGTCATGTAAGATAGTAGGAAGGACAAGAGGGGCGTATCTAACAAGTGCAACAGGTGGATTTCCAACCATGGCTAGAGGTACTGTGGTAATTTTAGGAAAGGAAAAAATAGTAGATGACAAACTGCTATGAGGAGGACTGCTTGGTATTTGTAGGCCACTAACAATTTAGCTCGAGTTGGGAAGAGGTAAACAAGCTTTAATTGTCAACAATACTTCGAAAGGATCAATCTCCTTTAATTTGTATAGAGACTCTCTTTCCAAAAACAACTCTGAAGTGACAGCTTCCCAGAATTCCTCTTTGTCTTCTTGTGTTACTAGAGCTGAGGTGTCAATTTCTCTCTTATGCAAGTCTAAGATAATTTCAATTAGCTCCTTCTCATTTTTTGATTTAAACAAAGCCTCATGAATTTTATCATCAACTCTTTTGTCTTCAGGACTTCTTGATATTTTAGAGGACAAGGATTTCGAATGATATAGAGTACCTGATATTTCAGAAATGCCTTGACTTCCTCTTGAAATGGTGTTTGGATTGGCCACGATGGTAGGTGCATTTGGGTTAGGATTACTCCTCGTGTATCTCCTTCTCGAAGCCACCTTTGAACATATAAACTTTAAATGGATTCACCAAGGTACATGCAGCCTCGAAAATATTTCTTAGCTCCTGCTACCTTCAGAAGTTCAGCTTCAAAATCTCGGGAAATTATAATCTTCAGACTCCTGGAAGACGCACCAAATTTTATCACAAAATTAGACCTGATAGGCTACTCATCAAACCAATCTTGTGCAACTATTTCAAACTAATATTTTGGTTGAGGCTTAGCCTCCTCAACCTGAGAGGGCACTCTCAAGGGTTTATGATTTTTGATAAATATGCAGATGGCTAACTCTATATGGGATAAAAACAGATAAATGATATAAACTAGTTGTAAATCACATTAGCAAGTATACATTTGGCTTATGGAGTCATAATTTCTTCAGCAAAACCAAAATAATATACCTAGCATGGAAGTCAAGGCATATCAAAGTTCAAGTCAAGGAATAAACATGTAGAATAGTAAAACACACAGTTAATTTGTCTATGAAGGAAGTTAAAGCATCATTGATGAATTCTGAGTAACATAAGAAAACACCACTGCAATATAATATTTAAAAGATGCCATCAGAACAAGAACATACAAGAAATCCTTATGAACCTTGAGTTGTCTAAGTAGAGATTCTATATTAGGCTGAAAAGGGTCACTTATATAAAACAGAGTCTTTTTGCTAACAAATGTCCAACCCTTTCTATTTCAACTCATTGATATTTTACAGATCATTTACATCATAATATTATAAGCTTATCCAAAACTTAGATACATCGAATTCCTATGCTTTGACACCTAATCTAACCATAAAACATGGTATTTATTATAAACACAACTGTAAAACTAATATAGAGACCTATTACAAATAGAATTATAACTCTTTTGATTCCACTTAAAAAGGATTTATCTGAACTTAATTGCATCATTTTCCACCTATCTTTCCAATAAGTCGAATCTTGATGTTGAGCTCCAACCTGCTATGACCATAATGCTGATGATGTTGATCTCCTGCAATTTAGGAAACTGCTCCCCTATTTTTAGGCTTAAGATTCTTTTGGTTTCTTGAGATATTCTGACCACTTCTAATCCATAAATTCAAGGCTAATTGCTTTCAGGAACATGATTTACATATTTCCCAAGTCATCCCTTCATGACAGTTGTGTAAAACCACTTCGAACTTCTCAAAATAGTGAAAACTGACTTGCGCTACGAAAGCAACATAGTTTCGTGGCGCTGTCTTTTTACACATTTTCCTTCAAAATTTAGCCTTCTTTCCTTCAGGGTTTCTTTGATAATCACTTGAAATAGCTTCCTTAGAAATTTCAAGTCAAAATTCATGGTTTTCCCTCCAAAATTTGATAAGGAAAAGGGTGAAAAAGTTGTTACAGCAGTTTCGTAGCGCATTTCACCCTTTTTGCACTACCGGTGCTACGAAACTGTTGTGTAAGTAGTTTTTTCCAATTTTTCTTCAAAACTTGAAAAAAAAATATGCTAGAACTTTAGAAAAGCACTTGCCTCATCAAAACCATCAACTATATGAACTAAAAACATAACCTTTACAAAATTTAATCCTCATTTTTCCATTTTGATTTTTCTTTGAATTTGTCATTTTGTACCTTTGCTCTTTAGTTCATCTTGAGACTGTTTTAATTGTAGCTCCAAATATTCTACTTGGCCTCTTAGCTTTCTATTACTGTCTCTCAAATGGGTTTCGATCACTCTAACACATTTTTCTTCTTTAATGGCAAGAACTGCCCATGTAAAGAACTGTTCTGCACTGCATGGGATCTCTGACCTAGAAACTATTTGAACTTCCCAAACAACCTTCATCCTCTTGAATTTTGTCTTTTCAATGCTATGTTTTCTTGCCCTCTTTCTCATCATTTCCATCTCTTGATTTTCTAGCTTCAACCTTTCTTCCAGCATTTGACACTCTGACATGTGTTCCTTTCCCTTCTCAATCTTTCTGGTTGCATGCTCCACTATAGGTGATGAGAGATCAACCACCTATTCAGGGACTTTGGCTACTTCAATGGTTACTTGGATATCTTTAATGCCTTCTTGGATTTTCTTTTCATGCCTGGTTAAAAGTTTCCTAGCTTGAAAAACAAAAGCTGCATTCTCACCTTCAAATTCCAATTTCTTTGTTGATTTCATTTTTCTCTGTTTGGGTTCATTCACTTCAATGAAATTTGCCTGTACAATGGGTGATTCTTCAATATCAATCGCATGCATTATATCATCCAAGTTTCCTTTCATCATTGGGCTGTCCTATGTGACTGAAAACCCTGCTTTTCCCTTTGATGCTGATACTTGACTTCTTGTCTTTCTCTGGCTCTCCTGCTTACTGGCCACCTATTTTTGTTTTGTTTCTTTGACCATTTCTACTTTATGTTTTGTAGGTGATGGGGTTTTTGCAACAAGCACTAATGCTTTCTAAGTTCTATCTTCAACCTATTTCCTTGGTTTCAACTTCACAAACCTCTTTGCTTTGGTAACCACTGGCTGACTGGATTATGCTACTAGTGGTGAAGGATTTCCCTTGATCTTAGGGTCTCTAGCTGGGGTTAGGGCTTCAATTTCAAATCCACTCATAAATAAAAATAAATACCAATCTCTATTTATTTTCTCAAGCTCATTTAAAGCCATTAACTTAATCAAACTGTGATGAAACAAAGATGTTTCACAGCCATCAGATTTGGCTCGGACTTTGTCAGCC
Organism: Pinus albicaulis; assembly: GCA_034641835.2. Classification (NCBI taxonomy): domain Eukaryota; kingdom Viridiplantae; phylum Streptophyta; class Pinopsida; order Pinales; family Pinaceae; genus Pinus; species Pinus albicaulis. The sequence continues at coordinate 1,268,831,818 of CM076584.1, forward strand.
ATTTTGGAAAGGCTTCTATGTAAGTAAAATGGTAAATATAATGATATCATTCCTATGAAATGAAAAAAAAAATTTAAATGATAAGTGTAGACTGTATGGTAGTTACCTTCACATGTGAAATATCTTTGGATGTTGAATAGCAGCTTTGCATAGTTATCCTTGATACAACTTCTAGGTATTGCATTGTTCAAGTCCATGTCTACAAATTCAGGTTTCATAAACTCCTTGCATGGCTCCATGTCAAACCTAAAACATTTAAACCAATATTGTTTTACCCTTGGTATATCTGTCACAGAAGCTATTATCTCAGGTGTCACTGGCATATTTATCATTCCAACTTTCTTAGTAGCTCCACTGAAATGTAGAGCAAACTCTTTGGACACCTGAGTGTGGCAACCCTGCAGCTTTTCACAAAATTTGAGACAGCCAGCTTTGCTAAAAGCCTCCATTACCATTTGATCCTCCATAATAGCATTTACATTATCAGGCTCGTATCTTAGACAATGTCCCCCTCTGTGGACCTTCTTCTCCTCTGCCATGTTTCTCGTAAAGAAAACTTGTTAGCTTCTCTGAAACCTGTAAAACAACCTCTCTTGATTTGATGAACAACCTCGCTTGATAATGGTGAACAACCTCGCTTGATAATGGTGTGAGTTTTCTTTGAAAATAACAACCACAAGCTTATCCTTACTGCTTCAGAGCTTGGAAAAAATATGTGAAGGTAAATGAAATTTTAATGACTTAATTAGGCAAAAAAATTGAATTAGAGATGTCACCTCATGACCAAATGATGTTTAATTGATATCCTATCATGACTATGATGACTGAAGGACAGGTAAGTACATCAAATCTGGTAACTAACTGACTCACCATACCCCTATCATGTCATTCCCCAACTGAAATTGAAAATCTCGGCTTATTTGGCACGAAAGCTAAGAAACCGCACTTTCATAGTACTCACATTGTATTTTTTTCACTTTGCGCTACAAAAGTAGCAGCGCTTTCATAGTGCAAAACTCACTTTTGTAACTAACGATGCTACAAGACAATGGATTTGTGGCTAATTGCAGAAAATCGACCCAAAAATTACTTAGATGACCCTTAAATGAAAAATCTGAACTTTTTGACTATGGAATGGACCTAAAAATACCTTATTTGAATTTTGATGGTGAACACTAAACCTCTAAAACTCTGACATACCCTTAACCATGCTAAAATTACTTTCAAAACTATTTAGACCATGATCAAAATAGAGTTGACATGCCATGTTTGATTTTTTTTTTAAGTGATAACATAAAGAACCATGTATCGAATCTGAGCATGATGTTGGACGCCTGCAGGAAACATCAAATTTCACTAAACATCAAGAAATGCATCTTCTGTGTCCCATTTGGGATTCTATTAGGACACGTAGTATGCCAACATGGATTGATGGTTGACCCAGCCAAGATCGCAATTATCATCAACTTGGTAGTTCCAACCATTGAAAAACAGTTGCACTCCATCCTCTGCCACACAGGTTACTACAGAAAGTTCATATAGGGGTACGCTTTAATCACCGCTTCGATGGAAAATTTTCTTAAAAAGGATGTGTCGTTCTTCTGGGATGATGAATGCCAGAAAATATTTGAGCTACTAAAATAAAATATGGTGACTGCACCTCTCCAGATATTCCTCGAATGGGAAAAGATCTTCAATGTCCACGTAAATGCATCAAGGATTGCCTTGAGAGTTGTCTTGGTGCAGCCTGGAGAAGTGGATATTGATCACCCGGTGGCCTTCGCTAGCAAGAAGCTTTCGAACGTAGAGTGTAACTATTCTACCATGGAGCAAGAGGGGCTGGCCATGGTATATGCCCTACAAAATTATAGGCATTATTTACTTGGAGGTCACTTCAAGACGTTCACAGATTACTCGGCTTTGAAATACCTAGTTAATAAGCCTGTGTTGGGGGGGAAATATGTTAGTGGTTGCTACTATTTCAGGAATATGATTTTGAAATCATCGTAAAACAAGGGAGGTTGAACGGCAGACCTGATCACTTGTCCAGGATCGAGAATGGGGAAGAGCCAAATAACTTGGACGACCGGTTTCCTGACGTGCAACTGTTTGCTGTCAAGGTAATTGATGAGAACTTTTCTGATATCATCCACTTCTTGACCACAGGTAAGGTCCCCGATGGATATTCAGTACCACAAAAAAAGGAACTGGTTACCCGCACAACCGACTTCACTATCATTGCAGGACAACTCTACAAGATGGGGGAGGATGAGGTACTGCGAAAGTACATCCTTGAACACGAAAGACCGAATATCCTAGCTGAAGCCCACGAAGGAATTGCGGGGGGGGGGGGGGGATTATGAGGGTAAAGCTACTACGCAGAAAATATTAAGGGTCGTGCTCTAGTGGCCCATGCTACACATGGATGCTGATACATATTTTCAGGCTTGCAACGCATGCCAACGAACTCAGAAGCCCTCATGACGAGATGAGATGCCCCTACAACCACAGATGGCCCTGCAGGCATTCGAAAAATGGGCCATCAAATTTGTAGGCCCCATTAATCCCCCAGGAAAGAAGACCGGTGCTCAGTATATCATTATTGCCACCGATTATGTTACCATGTGGGAAGAAGCCAAAGCTGTCAAGGATTGTGTTACGAATACGTCATCGCACTTCATTTTTGGAAATATCCTGACGAAGTTTGGGTGCCAAAAGATCCTGATGAGTGATCGAGGTACGCATTTCATTAATGAAACTATTAAGGCTTTGAATGAGGAATTCCAGATTCACCATGCAAAGAGTACCCCATATCATCCACAGGCAAATGGGACTGTAGAAGCATTTAATAAAATTTTGGAACATGCGTTCACTAAGGTCTGTAACACTCAACAGAGTGACTCGGATGTGTGCATGCCCTCTATACTCTGGGCTAGTAGGACTACATGTAAGAAGCTCACGGGAAAGACACCCTTCAGAATGGTCTATGGGAAAGAGGCTATCATGCTTATGGAATACATCGTTCCCAACCTGCGCATCTCGCCTTCAAAAATATGGCAGATCCAAATATCATGGAGGAATGCTTGGCATAGTTGGTGGCCATGGAAAAAGACCAGTTCATTTCTCAATTCCACCAACAGGTTCAAAAGGTGTAGGAAAAATCTTGGCATGATTGACATACTCAGTAGAAGGTCTTTTTGGAGGAAGAATTGGCACAATTTTACGGTAGCTAGTTTGTGAGACACCCAGGGAAGTTCCGACAGCAATGGTTAGGCCCGTACATAGTAAAGGAAATTACCAAAAGTGGTGTGGTCAGATTGGCTACATTGCGCGACGATTCTTTGTTGAGATATGTTAATGGGATTCGGTTGAAGCCCTATAGGGACTCCTCAATGTTGATCAAATGATTATATGGCCGGAGTAGCCATATAATGGATACTTCACGCACCTAGTCACGGCCACCTAGACAAGAGATATGGATGTGTAGGGATGATTCGAAGGACTAGAGTTACAGGTGGGTGTGATACAAGCACAGGTGCTGTGTGCGGTGGAAAAAACTAGCCATTGAAATGAAGCGGGAGCATGGAAAACCACGCTTTTCGTTCGATGAAGTAGGTAATTGGAAATTAATGTGGCGATTTACGAGGATTTTTTACTGCTCCTGTAATGATGAAAGGAAATTGAGGATAAACAAATTGTTCTCCCCTCACAAAGGCTATAATATGAGGACTGTTAGTTTTATGGGACTAAATTACTATTCAATATTCTCACACCTCGACCACTTTGATATATATCATCTCATTTGTCTCCTTTCCATCCAAATGACTGAGCGAGCTACGCCGTCTGGAAGTAGCAACGCAAAGTTTATATTCCGAGCCAGAATGACTGCTACAAAACCTAATGAGCCTCTACCTGCCACAACTTCCGAGGAAATCGGATATGATGAGGTCCTTGAAGTAATCCTTGAACTAGAGGAGATTGTATCTACCCCGGAAAAGAAGAATAGAAAAGAGAAAGTAAAGCAGGAAAAATGGGCTAGCGGGAAGCCTCATACTTCCCCTTAGATTAGACATTCCCCTCAGAAAGCACCTAAGGGGCGATCACCTACTGTATCCCAGTGCCCAATGGTGCTCATGGAATAAGGAATGTAGGTGACTTCGCTAACATGGTACCACCTTATGTTAGGCCATGTTGATGCAGGGGCATTAGACGCTAGCTAGCAATGTAGGAGGTTTGTCCACATGTTGTGGCTAGGAGGGTTCAAAATCCTTGAATTGTAAAAGCTAGGTGTCAATACCTCAGCTGACTGTTTTTATTTAGATTAGTTATGATTGGTAGAAGTCAAATATTTGGATTTGATCCATATGTCAGTTCAGTTATTTGAATAAGTTGTAATTAGACCTTTGATTTCTAGAATGGTCCTCTCAGAGGAACCGAAGAGTCACATATTTATGTATATAAGTTGTATTCCTCGGATGCATTGAGGAGGAGGAAGAGAGAGATTTCTGCAATAGAATTTGTGTATTAACAATTGCTTCCAGTTAAATGAATTTCAGTTCCTGTTGATTATCTAACTGTCTTGAGTCATTATTTGTGAGAAAATTAGTTTGATTGTAAGGTGATTGAACATTGTCTTGTGTATAACTTTTGAACTGATATTGTGTGCAGAATTTTGGTGAATCAAGTCACCATGAAACCTCTGTAATTCTCTGTCTGTTTCTTTCTCTCGAATTTTCTGAGTGAGTGAAGAAATCCCGTGTGTAGGCGAGGTTTGTTAATAATGGCGAATCCCATTTAATAAAGAGATGAATTCATTTATTGTTAATTGAAGTCCAGAACCGGGACTAACCCCTGAGTTAGTAAACTAAGCGGATAAAAGAATAGCGCAAACCCGACTTAAACCTGTGGCCAGTCACTGTTCCAAAACCACGAGCAGATTTACGAGGCTGGATTGCCCATATCGCATAGCCTTTCACAGATAAGCAGTACTTCTTGGTTGGGGAGCGATTCCATAGAGTGTTCGACACGTGGCGAGGTGGACCCACAGAAAACCGCTATCATAGCGTGCCATCACACGTTATCATTCGACCAGGGAAGCTGAGCGATATCACGGAGAGCCATTGATTTGGGAAGGGGCCATCGGACGGTAGTCGGTTGATAAAGATGCGCGGAAGGTAACCAGGTACAGTACGAGCATTTTATTGGGTCGTCAATTACGTATGTGGGGCTGGAACCAAAGGTATATTTAAAAAATAATTGATTCAAAAAGACGTTGGTTATTGATATAAAGCTCAATTATATAATTTAATTGCCAAAGGTTGTGGATAACGTTTATTTATCAAATTCCACGAATTTGATAAATAAATTTCCGAGAAAGAGAAAGTAGACCACGTGGACAAAGAACGGGGTTTTAGAACAAAAATGCTGACAGAGCCACGCTACAGTTGACCATCTCTCCTTAGGGGTGACTTCTAGACTTCGTTTGTCATCATTAGTGGTATCAGAGCTATTGTTTTTGAGTTGTTTTTGCAGAGAGCTGACATGGCAATCTGAATTGGTAGAGGTGCTGGTAGAAGGAGACCTGTTGCCAATGCAGAGGTGTTGGAGATTTTGCAGAGGTTCGAAGCCAGAGTGGATCCCGTGGAGCGAAGACAAACTAGAGATCCTGAAGACATCAACGAACCTGAAACAGAGGAAGTGGAAGAAAATGTTGAGATTCCTCCCGACATGAGGCTCCTTAGAACTGTTCTGGGGTCTGCAGTTAATCCCAGAATTGAAGTGTCGAGTTATGCAAGGGGACTGAATCCAGAGGAACTGGTGGACTGGATAAATGAAATGAACAAGTGCTTCGATTATGAAGAAATAAGTGAAGATAAAAAGGCCAAGTTTGCGGTGACAAAGCTGAAAGGACATGTTGCACTTTGGTGGGATGGAGTGCAGGAAGAAAGGAGGAGAGTTGGAAAGCAACCTATCAAGAGTTGGACCAGAATGATGGCTAAATTAAAAGGTAAATTCTTTCCTAGTGATTATCAGCTGACATTGTATAATCAATTTCAAAACCTGAGATAGAGGTTGCTGATAGTAAAATAATACATAGAGGAATTATACAGAGTAAGCATAAGGGCTGGGCAATTCCAAGGCACACCAGAGAAGACTGCCAGATATGTGAATGGTCTCAAGCTGGAGATCCAAGATGAGATTGGTCTTCTGTCTCCTAAGACAGTGGAAGAGGCCTATTATATGGCCTTGAAAGAAGAGGAGAAACTCCTGAGGAAACAGTCTGCCAAGAAGAGAGGTACTTTCCAGGGAAAGGGAAGTCAGGGTGGTAGAGGAAAGCCTACTACACCCAGGGATGGAGCTAACAGTATCTCACCTCAGAATGCATCTACAGAGGAGGATGCAAGGGGCAGAAGGGGTCCTTACAGAGGAAAAGGAAGAGGAGGAAAAGACAGAGGCAGAGGTAGAGAGTTGAGGTGTTATAGATGTTAGCAAGTGGGACATAAGCACTATGAGTGTCCAGAGAATGTGGGTGTTGGACCAAGAAATGATGTTGTTTCCCAGGCTAGAGAAGAGGCAGAAATTGAAGAAGAAATTCTTCCAGAAAGGGGAGAGTCCTTGGTGGTTAATAAGGTCCTGTTAAAGCAAGCTAAAGAGGTCACTGAGCCTGCACAAAGGAATAATTTGTTTAGGAGCATATGCAAAGTCCAAGGGAAATGCTGCCAACTAGTCATTGATAGTGGCAGCACGGAAAATCTGGTTTCCACTGAGGTAATAGAAAAGTTGAAGTTGAATACAAGGGAGCATCCAACTCCCTACATGGTGTCTTGTCTACATAAAGGGCACTAGCTGGTTGTAAAGGAACAGTGTGAGATAGAGCTGCAAATGGGAAAATATAAAGATAAGGTCCTGTGTGATGTAATGCCCATGGATGTGTGTCATATACTGCTGGGTAGACCTTGGCAGTTTGACAAAGCAGTGGTGCATGATGGCAAGAAGAACATTTACAAGTTCTTCAAGGATGGGGTACATCATACATTGATACCCATGGAGGAAGGAGAGCCATCCAACAGAGTGATTGATCCAAAGACCTTGTTGCTGAGTGGGAAGGAATATCTGCAGCAGATAAAAGAAGAAGAGGTAAGTTTTTCTTTAGTTTGCAAACCTAAAGTAGTTCTTACTTCTACAAAGATTTCTGATTTTCCAGTAGAAATCCAAGAGATGTTAGAGGATTATTGTGACATTATTGTGGATGATTTACCTGATGAGCTGCCACTTGTGAGAAAGATCAGTCATCAGATAGATTTTATCCCTGGTTCAAATCTGCCAAATAAGGTAGCCTACAGAATGAATCCCAAGGAAAATGAGGAAATCAGGAGACAAGTACAGGAGTTGGTGGACAAGGGGCTGATTAGAGAAATTTTGAGTCCATGTGCAGTACCAGCAGTATTGAGCCCAAAGAAAGATGGAGGCTGGAGGATGTGTACTGATTCCAGAGCAATCAATAAGATCAAAATCAGGTACAGATTCCCTTTGCCTAGAGTTGAGGATTTGATGGATTTTTCGAGTGGTGCTAAATATTTCTCAAAGATAGATTTAAAAAGTGGATACCATCAGATTAGAATAAGAGAGGGTGATGAGTGGAAAACTGCCTTTAAAACAAATGAAGGACTGTATGAATGGATGGTAATGCCTTTTGGGTTGTCAAATGAACCTAGCACTTTCATGAGACTTATGAATGAAGTATTGAAAGAATTCATTGGTAAATTTGTGATAGTGTATCTGGATGATATATTAGTTTTCAGCAGAACTAAAGAAGAACATTTAAGGCATCTAAATCATGTCTTGAAGAAGCTGCACCAAGAGAAACTGCTGATAAATTTGAAGAAATGCTCATTCATGAAGGAAGATTTGGTGTATTTGGGTTTTGTTGTTTCTACAGAAGGATTAAAGATGGACCCAGAAAAGGTCAAGGCGATTGTGGAGTGGCCTTCACCCAGGAATGTTTTTGAGGTAAGAAGTTTCCATGGACTTGCTAGTTTTTACAGAAAGTTTATAAGGAATTTTAGTAAGATCAATGCACCCATAATTGAGACAGTAAAGAAGAGAAAATAGCCATTTAAGTCGATTGTTGAAGCAGAAAGAAACTTTAAAGTTTTGAAGCAAAATATAACAAAGAAGCCTGTTTTGATTATGCCTGATTTTACTAAACCATTTCAAGTAAAGTGTGATGCCAGTGGAGAGGCCATTGGAGCTGTGTTGAGTCAGGATGATAGGCCTGTAGCCTATTACAGTGAAAAGCTAAATGACACCAGAAGAAAGTATTCCTCTTATGAGAAGGAATTCTATGCCATTGTTCAGGCACTGAAGAAGTGGAGACATTATTTGATGTCCAGGGAATTTGTATTATATTCTGACAATCATGCTTTGCAGTATATTGTACAGTAGCCCAAGTTGAAACATAAGCATGCTAAATGGGTTGAGTATCTCCAAGGTCTTAATTTTGTTTTGAAAAATATAAGTGGCCAAGCCAATAAAGTAGTTGATGCTTTGAGTAGGAGGCACATGCTTGTTCAAGAAACAAATTTTGAAGTTGTAGGATTTGATTTTCTCAAAGAATTGTATAAAAAAGATCCATATTTTAAAGAAGCATTTGAGGCATGTAGTAACCCTATTTTAACAGATAGAAGCCAATGGCTGGATTATTTCTTGTAGGAGGACTTGTTATTCAGAATAAATCAACTGTGTGTACCAAAATGTTCCATGAGGGAAAATTTGATCAAAGAGAAGCATAGTGGTGGACTTACTGGACACTTTGGTACTGATAAAACCAATGAGCAGCTAAGTCACTTTTATTACTGGCCCAGGATGAGAACAGAAGTGGAAAAGTTTGTGAAGAATTGCAAAATCTGTCAGTATGCTAAAGGAAGGAGCCAGAATGCAGGATTGTACACTCCCTTGCCTATTCTAGACAGGCCTTGGGACATGGTGAGTATGGATTTTGTTCTAGGATTGCCCAAGACTCGGAGAGGGAATGATGCAGTCTTTTTTGTGGTGGATAGATTCTCCAAAATGGCACATTTTATTCCATGCTATAAAACTAGTGATGCCACCCATGTTGCTAACTTTTTTTTCAAAGAAGTTGTTAGATTGCATGGGTTGCCTAAGAGTATTATTTCAGACAGAGACACCAAATTTGTGGGTCACTTTTGGAGGACATTGTGGAAGAAACTTGGCACCAAACTGAATTTTAGCTCAGCTTATCATCCCCAGACTGATGGACAAACTGAGATAGTGAATAGGAGTCTGGGAAATTTGTTGAGAAGTCTTGCAGGAGAGCATCCCAAGCAGTGGGACCATATTTTTCCCCAGGCAGAATATGCATATAATGACTCACCATATAGGATCACAGGGTAGAGCCCATTCCATATTGTTTATGGAATGCACCCCAGAGGAATATCAGAGTTGAGAAATCTGGGAAAGGCAGAGCTAAGGAGTGCAGATGGTGAGGAATTTTCTTCAGAGATCCAGGCCATACATGAACAAGTGAAACAACAACTACAAAGTAGCAGCATCAGATACAAAATCATAGTAGAATTGAGTAGAAAAGAAGTTCATTTTGAAGTAGGAGATTTGGTTTTGGCACACTTGAGAAAGGAGAGATTCCCAAAGAAGCAGTATAACAAATTGAAGTTCAAAAATATTGGGCCATGAAAGATACTTAGAAATTTTTCTGCAAATGCTTATGAGATTGAATTACCTCCTGATGTTGGAATATATCCCATTTTTAATGTTGTAAATTTGTACAAGTATGAAGATGATGGTGTAGAAGAAAGATCAGAAGACAAGGGACAGATTGAGTGGAACGAGCAGCTACCTCCAGCACAACCATTACAACCAGAGAAGATATTGGACAAAAGAGTGTTCAAAAGGACCAAAGGACAAGAGTACTTTCAGTACTTAATCAAATGGAAGGACAAGCTAGAGGAAGATGCCACTTGGATGACTGAAGGAATGTTGCAGAAGATAGGAAGATCAGTGGAAGAGCTCATGGACAAGAGCCCATGAAGAAGATTTCCCTCGGGAGTCTGATGCAGGGGCATTAGACACTAGCCAGCAATGTAGGGGGTTTTTCCACATGTTGTGGCTAGGAGGGTTTGAAATCCTTGAATTGTAACAACTAGGTGTCAATACCTCAGCTAACTGTTTTTATTTAGATTATTTAGGATTGGTAGAAGTCGAATAGTTGGATTCGATCCATCTGTCAGTTCAGTTATTTGAATAAGTTGTAATTAGACCTTTGATTTCTAGAATGGTCCTCTCAGAGGAACCGAAGAGTCACTTATTGATGTATATAAGTTGTATTCCTCGGATGCATTGAGGAGGAGGAAGAGAGAGATTTCTGCAATAAAATCTGTGTATTAACAATTTCTTCCAGTTAAATGAATTTCAGTTCTCGTTGATTATCTAACTGTCTTGAGTCTTTATTTGTGAGGAAATTCATTTGATTGTGAGGTGATTGAACATTGTCTTGTGTATAACTGTTGAACTGATATTGTGTGCAGAATTTTGGTGAATCAAGTCACCACGAAACCTCTATAATTATCTGTCTGTTTCTTTCTCTCGAATTGTCTGAGTGAGTGAAGAAATCCCGTGTGTAGGCGAGGTCTGTTAATAATGGCAAATCCCATTTAATAAAGAGATGAATTCGTTTATTGTTAATTGAAGTCCGGAATCAAGAATAACCCCTGAGTTAGTAAACTGAGCGGATAAAAGAATAGCACAAACCCGACTTAAACCCATGGTCAGTCACTGTTCCAAAACCACGAGCAGATTTACGAGGCCAAATTGCCCATATCGCACCGCCTTTCGTGGATAAGCGGTATTTCCTGGTTGGGAAGTGATTCCATAGAGTGTTCGACATGTGGCGAGGTGGACCCATGGAAAACCGCTGTCATAGTGTGCCATCGCACGTTATCATTCGACCAGGGAAGCCGAGCAATATCGCAAAGAGTTGTTGATTTGGGAAGGGGCCATCGGATGGTAGTCGGTTGATAGGATGCGCGGAAGGTAACCAGGTATGGTACGAGCATTTGATTGGGTCGTCGATTAGGTATGTGGGGCCAGAACCAAAGGTCTATTTAAAAAATCATTTATTCAAAAAGACGTTGGTTATTGATATAAAGCTCAATTATATAATTTAATTGCCAAAGGTTGTGGATAACATTTATTTATCAAATTCCATGAATTTGATAAATAAATTTCCGAGAAAGAGAAAGTAGACCACATGGACAAAGAACGGGGTTTTAGAACAGAAATGCTGACAGAACCACACTACAGTTGACCATCTCTCCTTAGGGTTGACTTCCAGACTTCGTTGCCGTCACATGTAAGACAACAACACGCATGCCCAACGTTGATATTGTCTGCACCTACCTTTAGATGCCTCTGGTCCCAGAACAAGTGCCCCAGCCGGGAGGAATGTTCGGCCACCTCCCCCATATAAAATTTGATGACCACGACCTAGGGAACCTGGACGCCTTCCCTTCCTTAGTGCTAGAGCTATACCTAGAGCGAGTACTTGAGGACGATGTACTAAAGGTGGATCCAATGCCATGGGTTAAAGGATTAGCTGGATCAGGCATCTTGAATCTGCTGCACCTCCCCCACTTTGGTCGATACAACATCACAAACATATTTATTTTACAACTATTGGCGCTCGTTCATGATGATAAGGCTCCAAGGTTGCATACCAATCGATACTATAATTCACTGAATCACCGACCTTCCTATGCATGGGCCCGATCCTAGGGAAGGTACTAGAAAGAAATTCGAGCACCATATTGTTGAAGATGTCCAGGAAAGATACCATGTCACATGCAAAAAACGGGGCTTTCAGATCGATACAATAAATGATGAATGGATGTGCATGGGTACCTTACTTCTTACCCGCAAGTTGATGTGAAAATGACAAGTGATGGCTGCCCCCGCCCATGTAATTCAACTTGCAGGGAAATGCGAAAAGGGAGTACGTTTTAATTGGTCACAATACTTGGTTGACGAGTTTCTCGAAAATGTGTGTGAGGCTCAGGATCAAGGAAAGGCCTTCTACTACTCTTGGCTAATACTACTAATCATCTTAGTAGCATGGGAGACTCTTGAAGAAGTGGTCTTCCCCCCTCTCGAGTTCGGTACATGCGAAGGGGCATGATTTTCCAACCTATGCGAATCAAAGGACCCTGAGCGGGTTTAGGAGAATAATTCCTTCTATGTACCCTACGATGGGGCCATATCTGAAGCCATTCATTCCTAGCCACCCATGTCCCAAAAATTCTCAAAAAATATAAGCATATTGCAGCGTTTCAAGTGACCATGCACAATGTGAAAATTCGGGCATGTAAAGATCACACCTAGCATAACCTTTTGTATATGACCACCAAAGCTGAGATTGAATGGATAATTTTCACATGGCTGCAGGCATGGAAGTTCACAGCCCAGCCAACCAGCTCAGACACAGCAGGCAGATCTGGCTACAACGCAGTGTCAAAATCTACCACTCCACCTGGCCTAACAGCAAATTCTGCGATTCCTGCCTCCAAGTAGCAGGCGACCCCCAAAGGCACTACCACGTAGCTAGAACCAGACTCCCCGCTAGATCAGAATATAAACAATATTTATGACACAGGTACATCAGTCTTGCATAGTCTCAAGCATACCTGCATGCTACCTCAGGGGTCTAGGAAGAAGAGTAAGGCTAGTAAGACTGGAACCAACATAGAGGTGACTTTGACGGAGGATGACCTTGACCAGATTTATGATGATGTCACCACTGCGTCTACCGATTGATGGAATACTTGGGAAGAACAACATAAGGCCACTGTAGAAGTCTTGCAAGTAGAGCTACCATCACTTCGGCTCAAAGTGGACACCCTTCAGGTGAGCGTAGATCAAGCAAGGTAGAGTCAAGCGAGCGAGGATCAAGCAAGGCAGATTAAAATGGGCCAACCAACTCTGATTACAGCCCTGACCACCATCACAGATAGCAAGATCTACCCTCTCCCTAGCTCTGCTCTTACAATGAAGCCTCCTAAATTATGAAACCAAATTCAGACATGCTTGTTCGTCAACCTTGATGTTGGTCGACTGGTAGGTGCACAACTGCATGAGTTATTTACTGCCATCACCAACAAACTTCAGCACCGAGAACTCCGCGCACAGTAACACCTCAACGAGGCTGAGTAGACTATTGTGATTTAAGCTCATGAAGCCCCCCAGGTCCATACCGCGCACGTCGCCACCATCGCATAGCAAGTTGTCTTAGATCAGTTGATCAACCGGCTTTATGAATACATGCCATAATTAATTCATGCCTCCGCTGAGCTGCAAGCCAAGGTCGAGGGATTGTTCGTTTCCTTTAAGGTGTCTCAGACTGAGGTACAGGTTGTCAAGGATGATTTTAAACTTCATATCACATCGTTTCAGGCCAAACTCTAGCCTTAGACCCCTCCGGAAGTGCGCGCCCAGCAAGCAGCATTGGTTACAGAAGCCACGACCACCATTATGACGCAGATCAGTCAGCGCATCACTCTGTTTGAAACCGCTATGGAACTATGGTCCCAGGTACAACACGGCCCTCTCCTCCAACAAATCAATCAGGATTTGCACCAGAAGGAGCAATACTTTCAACAGATGGAAGCCACGATGACCACCCTTGTTCCAGCCCAGAAATTAGGCCATCTTCGTACCAGCCAGGTGCTTCGTAGTGAAATTGTGGGTCTTCGGCACAAGAAATAGATACTCAGCGACCATCTAACACCCTGGGTTGACGAATCTCTCAAGATTTCACATGACTTAGAAGGGGTAGTGCGACAGTTGAAACAAAATTTAGACAGTGTCACCGCTGCAACGGAAGGACCAACTTCGGAGAAGCTGGTTGACATCACGTAGACTACTGCCGCATAGAGCCTTCGTTTTCTGCCTCCATTCACTGCCACGATTGAACAGCTCAAGGAAATGATGAAGATCCTTCCAGCGCTATGACTTGGGACGAGTCACATGATTGTGTTGGTGGGTTGTTGGAACAGGGTTCCCTAACCGCAATTTTTTCCAGTTTTGTAATATTTTGTAATATTTATTCTAGCACAGGGGGTTTGGGGTGGGTAAAAACCCCCAATGAGTTGTAACGGGTCAAAGGATATACCAAGGGTCCACAAACCATAGTTTGCGGACCATAGGATAGCATATGATAGCAAGATATAAATAGATGGATAAACCGAGTCTAGGAAGAGGCTAAGTAGTGACTAAGCTTAGATACAAACTTATGGATCTTTTGTGTCGATTTTTTGGGTAAGGGCTCATGCCAGCTGTGTACGCAGAGACCCTGAGTCTTGCTATGTGCAGACCCCGCTGGCTATGTGCACGGGCTGGTAAATAGAGTCTGTAAGTTACATCAATATATGAATGAAAGAAAAGGTTGTTGATGATATTTGCGTGTTTCTATGTTATATCGGCTATACTTATGTTCTAAGATTGTGTTGTTGAATATTAATGATATACTAATGTGCATGTGGATACGATATTATGAATGCATAGATATGGTTTAAATACTCTACTCCAGTTACTTGTTATTTAGGATCTGTGCTCTCATGTTAAGATTTTGTATTAGGGCTCCTCTTGCACAGGACAGTTAGATTTGACGGGACCCCCTTTAATTAACTTTCTCTCTCTCAAGGTGCAGAAACCTAATTCCAGCACCCTCCCATACTACTTCGGGTGAGACCTTGACCTGCGCAAGTAGGCCATTGTCAAAAGGGTCGATAGTATAGGGGTTTGTTGGAAAACCTTAAAACTAAACTTGGGTCAAGGTCCCTAAAGCCAACAAGTCTCATGAGAGATTTTTATGTTATTTTTATGAACAATTTAACATAAAAAAAAAACTAAACAACAATAAATAAAAGTATTGTACATCACCATACAACACATCAACATAGGGATTTGATGGAGTTCACCTCTCCTGTGCTACATCTCCTTGGTCCAGCTTCCATGGCTTGGGCCTCTATATTATGCTCAAATTTGCAAAATCATGTGTTTACAATGATTTTTTCTCTTAAAACCTACACCAATGAGTTCAGAATGCCCAAAAATGGTACCTTAGGCTCTTTCTTCTCCTCATTTGGTCGAAAATTAACTGAGTTATGACCTCCAATAGTTTGTTTCACAATTTCCTCCCTATATTTAGCTAACATCCACTATCTGGGCTATTTGGCGCCAAAAATAACCTTGCCACCGAAATTATCAGACTGCCAAGTTAATCCAGATTAATGTTAATAAACCCGCTTAACACTAAAACCCACTGTGGTAAATACATATTAAGGTTAATAAATAAGGATTAGTGGCTAATTAAGTGCGCATTAAGGCTAAGCACCTAGAGCTCCACCATGGTCTCCAAGCTCTAGTCACATGTGGTGGGGGCTAGCCCCCTCTCCCCCCAATGACATAAAAATTTAACTTTAAATATATGTGAAGAACGATATGGTTAAGATACAAGTGGTAGAAGAGATGGTGGCGCGTGTTGTTGGGAGGGCAGAGGTCTTGTGCTCGAGCCCCACCAGTCCTTCTAGTCCTTTTCAAACAAGTTTACAACGCCATGAGGGGGACACGTGGTAGCCCCAGGCTCAACCACATGCCTCATCCTCATTGGCCCAAAATTCCACCAAACATAAAAGTCTAATTCACCATGATATTTGAAGAAATCAACAACTGCCACTTGGAAGTCTCTTCTTAGCTAGAGGAAATTGACCAAGGTTGACCTGCCTTGTCATTGTGCCCCATAGGCATGCCCAGTCAACAGTAAAAACTGATGACTGGGTCTTTCTGCACTTTTTTTACAAAATTTGCATGTTTAGTAAAACGAAGAGAACTCATTTTTGAAGCCATACAAATTCCATTTTGCGTGAAACAAGTTGTGCCAGATTCCGAACGATGAGCACTACGCAGTCATTCAGGTTTCGATTCATTTTGAGAAATTTTATTTTTTAGCATAATTCTGAGCACCTAATCATGTTTCTTGACTAGTGACCATGTACTCTGCCTCTGTTGAGTTGAGTGAAAATGATCTTTGTTTCCTACTATACCAGGAAACTATTGTTGACCCAATGCTAATGCTCTTCCTTTCAGATGGACTCCCTGTCTAATTTGCATATGTGAAGCCTTGAAACTTCACTACCTTTGTCTACCTATACCATAGCCCAAACTCTGTAGTGCCTCTGAGGTATATCAAACATGCTTCCTGCCTTCCAAAAAAGCTTGGTAGTTTTAGCCGTAGCTTGACTAAGATAGTTAACCACATAGCATATGTCTGGTCATGTGTTCACCAAATACATGAGTGAACCCAGAAGATGCCTATAGACAGTAGAATCTACTACTTTCCCTGAAGTAGAATCCTCCTTCCTCCATTTTCCTGCTAGACTAGTCTCCATGGTTTTTTTTCTCTTCATGTGAAACTTCTTCAGAATCTCGTTGGCATACTTTCCTTGAGATAAAAATCTCCCCATCTCTTTTCCAAATTTCCAATCCTAGGAAATAATGCAAGAGCCCCATGTCCTTCCTCTCAAATTATCTTGCAAGATCCTCTTTCAAAGACTTGATGAGCTTCTCATCACCTATTAGTATCAAATCATTGACATAAAGTAAAATGATCAAAATTTTACCTCTACTTCACCCTTGGTGAAGCCGAAACTGGTGAAGTAGTTGTCGATCCTAGTGTACCAAGCATGAGGTACTTGTTTAATTCCATACAACAGTTTGTTGAGTCTACACACATGCGACTCTCTATCAAAGGTCTCAAACCATTTCGGTTGTTCAATGTACACCTCTTCCTCAATCACTTCGTTGAGGAAGGTTGTCTTTAATGCCATTTAATGTATCTTTCATCCCATGTTCACTAAAAGTGCAAGGATATATTTCATTGATGAGCACCTTGTGACTGGTGTAAAGGTCACCTCACAATCAATCCCCTCCACCTAAGAGAACCCTCTTGATGTAAATATAACCTTGTGTTTCTCCACACTCCCATCTCTTGCCTAATTCACCTTGTAGATCCACCTGGGTCCTACAAGTGACTTCCCCTTTGGTCTTGGGACAACTTCCCATGCACTGTTTCAGATAATGGAGTCATACTCCTCAACCATGAAATCAACCCAAAATTGTTGTTGCACTACTTCTTCGAAAGAGGATGGATCTATCTTTGCATTCTTTCTCATAATATCCATGTATCTAGTGTACCGCATTGGGGACCTTCTTTTCCTTATCTGTGATGTTGGTGCTACCACATTCTATCTAGCATCAAGCACCAACCTATCAAACTCTCTAGTGTGCTTCCTTCTGTCTCAGGATGTGTCTACATGAGTGGGTGCTTCCACTATGTTCCTCTATTTGTGATTGCTCCACATCTTGAGGTTATTCTTTTGGAGCCAAGAGCTCCTCAAATGCATGCAATTGAAGCTCCCTCTTAAGGGAAATTCGCATGGCCTTGTCTTCATCGAATTTCACATCTCTTCTGATCACTATCACCCTGTGTGCTAGAAATTACACCCGGTAGTTGTGAGGTGTATCAGTGTACCCCTCAAATATTCCTAACTTAGCTTTTGGCTCTAGTTTTTTCCTTAGATCTTTGGTTACATGGAAATAACATGATGAACCAAAAATTTTAAAATGTGCCACATCTTGTTTCTTACCTGAAAAATCCTCCTCTAGTGTACTCATACCAAGAATCTGATGAGGACTTTTATTTTGCAAAAATATTGTTGTGTTTCATGCTTTAGCCCACAGATGCAATGGTAGGCCCTGATCATGAAACATCACTCATGTTTCTCCCACAATAATTCTTTTATTATTTTATGCAACCCCATTATGTTTTGGGATACGAGGTGCTATTAATTCCTGTCGAATTCCTTCTAAAGTACATAAGTTCTTGAATTTGTTTGAGACATAATCTCCTCCATTTTCTCTACCAAGAGCCTTCACCCTCTTCCTTGTATATTTTATACAAGTGCTTTGAACTCACAAAACTTTGAGAATGTTTAATATTTATTTTTCGTGGAGAATATCCAACACTTGCGTGGAAAACCATCTACAAAAATCATATAATACCTATTTTTTTCTATGGTAGTTGTCTAAAATTATCCACACACATATGAGTGAACTCTTTCAAGGATCGCCTTTGCTCAGCTTTCATTATCATGAAAGGTGGCTTTGGTGTACTTCCCCATTGTACACCCTTTGCATGTATCTCTCTTCTCAAGTGCACCCTTGGGAAGTCCTGTAGAAATTTGTTGCATGATATTCAAAGCGCCATGGTGTAGATGGCCCAATATTCTATGCCATAACTCACCGATGTCTGGAATTTGCACCTTCTCTTCTTTCGTGCTCAAGGAAACACAATATTCTACATCCAATTTGAAGAGGTTCTTTACTCGAACCCCAATCTTCTTCACTTATCCTATGGATTTATGTTGAAGGAACACCTTTCCTTTTCTAAATATCAAATCATAGCCATGATCTTCCAACATAGAAGCTTAAACTAAATTCTTCTTTAAAATAGGAATATACATGACATTTTTCAATGTGAGAGGATTCCTAGACTCCCTCTGAAAGGTAACTATATCTATACTATTCATGTTATACCTCCCATCATCTCCCATCTCAATGTGCATATGGAGATCCTTCTCCTCTAATTTTCTGAATAAATTTTTTTTTTTCCTGGTCATATCGAATGAAGCTCCACTATCCAAGTACCACACAGAACCCATCACTGATGAGTATACCATGCATGTGATGAGAGTGAAATCAAAATCAAAATTTGAAGCAATTTATTTACCTACTGCTCCTCCTAAGGGTTTCTTTTTGGTATTGTAGCGTGGATAGTTTGTAGCATAGTGTCCAAGCTCATGACAATGAATATTTTTTATCTTCTACAAGTATTTCTTCTTGTCGGCCTAACCAAATCTGATTTGGAATGGGTCACCTTCCCTTTCCCTTTCTTCGCCTTTCCAAGGCACAATTCTCGCCATTATCAGTCTTTGATGAGGATCCATCTCTAGTATTCTACCAAATCTATTCTTCTACCAATTCGAACCACAATCGCTCCCTCTCTGGTGGCTTCTCCCTCCTATTCAATGAATCTTGGTAGTTGTGCCAACACTTGGGAAGGCCTAGAAGTGATAAGCTCACCATATCATCCTCGAAAACTCTCATGCCAACACTTCCAATATCAACTTGAAAATGAGTGAACTTTTTCAATTATTTTGGTCTCACGTCGCCATTCTCCATCTTGATATTTATGAGCTTCTCATTCAGCGCTAGCTTCCTGTGGTAGCTGCTATTCTGAAGAAAATATTTTATAGTCTTCCACAGAGTATATTGAGTTGCCTTTCCATGGAGGTTCAAGACAATATGATAACGAACTCCTTCTAATAGAATATTTCTCGCCTTTGCTACATTCTTCTTCCATACATCAAGATTTTGAGCATATTTTGTTGCATGCATGGGAATATCACTGTCTATTAATTCCTTCAACTTGTCTTCTAGTACTGCCTCCATCCTGCCCGTACAAGCTATGTAATTTTAGCTACCCTCAAGGGAATATTCATGTCTCAATCTATAGAAATATATCCTTATCTGCTGCTGATCCTAATGAATAAATCTGCAAATTCGATTCACTTGTTCAAAAAATATATTCAACTGATCTTGTAATATGCTAAAAAGAAACACTTTAATCTATTCTACAAATTGTGGAGACCAATTAAAATGGCATAATCACATGAACAAGAAAGATAAATAATTTGAATCACACAACACAAATATTTATCTGGGGAAAGCCTCACCTAAAAAATTTGCTATCTATATATTGAATTAAGTCAAGAATATGAGACAATATAATGTTTCTCTCAGGATTGAGATCTCTCTGCACTATCTCCAATTGTCTCACTTTTATCCAAGCAAGTTTGGTCCAATACTTAACCAATTTATTTCCTCTAGATGCTCAACATTGCTTGCGCAATCCCTAGGAAAATTGAGCCCCTATTAATTAGGAAATTTCCAGTGATTGATTGAGAAATACATCCAAGGAATCCTGATGACCTTATTCATGACTTGTACGATTTTCAAATTATACAACTAATATTATATTTCCCTTTAACTCCAATCTCAACTGGGTCTTCCTCTGAACTAACATGCAAAAAATATTTATAGCAAATATTTAGTTATTTTATTGATCACTACGTGTGAATTAAATCATATTTAACTCACTAGACATCTCACTAGTTCCTCCATTAGTTAGAACTAGTTAAATTGATTTTAACTCAAATAATTAATTTGAATAATTAAAACTCAAAATAAACTATAACAGGGCCCCCTAAAACTTAGAGTGAACTCTACATGCCTCAAGTTTGACTCTCAAATCAAATTTATTTACCTAACTAAGTCATCCCAACTCAGTTAACTCGTACAAGTTGTCATGTGATGTGGAATTACAATTTCCTTCTAATTTAATTAAGGGAAAATTAAATTAGAAGCCTCTTCTTATTTTCAATTTCAACACTCCCTCTCAATAAGAAAGGGATTGTCTAATACCCCGATCGTACCTCTATGGAACTCAGATTTTCCTCTTGACAATGCCTTTGTCAAGACGTCTGCATCCTTATCCTATGTGGGAATGTAATCTAATGACATAATCCTCCTCTATACACAATCTCTGAGATGGCGATATCAGATATCAATATGCTTGGACCTGTCATGAAAAATTGGATTAACCGAGAGTTTGATGCAACTCTGGTTATCACAATAAATCCTCGTCGGATCCATTTGTTGACCAAAAAAAACAAAAAGTATATTCCTCATCCAAATGGACTCACATGATGCTTGACTAGCAACCATGTACTATTCCTCGATTGAGCTAAGTGCAATTGATCTATGTTTCCTATTGTACCGGGAAAATGATGTTGAACCAATATTGAAGATGGCCCCTGATGTGCTCTTCCTGCCAGATGGAATCACTGCCCGATCTGTATCTATGAAGCCTTTAATATTCACTCCCACTATCCACATGTACCATAGCCCAAAATATGTAGTGCCTCTGAGGTATCTCAACACATGCTTTCCTGCCTTCCAAAAGATCTTGGTAAGATTAACCATATCTTGACTAAGCTGGTTAACTGCATAGCATATGTCTGGTCGTGTGTTCACAAAATACATGAGTGAACCCACAAGCTTCCTATAGATGATGGCATCTTCTACTTCACCTGAAGTAGCATCCTCCTTCCTCCAGTTTCATGCTAGAGGAGTCTCGATGGGTTTTCTTCTCTTCATGTGGAACTTCGTCAAAATCTCATTGGAATACTTTCAAAATTTATCCCCATCTCTTTGCCAAATTTCCAATCCCAGGAAATAATGAAAGAGCCACATGTCATTCCTCTAAAATTCTCTTGAAATATCCTCTTTGCAAAACTTGATGAGCTTCTCATTACCTGTTAGTATCAAATCACTCACATAAAGTACAATTATCAAAATTTTACCTTCTACCATAATATGGTAAAGGTTTGAATATTCTTGACTCTTGGTGAAGCCCAACCCAGTGAAGTAGCTGTCGATCCTAGTGTACCAAGCACGAGGTGCTTGTTTCAGTCCATACAATGCTCTCTTGAGTTTGGACACATGCGATTCTCTATAAAAGGTCTCAAAAACTTTTGAATTATTAATGTACATCTCTTCCTCAATCAATCCATTAATGAAGGTTTCCTTTACATCCATATGTTGTATTTTCCATCCCATCTACATTGAAAGTGCAAGGATGGATCTGATTGACGAGTACCTTACGATTGGTGCAAAGGTCTCATCGTAATCAATCCCCTCCACCTAAGAGAACCCTTTGGCCACAAATTTGGCCTTGTATTTCTCTACACTCCCATCGGCTACCTACTTAACCTTGTATATCCACCTAGATCCTACAAATAAATTCATCTCTAGTCCTAGGACAACTTCCCATGTAGTGTTTCTAATAATGGAGTCATACTCAACCATGGCATCAACCCAAATCGGTTGGTGCACTGCTTCCTCCAAAGAGGATTTCTCTATCTCTACACTCTCGCTCATAAGATCCATGTAGTCAGTGTACCACTCTGGGGACCTTCTCTTCCTATATTATCATGTGGGTGATCTCACATTCTCTCTAGCATCAAGCTCCAACCTTTCAGTCTCTATGGTGTGCTTCCTTCCTTCTCGGGATGTCTCTGAATGAGTGGGTGATTCCACTCTTTGTTCCTCTTTTTTCTATTGCTCCACATCTTTAGGTTCTTATTTTGGAGCCCGGATATCCTCAAGTGCATGTAAGTGAAGCTCCCTCTAAAGGGAAAGTCGCATGGCCTTCTCTTAATCGATTTCACAACTCTTTTGATCAATTTCATCTTGTGAGCCGAAAAAAACACCCGATAGTTGTGAGGTGTGTCAGTGTACCCCAAAATATTCCCAACTCAGTTATTGGCTCTAGCTTCTTCCTGGTATATTTTGTTACATGGAAATAAATTGATGAACTAAAAATTTTAAAATGTGCCACATATGGTTTCCTACCTAAAAAATCCTCCTTTGGTGTACTCATCCCAAGAATATGATGAGGATTTATGTTCTGCACAAATATTGTTGTGTTGCATGCTTCAACCCACAGATGAAACAATAGGCCATGTTCATGCAACATCGCTCGTGTTGCTCCCACAATAGTTTTGTTCTTCCTTTCTGCAACCCCGTTCTGCTCTGGGTTATGAGGTGCTATCAATTCCCATCAAATTTCTTATAAAGCAAAAGGGTTCTTGAATTAATTCGAGAAATATTCTCCACCATTCTCACTCCTAAGAGCCTTCACCTTATTATCTGTATCTTTCACGACAAGTGCTTTGAACTCACAAAAATTTGATAACCTCTGATATTTCTTCTACATGAATAATATTCAACACTTGCATGAAAAATAATCTACAAAAGTCACATAATACCCATGTTTTTCTATGGAGGTTGTTGAGAATGGTCCACACACATCTGAAAGAACTCTTTAAATGATCACCTTTCCTCGAATTTTCCTTGTAGATCCACATGGATCCTACAACTAGCTTCCCCTATGGTCTTGGGAAGACTTCCCATGCATTGTTTTTGATAATGGAGTCATACTCCTCAACCATGGAATCAACCCAAACTGGTTGCTGCATTGCTTCCTTGAAAGAGGATGGCTCTATCTCTACACTCTTGCTCACAAGATCCATGTATCTAGTGTATCACTATGGTGACCTTCTATGCCTGCACTGTTATGGGGATGTTCGCACATTCTCTCTAGCATCAAGCACCAACCTATTAGCCTCTTCAGTGTGCTTCCTTCCATCTCGGGATTTCTTTGCAAGAGTGGGTGCTTCCACTCTCTGTTCCTCTGTTTGTGGTTACTCCACATCTTGAGGTTCTTCTTTTGGAGCCAATAGATCCTCAACTGCATGCAACTGGAGCTCCCTCTCAAGGGAAATTCACATGGCCTTCTCTTCATCAAATTTCACATCTCTTTTGACCATTTTCAGCCTGTGTGCTAACAAGTACACCTTATAGTTGTGAGGTATATTGGTGTACCCCACAAATATTCCCAATTCAGTTGCGGGCTCTAGCTTCTACCTTGCATATTTGGTTACATGGAAATAAACTAATGAACCAAAAATTTTAAAATGCGCCACATCTGGTTTCTTAACTTAAAATTCCTCCTTTGGTCTATTCATCCCAAGAATCTGAAAAGGACTTCTATTCTACACAAATAATTTTGTGCTACATGATTTAGCCCATAGATGCAATGGTAGGCCTTGATCATGCAACATCGCTCATGTTTCTCCTACAAGTTTTTTGTTCTTCCTTTCTGCAACCCCATTATGTTGTGGGATATGAGGTGCTATCAATTCTCGTCGAATTCCTTTTGTTATCACTAGGATGGAACCAATTGGGTTGTTCAACTGTCAACCTAGTGCAACTGTTTCAAACAAATTTGGATTGGAAGTTAGCCCTTCCAATCAGAGAGGGCTCTTTCAAAGAAAAGATAAAATACTCAAGAAAAAAATCATATTGCAAATGGCTAAATATTTTTGTATTTTAAGTGATTTTGCAGGTGGAAGATGTATGAAAGGCTACCATTGGGCATGGAGTCAGCTATGGGACTTCAATCACAAGAAAATGTAGTCATTGAAGCTGAGGAAATTAATTTTTAAAAACAACTTTTTACAACAAACACATAATACCTGAAGGAAATTGGAGCATAATACTATGAATTCCAAGTAATCATGATACTATGAATTTGATGATAATATGAGAAATGGAAAATCACAAACATATAAGCTCAAAAGAAATCTCAGTTCTGAAAGACAATTGCTGCAATGGTATATTAGCTTGGTGAAACAAAATTACATAATAGTACTCTCATATACATTCATCAACCAACCTCCTAAAATTCAATAAAAATCTCATTTATAGAGTGATATCTCTGTTACAAAGGTCTATCACCCGGGCTATACTTCGATACTGACCTAGGGACCTAATTCAAATAGGATTACATCATATTTAGGAATAATAGGGATATTTCCCATTTTAATGGAGTTGGTAATAAAAAGGGAATCTATGACCATTAATTACTTCAACAAAAACTCGAACAACCCATGTTTTTCATCCTATTGAACCAAACTTCCATGTTGAGGTGGCCAACTGATACACTGGATTTAAGGTCTTTACAAAACTGAGTTGAGGATGAGTTGTCCATTTTATGAGGTGGCGCCATGATGAGATGTTAGCCATGTCAATCATGTGGAATGGATTTCTGAGATGCCCCCTTAAACAAATGGCCCAATGATATTCTTGATCCCATTTGATGACTCAACCACCTCTTTACTGTTTTGACTTCCCAAAAATATCAAAATTTCATATCACAGGAATAAAAACAAAGTATTAGGAACTTCTATAGTGCAGTTTCGTAGAAACTTCAAAAATCCACCTTCTACACATTTTTTTACTTTGCTGACTAATAGAGGATCTTCCTTGGGACTGATGAAGTAAACACATGCTCTAGGTCTCCCTTGTTTTGAGATTTTTTCATAATTTTCCTTCAATGAAACATACAACACTTTAGTAGTGAAAACTCACCTTTAAGCCTAGAATGCGCTATGAAAGTACCCAGTTCACTGTAATTTGCTCCTTTCTTCTTTTATTTACCTCAATAAAATTTCTAAAGCCTGTATGTTTCTAGTTATGATAGCATAAGTCAAAATGTGATCAAAAAATGTGCGGCCTACCATGTTTCATGGAATAAAATCATCATCTTGCACAATCATCTTAGGACCCTTTTTCTTCAATTGTTCTTGTATCATCTCCATTTTTTATTCCAAGCTTTTGATTTTTTCTTGCAACTTCCTTCTTTTTTCTTGTAGCCACCTATTTCTCCTACAAAGATGCTTCATCATCCTATGCAGTGGAAATGTCCTATTCAACATCTTCCCTGACTTATATACCATATAATTGAATAAACTTAATTTCTTTCTCACTTCCTTTTTGAAAATTTCCATCTCCAGCCTTTCTTGTTTCAATTTTTCCAACTCCAACTTAGCTTCCAAAACCTATTCTCTAGCTTCCCTGAGTTGATCATGTAAGAGATCCAACTCAGTATTTTCTTAAACCTTCTCTTTATCCATTCTTCCCTTGATTAACTATGCCTTTGCTGGAGATAATTTTGTTATTTCCTCCCCTGATGACAACTTCTTCTTCTCTAGTTTCTTAGGCATCTCCTTTGACATTTTGCCCTTAGAAAACTGTGACCTAGCGAATTGATTCCTAGGTTTAAAGATAAACCCTGAATATTCTTTTGAAAAGTACAATTTATTGGCCTTAAGGCTATTCTTTTTATTCTCTGCTCCCTTAGTTTCCATAAGCTTTACAACAAGAGACTTTTCAATATCAATTGCTTCCAGGATGTCTGCTAACTTACCTCTTTCCTCATCTGACTTCTATTAAGCCTCCTATGGGTCTTTTTGTATGTTTTACCTCACTGTTGGTAGAAGCCTGTTTTGGTACCACACTCTCCTGCACTTGATCAATCTCCAGCTCCATAGGTTCTGATATAGGTTGCATTTCCGTCTCATGATCAACTGAAGATTCAGCTCAAGACTCCTTGTTTTTCCTTGCTGTATTATACTTGGATTTTGGTCTCTTATTATGAGTGAGGAAATCAACTTCATATCCACTCAAAAAAAAGAATGTAGACCAATCTCTTATTATTTTATTCAATTATACACTACCAGAAATTTGATCAAATCATGATGAAAGAGAGAGGTGTCACTAGTTTTAGGTGTTTCCTTAACCTTATCTACCATTTTTCCCAAACTCTTAAACAAATAAAAAGGTAAGTCCCATGGTTTCTTACTTGTGAAGTGTAGCAGTAGTTTGAAGTGATATTGATAGATCATATGGAATCTACCTTCACAGGTAAAATACTTCTGAATCACCATTAGAAATTTGGAATAATTCTCCTTGAGGCATGTTCTGGGGATGCCTGAACTCATATCCATGCCTCTGTGCTCCTCATTAAAAAATTCATCATAGGTCTAAAACTTAAATCTCATCACCTTAAACCATGTCTCTCCTAATCTTGGGATCTTAGTATCCTATGCAATGAAATTAACAACAATCCTTCGAAATATTTGCATGATATCCTTGTATATTTTGGAAGAACCAAAGGTAGTCTACATTAGAAAATTCCCGTGAGAAGTTGGAGTCTTCCTCGAATGACCTCATATCCATAGGCTAATATGTAACAATAATTCCACCTTTATGCAATTTATTCTATGATGCCATGACTCCAAAAAAATTCTAATCAACTCCTTCCTTGACACCTACAAAAGCCTTTGAGACAACACACAAATCCTTTAACATAGGTAAAACTAAGCCTAAGACAAATGTTGATTAGAACCTATACCTCTAGACTACTGGCAAGATAATTGAAGAAACTTACAAGGATGTGGGTAAAGTGTTTAAATTTCAAATCAGAATGAATAGGTGGGATGAATGGGTGGGAAAAGGACATGATGAAAGGGAAATGATGACGAAGCATGTGTATGAAAAGTGATGACAAATAATGAAATGGAGCAATGATGGGCTAATATGTTGTGACAAATAGCTGATTCAGCATTTATGACAAAACCAGAAAATTTTCCCACCGTTAGAAGATAAGAAAAGTTTCGTAGTGCATCCAGAGTTTGGGAGGGTGAATTCCCTATGGAAGTGTCAGGAAATTCCGTAGCAAACCTTGAATTTTTTACACTGGTTTCACTGCAGAGTTTGGTAAAAGTGCCAAATGTACAAAAATGACCAGATTTACTCATGCATGAGATTTTTTTTAGATTTCTCTTTAACATGACCTCTATCACATGAAAAATGACCTTCAAGACCTCTCACATATGTGAATTTTTTGAAAATTATGAATTCTAAAGGCCTTATTCAAACCTAAGTGACTCAACCTAATCAACTTAAGAATAACCTAGAGTAACCTAATTGTTGCATGGATAACACCTTCTACAACAAATAAGTTCTTGAACTTGTTTGAGACATATTATCCACAATTGCTACTCCTGAGAGCCTTCACCTTCTTCCCTGTATCTTTATAGACAAGTTCTTTGAACTCACAAAACTTTGAGAACGTTTGATATTTGTTCTGCATGGACAATATCCAACACTTGCATGGAAAATCATCTACAAAAATCACACAATACCTGTGTTTTGCTATGGAGGCTGTCCAGAATGATCCATGCACATATGAGTGAACTCTTGTAAGGATAAGCTTTGCTCAACTTTCATTATCATGAAAGGTGGCTTTGGTGTATGCCCTTTGCATCTATCTTGCTACTCAAGTGCACTCTTGGGAAGTCCAATACAAATATGTTGCATGATTTTCAAAGCACCATGGCGTAGCTAGTCCAATATTCTATGCCATAACTCACCGATGTCTCGACTCTACACCTTCTCTGCTTTCATGCTCAAGGAAACATAGTCTTCTACATCCAATTTGTAGAGGTTGATCTTTACTCAAACCCCAATCTTCTTCACCTGTCCCGTGGCTTTGTGACAAAGGAACACCTTTCCTTTACTAAATATCACATTATAGCCATGATCTTCCAACATAGCTACTAAAATTAAATTCTTCTTTAAACCAGGAACATATATGACATCTTTTAGTGCGATAGGAGTAGTAGAATCCATCTAAAAGGTAACTGGACCTATCCTAGTCACGCTATACCTCCCGTCATCTCCCATCTTGATTTGCATATAGAGATCCTTCTCCTCCAAGTTGCTAAATAATTGTTTTTTGTCGGTCATATAGAATGAAGCTCCACTATCCAAGTACCACACGAAACCCATCACCGATAGCACCATGCTCGATATGAGAGTGAAATCCAACTCGGACATTGAAGCAATTGCTTCACCTAATGCTCCTCCTAGGGGCATCTTTCCAATCTTCTTTTGCGGACACTTTGTAGCATAGTGTCCAAGCTCATGATAGTGAAAACATTTTATCCTTGTAAGCCTGACCATAATCTAATTTGGAATGGGATGCCTTCCCTTTCCTTTTCTTCACCTTTCCATCCAAGGCACAATTCTCCTCATCATCAGTATTTGATGAGGATCCATCTCTGGTATTCTACTGAATCTCTTCTTGTACCAATTCAGACCACAATCACTCCCACTCTGGTAGATTCTCCCTCCCATTAATCGAGTCCTGGTAGTTGTTCCAGCTCTTTGGAAGGCCTAGGAGTGCTAGGCTCACCATATCATCCTCGAAAATTTTCACACCAACATTGAGTGAACTTATTCATGTATTTTGGTATCGTGTCGCCCTTCACCATATTGATCTTTCTAAGGTTTTCCTTAAATGCCAACTTCCTATCGTCGCTGCTATTCTGAAACAAGTATGCTAAGGCCTTCCACATAGCATATGGAGTTTCCTTTCCATGGAGGTTCGAGACAATATGACCTCGAAATCCTTGTAACAAGTTACAGAATCCTTCTCACATTTTCTATATTCTTCTTCCATGCATCAATATTTTGAGCATATGTTGTCGTAGGCCTGGGAATATCATTGTCTATGAATTCCTTCAACTCATTTTATTTCAAAATTTACTCCATCATGTCCTTCTAATATATGTAATTATAACTACTCTCAAGGGAATATTCAGTCTCAATCCACAGAAATACATCCTGATATGATTCTAGTCCTGAAGAATAAATCTACAAATTTGATTCAGCTCTTCAAAAAAAACTTGTCTTATTTTATTCTATAGTGATTCCCGCTCTGGTACCATGTAGAAAATCCAAATAGATTCAATTGATCTTGTAATATGCTAAAAAAAAAATACTTGAATCTATTCTACAAATTTCAGAAACCAATTACGATCACAAAATCACATGAACAAGAAAGAGAAAGAATTTCAATCGCACAAAAAAAAGGTTTATATGGGGAAAGAACAAGATAAAAAACCCACTATTTTTATATTGCATTAAGTAAATAATTTGAAACAATATAATGCTTCTCTCAGGCTTGAGAGCTCTTTTCACTATCTCTGGCTGTCTCACTCTGATCCAAGCAAGTTTGGTCCAATACTTAACCAATTTATTGCATTTGGATGCTTAGCCTTGTTTGCACAATCCCTAGGGAAATTGAGCCCCTATTAATTAGGAAATTCCCAATAATTAATTGTGTAATACATCCAAGGCATCCTGCTGACCTCATGCATGACCTATACAATTTTTTAATTATAAAATTAATAGTATACTTCCCTTTTACTCCAATCTCAAGTAGGCCTTCCTAAAAACTGACATGCATCAACTATTTATAGTGAATATTAACTTATCTGATTGATCAATGCATGTGAATTAAATTAGATTTAATTCACTAGACCTCTCACTAGTTCCTCCATCAGTTAGAACTAGTTAAACTAATTTTAACTCAAAAAATTAAGTTAAAATAATTACAACTAAAAATAAATTGTAATTGAACCCCCTAAAACTTAGAGTGAACACTACATGCCTCTAGTTTTTCCCTTAACTCGAATTGACTGAGCTAACTAAGCCTTCCTAACTTAGTTAACTCGTACAAGTTGTTGTGTGATGTGGAATTACATTTTCCTTCTAATTTAATTAAGGGAAAATTAAATTAGAAGTCTCTTCTTGTTGCCAATTTCAACAACATGGAACCTGGCATGGTATTTATCACTAAAATATGCATGTTATGACCATTTTAAACACTAATTATCCATCAAGGAAATCCCATAAATACACACCAACAAGACTACATTATATTCATAGTGATATAAACAAGGTTGTAGTGCACCTAAATGCAAAGGAACCTAGTATAGGTGGTGTTAGGGTCCCGTGATTTGGAAGATTGGCAAGCCAAGTGACAGAGTAACATCAAACCAACTTTGGAGCCCTAGGACCTAGCCTTTCTGGACTTCGAGAGGGCTCTCTCTATTTGTGCAAAGGATGTAAAATTGTTTGATTTCTATGTATTTGATTTTAGGGTAGTTGTTAAGTATGTTTTGGTTTTTTTTGGTTTTTTTTTTTGAGTGAGAACTGATCAAAGGATAACTGAATCAAAATTTTGTCAGATCAACTAGGCTATGGGGTCGATAAGGTCGAGACTGCCTCAAAGGGTGGACAAGGTATATTGCAGGGTTGATTTGGTCGAAATAAATGGATTCTTTTAGGTGAAGTGAAATGAGATGGACACTAAGTTTGTGAAAGACAAAGAGGTTTTAAGCATAAATAGTTTTATAGCAAACATTCATGTGGTAGGGCTAACCATTAATCACTATAAATGAAACTCAAACTGATAGATGCATAAAATTAACATTCAGGTGATACATAGAAGTATAAGACCCTCTAACTTTGGGAAAATCAACTTCAGACTTTTGGGAAAACAAATAATACAAAAAAACAACTCAATCTATGAAGAGGGAACTCCTAAACATCATATTTTGAGCTATCGGGAACTTTGAAATAAGATTGCAGAGCATGGGCAAAGGGCAAGATCAAAACAAGACCTCTTTGGTTTAACTAGGACAATCAAATATTCAGAGAAAGGTTTCAGTGATGGGGTTTTGTTTAGCTATGAGTAAGCAAGGCATACCGTGAATCATACTAGATAGCATAAATAATAACCATTAATGAAATTGATAACAAGTTCTTAGGGTATCAAAGAGCAGTTAAGAATTCTTTGACATAACCAAGAAAGAAGAAAAACATAAAAGCTTTAATGAATCAAGAAACTTAAGGTGCCTCCATGGGCATGTCTCAAATCTATTATTTACTGACCTACAGCAAGCAAGAAGCATGAAAACATGTATGATAAGCTAAGGTAACATAACAGATAAGGAACACTATACCATTCACCAAGCCATGGAATCCTATAAACAGTCCTTCTCCACCATCCAATTCAAACAAGAAATTATCCACTTCATGAGACAAAGTATTTCTTCAAAGCTTTTAATACCATGTATTGCTATATAACATCAAGTTCAGCCTCTGGTTACAATTAATTCTCTTGGAATATATAGGCCAAAGAGAAAGAAACCCTCCTAGAGCGTCTAGAAGGCCATTGGCCTACTACAAATATCTGATTTTGTCCTTGAGGCTTTGCAAAGCCCAAGGCACAAAATATCTTCAAAAATATCTATTTAAGCTAAAAATAGAAAGAAAAATGACTTTTAATCACTGAAATGGAGATAAAAATAGCTAAACGCACATTTGGATGAGCATATTCAGAAAACTGCCTTTTTAGCCAAAATGCTACAGGAGCGTAGCAGCAGAAAGAAGCATGTTTTGCAGACAACTTTTGAGGGACCTCCCAATGTTGAAATGAGGCTCGTGATAGCTCATTGGTAAGCCCTGGATGTCTAGTTTCTAGAAATACTTGATCTTTCCCAAACTGATCCATGGAAGTCTGTCAAAAGGTGGACTGAGTGAAAAAACCCAAGGGGCTCTCATGTACTGATATGTGAGGCAGAAAGGTGAATTTTGATTGATTTTTGCCTCTTTCGGGGGCAAAAACACCTCCTTTGGATCTGAAAATTTGTGAGTAGCTACCCCCAAATTTAATCCATCCAAAAAAATGACTTTCATGAGCTGAGGATGCTCATAGTACCCATGGCAGTGCCTAGAAAAATGTGCTATTAGGCCCAAAAATGTCAAAAAACAAGATCATGTCAAAATTTGCTCAATTTTGGTGAGAAAACCCCTTAAGGGTTTTTAGAAACATTCCTAGAAGCTTGAGCCAAAATTCCAAGCCTAGAGGTGTCTTTTCCTCCTTTTCTCATCGGGTGCCCTCTTTGGGCAGTTTTGAGTTTTTCTTATGCAACCTTCAATTTCCTTCGGGCAAATTGATTTAGCTTTTTGTAGTGCCCGGTCATCTTCCTTTGCAAAATCAAGTCTTTTTTTTCATGCTCTAACTTTTTTTCCAAGTGCCTGACCTCTCTTTCGAGCCAATAATCCTTGTTACTCTATATCTCTTCGGCAAGCAGCTGTGTGAGAGGGTATTGTTGAGCAAGGGCTGATTCTTCTTCCCTTTGCTTCTCCAAGGCTTTCTTAAGACCCATGGTCCTAGGCCTCTTGCTCAATGGTTATTTTTTCTCCTCAACATCATCGAAATTTCCCATGTATTCTTCAAGTTTCACTTGGGCCTTTTGCGCCTCCCTTCGGTACTTGATGGCCCGGGCCTCATAGATTTCCATTTGTCCACTCATCTATTTTTTTTGCAGTTGTAGGAAGTGAATGAAGTCTTTAGACCTCTCTAAGTCAGTTTCCAAATCCACAATTTGAGATTCTCTATTCTGCAAAAGAGAGTTTAGGATTCTAATTTGGTCATCTTCGGCATCACTATCCACTTGGATAATTTCAAACTCTCTTTCTTGCTCATGGATGCTTTCCTGTTGATCCATCTTTTCCTTGCCTTTTCTTTGAGTGGGCATTTTTTCCCTTGTCTTCTTTGATACTTCAATGATAGGTTTCTTGGGAAACTTGCCTCTACTTCGGAGTGCTCTAGTAACATTGGGAGTTACAACTTGAGCCATTTTCTTTCTTGAAGTTTTGGGATTTTTTAGCTTTGGAGAAGAAGTCATGGCCCCTTGCCTCGGAGAGGCAGCTAGCACATGATTTGGAGAATTCTCTTCATGTTCCTTGTTTTCACTTCCTTCTTTAGATTCATCATTACTTGCTTCATGGTCCTTGATTTGGTCTTGGCTGACCTTAGGACTGTTTTTCTCTTTTTTCTCCATGTTGCCCCCTTTGGAATGCTCACTATTTTGTGTTTTCTTTCCATCATCATTGCTTGTTTGAGTGCTGTCATGTTTCTCATCATTAGTGTCTCTTTGAGGACTGTTATGACCCTCATCATCATTGTTTTGGCTGCCACTTTGTTTGCTTTCTTGAGGAATTTCTTGTTCATCTCTGTCACTACTTTCTTCATGACTGCTATGTTCTTTCCCTTCACTATCTTGTTCCTCATCATCCTCATGCTTGTTGCTATGTTGGCTGCCACTGTGTTCAATAGATGAGAAAAGGGGAAGATGGCCTTGCATTCATTTTGGTAAGCAAGCTTTAAAAAGGGCTTGTAGTGTTCTAGGTCCAAATAGGCTTGCTTGAACCATTTCTCACCAAGATAGGGGATCTTGGTGGCTTTTGCTACTGCTTTAGGACTAAGAATAAAAATCAAGGCCTGCTATGTGAATTTTCCCTTCTTGCAGCCTCAGAGCAAACAAATGTGTCAAAGGAGGGTGGTTTTTAACCTCTTGGACATTTTGGCAAAAATCAAGGCACCCTACTTCATGAATATTAAAAAGAACTGAAGGGGATTCATTCACCTCATGAGTTTTAATAAGGTCAAACCTATTGTGATATCCACTTATGTTGTCCTTCTTTGGAGGAATTTTGCTTTTGATACCCTTCACTGGCTTACCAAAACAAATGTTCAAATGATCACTGAAATAGGCCCTCAATCAAACCCTGTTTTCCTCTTTGTGAGACTGAGTGTTGTCTATAGTTGGAAAACAAGTTTTTGTTAAGTTACCACAAATTTTTGTCTTCAATAAACCCCTTTAAACTGACAATAAGCCTTTCCTTCTTTAATCATTTTCCCTTGTTTTTTTTTAGCAAACAAGATACGTTTTGAGAGCAAACTGAATTTTCTCCCTTAACTACTTATAACAACAAGCCCCTTGACAATGAACCTTCCTCCTTTATCATTGTTTCTATGTATCTTAATAAATATGACAGTTTTTAAGAGTAACTGTGTTTTTCTTTAAGCACTGGCAAACAAGTTTTTTGATCTTGAGTAGAGGACTATTTCTCTCTTTAGCACACAATTTCTCTTCTTTTTTTGACAAACAAGTCTTTGCAAACAAACAGACTCTCTGTAAAACTATGATTATCCTTTTACCCTCAATCACTATTTTCCTTTAAACTTTGATATCAAACTTTCCCTCAAATCAAAAACTTGGCTGAGAGACAATATATACCTTTAAAAAAAAATGTCCCTTGATGTATTTGGAGGTGAGCTCTTTGTGTGAAAACTGCTCTAACAATTTTTTGAGTCTCCTTGACCTTTGCTGCAACTTCTTTTAGTACTGGCCCGGGCAGGCAAACTGTCATTCAAGAGTGGCCCGGGCGGTGGGCCGTTCAGCACTGGCCTAGGCGAGGAAAATATGGGCTATGCCGAAGGTGAAAAAAATCAGTGCAAGGGCAAAAAATGAAGGATGAGTATGGTGGAGGCACAAGGCAAGTGGGAGGTGTTCGATTCATGGCCCGGGCTGTTGGATGATGTCAAAAATTTCACAGGTGCTGCATTCAGGCTAGGCGCTGGGTCGGGCAGGCCTGAATGAGCAAACACGCCATGTTCATATGGGAACTAGGTGCCGAGCACAGGCGTACCGTGCAACCACACAGGTGTGCCACATTGTGTGTAAAACCTTTCTGTAAGCACCTAGGTGCGCCGCGCAACTTTCCAGACACACCGCGCTTTCAAAAGCTATGGATGCTGTAAAAAATATTTCTCCCCTTCGTGAATTCTCTTTGCATAATGAAAAATGATACGTTATGTTCGGCCCTTTATACTTTTTGAGGCTTTAAAATGTTGTTTCCTCCTTTGTTAATTTGAAAAACGAAAACACCCCTTTTTTCCTTTGTAACCCTTTTAAAAAGTGGCTTGGTGCTTTTGTTTTTCGAATTTAAACAAGCTTCTTCTTTTGCTTGTTATTTTAGAGCTGAATTTTATAAAAGAACCGGTTTCTTCAACCCTAATGTCACTGCAAAAATCTTTCCAATCCTTATATCAACCTTGATAGGTTTTTTGATCTCTGCTTGTTATGAAATGGGTTAATTAAAATTTGTTTTTTGATCCTTAACCTTGTTGTTTTGAAAAGACCATTAAGGGAAAACAGTGACCTTTTCAATTTGTCACTCCTGAATATCTTCTTACAAACGGTCCCTTTGTTCTTCATAAAACTTTACCTGTGATACCTGCCTCTCTTAGCATTGTGTCTCTTTGAAACTTCAGACAAGAAACATGTGATTTGATTATGGAAAGTGTTCTTTGTCTATCCATTGGAAGAGGTATTTGGAAATATTGTAATGGTCTTCTCCAAAAATGTGACCTAGTACATCATCTGAAAGGGGCTCATAAAAGCATTACCACTGCAGCCTTTTGAAACCACTATGTATCCACTGTTTTATGAAGAGAAGGAGGTCCTGAAACCATGTGTTTTCTCCTTCTGCTTGTTTACCAAAGAGATAAACTTAAAATATAAAGAGCTTATCTTTATCATACAGTGTGCCTTTTTGTCCTTTCGAAGGTGGCCTTTCAAACTTGAAACTTGAATGTATCCTCTGATTGAGAATATCTCAAAAAAAACAAATTTCTTGTATCCACCAAGACTTGGTCTCCTATCATTTGATGGAAGCACCCTTTGACTGAATGTGAATTATGGCTTCATCACCTTTTTAACCCTTTGAATGAGCTGATTCATAGTGTAAATCTTTTGGAGAGTTGACCCTTTTATTTTTGTGAAGGAGGCCTTTAAACAGTGAAAGTTTCACCTATCTTAACAATGTGCCTTCTGTCTTTTAAATGAGCTGGAAAAGTTAGTCTTGGCGCTTGCCCTTGGAGGGAGTATCTTTGATAAACCATAATGGATTTGTTAAATGAAAAAATGCTCTTTTCACATAAATCATCTCTGTGGATTTTTTCTTTATATCAATTGTAGAAGTCACTAGAAACAGAGCTTAGTCTAATGCTTTTACCATTTAGACGAGGCTACTTTAGTCAAAATTATAACCTCTGATTCATCCTTTGAAGAAGGATTTCATAAAGATAAGAATAGAGGCTTGTTAGCATCATTATGTCAATCTTTGGATTTTGATGTGAAAGAGGCCTTTAACTTATCATGTTTCATTTGTTTCACCACTGTTTCTCAACCTTTCTTTGCCACAAGAAACATTTCTCAAACACAATTTTAATATTGGTGATGTATCCTTTGTTCATCTTTGGAGGAAGTGGAACAAATCAGACTCTGAAGTTTCTTAAAAACATTTTCACCTTCTGCTTGTTTGTGAAGGAGGTCACAGAAATGTTTTTCTAACCTTCTGCTTTTTCAAGGAGGTTTCCATCATTGTGCTTCTAACCCTCTGCTTTTGAAGGAGGTTCTATTAAACACATAATCTTCAGCAATTTCAACACTGTGCCTTTGTATGTTTGCTTGATGAATACTAATAGGAAACAAAGTGAAATTTTGCCATTTATCATTGATAAAATCACTTGAACCTAATTCCCTCTTGATTTATAAGGCCCTGTTTGTGGTGTATATCCCTTTTGTAAAATATCACTGTGAAATCTAGACCAGAAGCAATGTGATTGGTATATGGAGAGTGTTCACTGCTAGACATCATTGAACTAAATTTTCTCTTGACTGTGTTTTCAGATGTATATTGAAATTGCCTTTGACTAATTTTCAAATCCCAGGTTCAAGGTAGCATATGAGGCAGTTATCCTCTTATGCCTTTCATGATGATACATTTTGGAAAGACTATGCAGCACTCATTTTGGAGGTGAATATGAAGCACTGCTGATCAGCATCACTTGGTCTTTTGTGTTTATTTGACTTGAGGAATGATCTCTACTCTTCAGGAAGCCTTTGGATTTAAACCATGTATACTTGCTGCTTTTTACTTTACAACTCTCCATCTGATTACTAAAGGAAAAATATTTCAGTATGAGAAAATTGTTCAGTTGATCCTTTGCTCCCATTTACACACTAATCATCATTCAATTACACCCCTGCAGAGATGTAAAAATATATGCTTTTGAACCTTGGAGATTTCCTTTGGTGTTTCATGGAGATTTTGCCTAATCTAAGCATATTTCTTCAGACAATGAACATCCTCATCTTTTCCTGATTTGGATCTTTGTTTAACTTCTTCTTAAATGAGACAAAGTGACCTCTTAGTGGTGTGCGACCTATGGATAGATCAAGGTTTGTTTTGCAAAATAGGGAAAGATTCATGGTTGAATGGTACTAGAAACAGGCTTTTTGGCTTAGGATATCTTAGCCAAGGAAAAGCTCCCTAAACACCACTATCTAACTTAGAGACAATAGTCACAGATTCTGAGTTTTTTCTTAGGCATGATCAGATTGTCATATGACAAGATGATCAGGGATAGAGGAGCAGACACTTTGTCAACTTTCAGATAGTGAATGGCATGAGAAACAAGGGAAAATGATAGCAGAGAAGGGAAGTTATGACAGCTATAGATAGGGATACTTTTCTGAAGCGAGATATGACTTGAAAACTGAAGATTGTTCTCATCATAGACTGACAGGGAGGGGTAGGAGGACAAAAATTTGTTTGGGGTTTTTTCTATATGAAAAATTGACAGATTGAGATTAGCTTCTAGAAAAATTAGCTAAGGAATCTAGTCATCAGCAACATGTAAAAAATACTGATGACTAACAGTGGTTTCAAGAGGTGTCCAAAATTGTAGATCTTTGGCTTGTGAAGACCAGTGCCTTATCCATTGGCGCAAATTTCTCTCTTTCTTGATGCTATTTCTGGAAAGTTACAACATTATTAGACTCAAAGTCATTATCTACCTACCCGGCTATAAATCCTAGCATTTTTCTTCTTTAGGTACACTTGGACTAGCAACCCTTTGACATGATATTTTTGAAAAAGGAAAACTATCTAATTCTACACTTATATCTTCTGGGAGTTCATATTAAACTGATGAACTCATTTGATTTCTCTACCTATGCTAGATCAACTGTTAAGATTAAGTTGTTTGACAGGATTTCATTCACTAAACTAAAACATGAAATTGAAAAATTACCAAATCAAGATTAGACAGTTGAATTTGTCATATATTTGTGGCATAAAATACAAGCTGCACACAAATATTATTTTCACACAAAAATGAGATTTAGAAAAATCAGGGCTAGGATACATAGTTTGTTCTTCATCCCTGTTTTCCTCTTTGGTTCTGTTTTGAGCGTGTGGAACCAGTATCTTTTCCTAATCTACTTTTAATGACAAGTCAAGCTTACATATTTTGACTATCATTCTTTTTTACTAACTTATGATCAATCAATTTAAAACATGCTCAGTTATGATTAGGCTAGATAACTGAACAAGACATTTTTTGAGCACTAGTAGTGGCATTTATACTTGCGCACTTTCAGCATGACTATTTTTTGGGTATGGGGCTATACCATTGCTTTAGAAACTGCCCTCTATTTCTACTTTTATACTATTTTTGTATTTTCTATTTTTTTTTCTTTTACTTTTTCTTCAAACAATCTAGAACTGAAAATATGCTCACAAGGCTGAGCTTATTTTTCATACCTATCTATTTGTCCTAATCTAACCTCTACACCACATACATTCATTTAGTGAAATATTTTTTCCAACAAAGCCAATCAAGTAGATGATTCCATGAGGGATTTAGTTTCAGCTTTTTTAGAGTGTTGAAGAAATGAAAAGGCCACTTCCACTTGCTTGTTTTCGAATAGTAGTGCCTAAAATTTTTCTCACTCTTTGCAACAGACTGTTCTGGGCGGAACACACTACTCCAGATTTCTCAAGAAAAACAACAAATGGATCTTGGAATAATACCTGATCTAGAGGATTTGATATATAAGCTTCATTCAGGACTACTCTTTCTTCCACTTGGCTATATTTGGGACTCTCTTGGGAAAGAAACTCTTCCCCTTGCTCATGATCACTTGAACTGTCAGACTCATCATATTTTGCAGTGTAGTCTTCTTTCCAAGCTGATGTGTTCTGATTAAGTGGACTGAAAACTTTGTGAAGGTCATCATGTTGACGAGCAGGGATACACTTTGGCAGTAAATCATCTTGAGAGGATAGTGTGACCACCCTTATGTGATTATCAACCTATATTTCTTCATCTATAATTTTTAACTCAATGGAACTTGGTGGCTGAAAATCTGGAGTTAAGGAGGATTCCATGTCCAAAATTATTTCCTCAACCATTTCAGGAAAATGCTTCTCATGGACAACTTGCTCAATAATTTCATCATCCTCCTCAACCTCATCATCAAAGCTGAAATACTGCTGATTTCAAATTATGTGAATGTTATTTCTGATGGACTGAAGTGAAGTAGAGAAAAAAGTCAGAGACTCTTCACTTACTTCTAAACTCTCAAGGCTTTCCTCATCAGTGTCATAAGTGACCTGTCTTGGATGATTGATGCTTTCAATCTGATGACAGTGAACTTCATCCCACACATAAACTGTTGATGGGTCTGCAAGGTTAGCTTCTGCTTAGATATCATAATCACCAATATATTGATCAAACCTTGGAGAATCATCAATATAAGTAATGTCACCAGCCATGCATTTTGGACCATCAGATTGTTTATCTTCAAATTGATTTACAAATCTATTTTTTGACTTATGGTATGCTAGATTAGCAGGAGAAAGATCAGAAATTTTTTGTTCATATGAAGTTTTAGAGGCCGTCTACATGTTTATGAGTTTATCTATCTCCTCTTCAATTAAAAAGGGAGGCATTTTTATCTCTCTTTGGATATAACTACAATAATCCTCTTTCTCTTGGGAAAGATGATTTGGAGGATGAATGTCTTTTTGGGCTTCACCTATGAGAGATGATGAATCATCACTTGTGCCTTTAGAGAGGTCTTGTGGGTTCTCTTTCATTTCTTGATTTTTTTCATCTTCAACCAATTCTTTGTGATGTTGAGGATAGATAGCATGTAATTCATGAGTTGCTTCTGATAGATTTTTAGGAGGCCAATTTTCTCGTATGAACTGAAATGACTCAAAGCATAAAGGTAGATATCCTACAGGTTTTGATTTTTCTTCCATTTCATATTTGAATTCATCTTCAATCAACTCTTCTTGATGTTTGGGATAATAAGCATGAGATTCATGAGTTTCCTCTGATAGATTCTTAGGAGGCCAATTTTCTTGTATGAACTGAAATGACTCACAGCATAAAGGTAGAGATCCTACAATTTTTTATTTTTCTTGCATTTCAGATTTGATTTCATCTTCAACCATCTTTTCTTGATTTATGTGAGAGTTAACTTGAGCAGGGGTTTCCTGAATGACTGCTAAGATATCTTTACGATGCAAATTTCCTTTCGAAATCTAGAATGAATTAAAGCATAAGCGTAGAGATCCTAAAGGTTTTGATTCTTCTTCCATTTCAGATTTGATTTCATCCTCAATCAACTCTTCTTGGCTTCCAAGATGGTTATCTTGACTATGAAAAGCATGAATCTCCTCTAATATATCCTCGGGATGCCAATTTCCTAAGTCTTCATCAATGTTCACAAGGTGTTGTATGAGGTCTTCAGATTGATCACAACAATTTTCAGCCAATGATAGAGATGGATAATGCCTTATATAGTGTTTATAAAATACTTTGTGGAAATCCTTCAAAGAAAACAAGATGCCAGGTTCTAGCCATTCATACCAATTTCTCACCTTATCTTCTAATGTTGCCATAAACACTTTCATGAGGCAGTACTCATGCCATTCAACCTTCAACCTCCGTATGTGTATATGAAATTTGATGAGGTGTAACAAGGGGTCATCAACCTTTTCATCTCGAAAGATAGGTAGGTTTTTCATCCAATTTATTTCGGGCATTTTTTGTGGGAATCCAGGGATATGATCTCTGTTCATCGAAGCATATCTCCTTTGTATCTTGGATCCATCTTTGTTAATCAGAAAGTGTCAATGTGTCTTTTCAACCAGTCTAAAGTTCTCTACCATTGGAGTCTTTTGGTCTAATGAGGGCTGTGGAGTCGCCAGGTGGAAGATTTGAAATAATCTGTCAACCATCAGCATGATTGAGATTTCTCAATGCTTTCTAGGAGATTTTATAAGGACTAGTGAAGTAATAGGCCTACTAGAGGATAGTGGAGTCACCAGGTGGATGTTTCTAGTTTTTTTGAGGGTATATGTGTATGGTCCACCACCAATACTGAAAAAAACCAATCTAAGGACGTTTTGGGGTTTTTCTGAGTTTCGTTATGTAGCCCTAAGCTTTGTAAGAGTGTTCTATAGCTGAATCATCATTTTTCCAAGATGGTGAAAGAGCTAGTCTCTACTCTTCAGACAACACTTTAAGTTTTCTAAGTTTGACTGAGACTTTGAGAGTCCCTAAGGGATACCTAGGATGTTTTGACTCAATGTCCCACCATGATCACCATTAAGCATGAGCGGTGGGGTAAGTTGACAAGATAGTCTTCTTGAGGGATGCTGAAATGTTTAGGGAGGTCTAAGTTTGTTTATTACTCAGAGTCCCACCATGATCGCCATTATGTTAGTGTGGCGATGAGGTGGCTGAAAATCACCGAATATTCTTTAATTGAGGGATTCTGAAGTCCTAAGGTAACTCAGAGTCCCACTGTGATCGCCATTATGTTAGGGTCCCGTGATTTGGCATATTGGCAAGCCAAGTGACAGGGTAACATCAAACCAACTTTGGAGCCCTAGGACCTAGCCTTCCTGGACTCAGAGAGGGCTCTCT
Source organism: Pinus albicaulis (assembly GCA_034641835.2). NCBI lineage: Eukaryota > Viridiplantae > Streptophyta > Pinopsida > Pinales > Pinaceae > Pinus > Pinus albicaulis. The sequence continues at coordinate 1,268,873,987 of CM076584.1, forward strand.
CTATTTTTGCAAAGGATGTAAACTTGTTTGCTTTCTATGTATTTGATTTTAGGCTAGTTGTTAAGTATGTTTTGGTTTGTTTTAGGTTTTTTTTTTTTAGGGAGATCTGATCAAACGATAACTAGATCAAAATTTTGTCAGATGAACTGGGCTATGGGGTCGATAAGGTCGAGACTGCCTCAAAGGGTGGACAAGGTATATTGCAGGGCCGATTTGGTCGAGATAAATGGATTCTTTTAGCTGAAGTGAAATGAGATGGACAATAAGTTTGTGAGAGACAAAGAGGTTTTAAGAATAAGTAGTTTTACAACAAACATTCATGTGGTAGGGCTAACCATTAATCACTATAAATGAAACTCAAACTGATAGATGCATAAAATGAACATTCAGGTGATACATAGAAGTATAAGACCCTCTAACTTTGGGAAAATCACCTTCAGAATTTTGGGAAAACAAATAAGAAAAACAAACAACTCAATCTATGAAGAGGGAACTCCTAAACATCATATTTTGAGCTATCGGTAACTTTGAAATAAGATTATAGAGCATGGGAAAAGGGCAAGATCGAAACAAGACCTCTTTGGTTTAACTAGGACAATCAAATATTCAGAGAAAGGTTTCAGTGATGGGGTTTTGGTTAGCTATGAGTAAGCAGGGCATACCATGAATCATACTAGATAGCATAAATAATAACAATTAATGAAATGGATAACAATTTCTTAGGGTATCAAAGAGCAGTTAAGAATTCTTTGACATAACCAAGAAAGAAGAAAAACATAAAAGTTGTAATGAATCAGGAAACTTGAGGTGCCTCCATGGACATGTCTCAAATCTATTCTTTACTGACCTATAGCAAGCAAGAAGCATGAAAACATGTATTATAAACTAAGGAAACATAACAGATAAGGAACACTATACCATTCACCAAGCCATGGAATCCTACAAACACTCCTTCTCCACCATCCAAGTCAAACAAGAAATTATCCACTTCATGAGACAAAGTATTTCTTAAAAGCTTGTAATACCATGTATTGCTCTATAACATCAATTTCAGCCTCTGGTTACAATGAATTCTCTTAGAATATATAGGCCAAAGAGACAGAAACCCTCTGAGAGCATCTAGAAGTCCATTGGCCTAATACAAATATCTAATTTTGTCCTTGAGGCTTTGCAAAGCCCAAGGCACAAAATATATTCAAAAATATCTATTTAAGATAAAAATAGAAAGAAAATTGACTTTTAATCACTAACATGGAGATAAAAATAGATAAAAGAACATTTGGATGAGCATATTCAAAAAACTTTCTTTTTAGCCAAAATGCTACAGGAGCATAGTAGCAGAAAGAATCCTATTTTGCAGACAACTTTTGAGGGACCTTCCGATGTTGAAACGAGGCCTGTGATAGCTCGTTGGAAATCCCTAGATATCAAGTTTATGGAAACACCTGATTTTTCCCAAACTGATCCTTGGAAGTCTGTCAAACGGTGGACTGAGTGAAAAAACCCAGGGGCGTCTCATCAGCTAATATGTGAGGCAGAAAGGTGAATTTTGACTGATTTTTTCCTCTTTGGGGGACCAAAACACCTCCTTTGGATCTGAAAATTTGTGAGTAGATGCCCCTAAATTTAATCCATCCAAAAAAAGTACTTTCATGAGCTGAGGATGCTCCTAATACCCATGGTAGCGCATAGAAAAATGTGCAATTAGGCCCAAAAAAGTCAAAAAACAAGATCATGTCAAAATTTTCTCAATTTTGGTGAGAAAACCCCTTAAAGGTTTTTAGAAACATGCCTGGAAGCTTGAGCCAAAATTGAAAGCCTAGGGGTGTATTTTACTCCTTTTCTCACCAGGCGCCCTCTTTGGGCATTTTTGAGTTTTTCTTGTGCAACCTTGAATTTCCTTCGAGTAAATTGATTTAGCTTTTTGTAGTGCCTGGTCATCTTCCTTTGCAAACTCAAGTATTTTTTTGCATTCTCTAACTTTTTTTCCAAGTGCTTGACCTCTCTTTCGAGCCAATACTCCTTGTTACTCTCTATCTCTTCAGCAAGCAGCTGTGTGATATGGTATTGTTGTGCAAGGGTTGATTCTTTTTCGCTTTGCTTCTCCAAGGCTTTCCTAAGACCCATGGTCCTAGGCCTTTTCCTCACTGGCTCTTTCTCCTCCTCAACATCATCAAAATTTCCCATGTATTCTTCAAGTTTAACTTGGGCCTTTTGCGCCTCCCTTTAGTACTTGACGGCCCAGACCTCATAGATTTCCATTTTCCCGCTCATATGTTTGTTTTGCAACTGTAGGAAGTGAATGAAGTCTTTAGACCTCTCTAAGTCAGTTTCCAAATCCAAAATTTGAGCTTCTCTATTCTGTAAAAGAGAGTTTGGGATTCTAATTTGGTCATCTTCAGCATCATTATCCACTTGGATAATGTCAAACTCTATTTATTTCTCATGGCTGCTTTCCTGCTGATCCATCTTTTCCTTGCATTTTCTTTGAGTGGGCCTTTTTTCCCTAGTCTTCTTTGGCAGTTCTATGATAGGTTGCTTGGGAAACTTACCTCTACTTTGGAGTGCTCTAATAACATTGGGAGTTACAACTTGAGCCATTTTCTTTCATGAAGTTTTGGGCTTTGTTACCTTTGGAGAAGAAGTCATGGCCCCTTGCCTAGGAGAGGCAGCTAGCACGTGCTTTGGATAATTCTCTTCATGTTCCTTGTTTTCATTGCCTTATTTAGATTCATCATTAATTGCTTCATGGTCCTTGATTTGGTCTTGGCTACCCTTAGGACTGTTTTTCTCTTTATTCTCCATGTTGTTTTTCTCTTTATTCTCCATTTTTCCCCCTTCGGAATGCTCACTGTTTTGTGTTTGCTTGCCATCATCATTGATTTTTTAGGGCTATCATGTTTCTCATCATTAGTGTCTCTTTGAGGACTGTTATGACCCTCATCATCATTGTTTTGGCTGCCACTTTGTTTTCTTTCTTGAGGACTGTCTTTTTCATCTCTGTCACTACTTTCTTCATGACTGCTATGTTCTTTCCCTTCACTATCTTGTTCCTCATCATCCTCATGCTTGATGCTATGTTGGCTGCCACTATGTTCAATAGATGAGAAAAGGGGAAGATGACCTTGCATTCATTTTGGTAAGTAGGATTTAAAAAGGGCTTGTAGTGTTATAGGTCCAAATAGGCTTGCTTGAACCATTTCTCACCAAGATAGGGGATCTTGGTGGCTTTTGCTACTGCTTTAGGACTGAGAATAAAAATCAAGGCCCGCTATGTGAATTTTCCCTTCTTGCAGCCTCAGAGCAAAAAAATGTGTCAAAGGAGGGTGGTTTTTTACCTCTTGGACCTTTTGGAAAAAATCAAGGCACCCTACTTCGTGAAAATTAAAAAGAACCGAAGGGGATTCATTCACCTCCTTAGTTGTAATAGGCTCAAACCTATTGTGATATTCACTTCTGTTGTCCTTCTTTGGAGGCATTTTTCTTTTGATACCCTTCACTGGCTTACCAAAACAAATTTTCAAATGATCACTGAAATAGGCCCTCAATCAAACCCTGTTTTCCTCTTTGTGAGACTGAGTGTTTTCTTTAGTTGGAAAACAATTTTTTGTTAAGTGACTGCAAATTTGGGTCTTCAGTACATCCCTTTAAATTAACAATAAGCCTTTCCTTCTTTAATCACTGTCCCTTTTTTTGTTTAGCAAACAAGATAGGTTTTGAGAGAAAATTAAATTTTCTCCCTTAACTACTTATAACAACAAGCCCCTTGACAATGAACCTTCCTCCTTTATCACTATTTCTCTGTATCTTAATAAATATGATAGTTTTTAAGAGTAACTATGTTTTTCTTTAAGCACTGGCAAACAAGTTTTTTGATCTTGAGTAGAGGACTGTTTCTCTCTTTAGCACACAATTGTTCTTCTTTGTTTGACAAACAAGTATTTTCAAACAAACAGACTTCTCTGTAAAACTATGATTATCCTTTTAACCTCAATCACTATTTTCCTTTAAACTTTGATATTAAACTTTCCCTCAAATCAAAAACTTGGCTGAGAGACAATAAATACCTTTAAAAAAAATGTCCCTTGATGTATTTGGAGGTGAGCTCTTTGTGTGAAAACTGCTCTTTAACAAATTTTTGAGGCTCCTTGACCTTTGCTACAACTTATTTTAGTGCTAGCCCGAGTGGGAAAACCGTCGTTTAGGAGTGGCCCGAGCGGTGGGCTGTTCAGCACCGTCTTGGGCTGTGGTCCGTTTAGCACTGGCCTGGGCAAGGTAAATATGGGCCGTGCCGAAGGTGAAAATGATCAAGTGCAAGGGTGAAAAATGAAGGATGAGTATGGTGAGGGTGCAAGGCAGGTGGGAGGTGTTCGATTCATGGCCTAGGTGGTTGGATGATGTCAAAAATTTCATGGGCGCTGCGTTCAGGCCTGGCACTGGGTCGGGCAAGCTTGAACGAGCAAACACACCGTGTTCAATTGGGTGCCGGGCGTCGGGCACAGGCATGCCGCACAATCATACAGGTGCACCGCCCTGTGTGTAAAACATTTATGTAAGCGCTTACAGGTGCGCCGCGCAACTTTCCAAACATGCCGCGCTTTCAAAAGCTGTGGATGCTGTAAAAAAATATTTCTCCCCTTCGTGAATTCTCTTTGCATAATGAAAAATGATACGTTATGCTCATCCCTTTATATTTTGTGAGGCTTTAAAACGTTGTTTCCTCCTTCGTTAATTTGAAAAACGAACACACCCCTTTTTGCCTTTGTTGCCCTTTTAAAAAGTGGCTTGGTGTTGTTTTTTTTGGGATTTTAAACAAGCTTCTTCTTTTGCTTGTTATTTGAGAGCTGACTTTGATAAAAGAACCAGTTTCTTTAACCCTAATGTCACTGGAAAAATCTTTCCAAACCTTATATCAACCTTGATAGGTTTTTGGATCTCTTCTTTTTATGAAAGGGGTTAATTAAAATGTTTTTTTTTATCCTCAACCTTGTTGTTTTGAAAAGACTATTAAAGGAAAATAGTGAACTTTTCAATTTTTCACTCCTGAATATCTTCTTACAAGCATTCCCTTTGTTCTTCATAAAACTTTACCTGTGATACCTGTCTCTCTTAGCACTATGTCTCTTTGAAACTTTAGACAAGAAACATGTGATTTGATTATGGAAATTGTTCTTTGTCTATCCATTGGAAGAGGTATTTGGAAAGATTGTAATGGTCTTCTCCAAAACTGTGACCTATTACATCATCTGAAAGGGGCTCAGAAAAACATTACCAATGCAGCCTTTTGAAACCACTATGGATCCATTGTTTTATGAAGAGAAGGAAGTCCTGAAACCATGTGTTTTCTCCTTCTGCTTGTTTACCAAAGAGATCAACTTAAAATATATAGAGCTTATCTTTATCATACAGTGTGCCTTTTTATCCTTTCGAAGGTGGCCTTTCAAACTTGAAACTCGAATTTATCCTCTGATTGAGAATATCTCAAAAAAAACAAATTTCTTGTATCCATCAAGACTTGGTCTCCTATCATTTGATGGAAGCACCCTTTGACTGAATCTGAATTATGGCTTCATCACCTTTTTAATCCTTTGAATGAGCTGATTCATAGTGTAAATCTTTTGGAGAGCTGACCCTTTGCTTTTTGTGAAGGAGGCCTTTAAACAGTGAAAGTTTCACCTATCTTAAAAATGTGCCCTTTGTCTTTTAGATGAGCTGGAAAAGTTACTCTTGGCGCTTGCCCTTTTATTCATCACTTGGAGGGATTATCTTTGATAAACCATAATGGATTTGTTAAATGAAAAAATTATCTTTTCACATTAACCATCCATGTGGATTGTTTCTTTATATCAGTTGTAGAAGTCACTGGAAACATAGCTTAGTCTAATGCCTTTACCATTCAGATGAGGCTACTTTAATCAAAATTATAACCTCTGATTGATCCTTTGAAGAAGGCTTTCATAAACATAAGAACAGAGGCCTGTTAGCATCATTAAGTCAATCTTTGGCTTTTGATGTGCAAGAGGCCTTTAACTTATCATCTTTCATTTTTTTCACCACTATTTCTCAACCTTTCTTTGCCACAAGAAACCTTTCTCAAACACAATTTTAATCTTGGTGATGTATCCTTTGTTCATCTTTGGAGGAAGTGGCGCAAATCAGACTCTAAAGTTTTTTAAAAACATGCTAACCCTCTGCTTGTTTCTGAAGGATGTCACAACAATGTTTTTCTAACCCTCTTCTTTTTGAAGGAGGTTTCCATCACTGTGCTTCTAACCCTCTGCTTTTGAAGGAGGTTCTATTAAACACAGAATCTTAAGCTATTTCAACACTGTGTCTTTGTATTTTTGCTTGAATAATACTAATAGGAAACAAAGTGAAATTTTTCCATTTATCATTGATAAAATCACTTGAACCTAATTCCCTCTTGCTTTATAAGGCCCTGTCTGTGGTGTATATCCCTTTTGTAAAATATCACTGTGAAATCTAGACCAGAAGAAATGTGATTGGTATATGGAGAGTGTTCACTGCTAGACATCATTGAACTAAATTTTCTCTTGACTATGTTTTCAGAGGTATATTGAAATTTCCTTTGACTAATTTTCAAATCCCAAGTTCAAGGTAACATAAGAGGTATATGTCCTCTTATGCCTTTCATGATGATACCTTTTGGAAAGACTATGCAGCACTGACTTTGGAGGTGAATATGGAGCACTGCTGATCAACATCACTTGGTCTTTTATGTTTATCTGACTTGAGGAATGATCTCTGCTCTTCAGGAAGCCTTTGTATTTAAACCATGTATACTTGCTGCTTTTTACTTTACAACTCTCCATCTGATTACTAAAGGAAAAATATTTCAGTATGAAAAACTTGTTCAGTTGATACTTTGCTCCCATTTTCACACTGATCATCATTCAATTACAACCCTGCAAAGATGTAAAAATATATTATTTTGAACCTTGGACAACTCCTTTGGTGTTTCATGGATATTTTGCCTGATCTAAGCATATTTATTTAGACAGTGAACATCCTCATATTTTCCTTATTTGGATATTTGTTGAACTTCTTCGTAAATGAGACAAAGTGACGTCTTAGTGGTGCACAACCTATGTATAGATCAAGGCTTTTTTTGCAAAATAGGGAAAGATTCATGGCTGAATGGTACTAGACACAGGCTTTTTGGCTTACGATATCTTAGCCAAGGAAAAACTCCCTAAACACCACTATCTAACTTAGAGACAATAGTCATATATTATGAGTGTTTTCTTAGGCATGATCATATTTTCATATGACAAGATGATCAGGGATAGAGGAGAAGACACTTTGTCAACTTTCGGATAGTGAATGGCATGAGAAACAAGGGAGAATGATAACAGATAAGCGAAGTTATGACAGCTATAGACATGGAGACTTTGCTGAAGCGAGATATGACTTGAAAACTGAAGATTGTTCTCATCATAGACTGACAGGGAGGGGTAGGAGGACAAAAATTTGTTTGGGGTGTTTTCTAGATGAAAAATTGACAGATTGAGATTAGCTTCTACAAAACTTAGCTAAGGAATCTAGTCATCAACAACATGTAAAAAATACTGATGACTAACAGGTGGCTGACATTACAAATATAAAAACATAATATTCTTATAAGAATGCTCCAACACTGTATTATATAGACACGTTGCCAAGGTACCCAATGAATGGTCTAGTCTTCAATAATAACGCCACATGTCCCACTCAATAGTATATTATAGGATGAATACAATAGATATCAGTTTATGAATAAGGGAGGGTCCACGATATGATACACAGAGGATATATATGATTTTGATATGGAGAAAAACGTCTAGAATAGATGATACACTCTAACCCTCGTATAGAAACCATCCATGAGCTAATAAATGTGAAAGAACATTGCTCGAAATAGTGATATGATAGGTAAATCGAATCACTAAGGAATTTGTGTCCTTATAAACTCATGTACATACCAAAAAAATTGTATTTCAACCAAAAATAAGTGAAGATAAACCCGATTCCCATGAATTGAGAGAAACTCGGTCCAACTAGACAATAATAGCTTGTTCCTCAAGAAGATAAACTCAGTCAATAAAAGAACAACGAAACTCATCCCTTTCAACAAATGACTTGACCTCTGAACTCAATCCCCTCTTCCAAATACTCGTCCTTGATATATAGAAAAGTTATACCCTCAAGAAGGATCTTATATTTGGCTTGGACATCCACCTAAAAGTTAATATATAGAGAACACAAAATCAGAAGATAAAATCAACTGATAAAACCTATTTATCTCAATATATTCTGCTAATCCTTTACTCCGGGATAGAAAAATGTTGAAATTTGAGTGATTTCACTCTTAGGACCAACTAGGGTGTCTATTTTCAACACTGAAGCCAATAATGACAACTAGGTTTTCCAAAACTCTAAGATTCTCTTCCAAAAACTCTCTAAGATATGTTTTCTCCAAATGCAAGTGTTAGAATGAGGATAGACTCCTCACTTTTCTCTTTTTACAATTGAGTGGTCACTTTTGCCACCATTTTACCCTCTTAACTTTTATTAAGTAATTATAGGATATTTTCACTTTATAAAATTAAAGTGACTTTTCATTAACCTACGATATGTCCCCTTTTTCACCCCTTAGGAAATTATAAATTTTTCCTAGGAAAATAATGTTCCATTATTAAAAATTTTACTTCCTTAGCCTATGGAAAATTAATAGGCTAATGGACCCCACCTTATTTCTCTTAAGCAGTCGGGGAGATTATGTCACCTGTAATCCACATCAACTAATCATTGATTTTCATGTGGCACTTATGCAATCTCATTACTTCTTTTTCACACTTGCCATATCATATCAAATCTCACTCGTCACCGAAAACTAGTGTTTTGTTCTCATGTTTCCTTGAGATCTCGATATCCTGATAAGGAGGCCACTATATCCATGTCATATTCCATTGTACTTGCCACATCAATTTCTTCTTCCAAATAGAGACTGCCACCCGACTTGTTGCCACATGTCTTGCCAGGTCCCTTGCCACATGTCACCTATTAAATGCTAACTTGGCTGACTAAAAATACCATTTTCACCTACCATGTGTCACTCTCACATGTTACCGCATCATGTTGACATCATATTATCATCATGGTGATGTCATCATACCACGTGGAATCCTCTGGATGGTGCCATGTTTCACACAAAATCGGTTCACTTTCCCACCCAAAACACCAACTATGAGTTACATATGTCACCCTTCTATACGACCACATGTATGTTTCCATGTTATTTTGTTGATTGGAATGCCACTTTTTATACAACTTGACACCTCAAAAATTGTGCTAATGCTTGTTTCCTTCCTCTTTTCCCTTGTCGTTGTTTGTCTACATATTTTATGTTTGAACTGGTGATGTGTGATAAGCCTCCTGGATACTTGGCCCTTCAACACATAAGACCCTTGGCCAGAACCAAGGGGTAAAAACTTGTAGTACTTATCAATTTTTCGCTTGTTGCTGGAGTCGGCATACACTAACCAGTCTTCGACCAGTGGTGGGTGATGGGTGATGGTGATTGAAAAAGGTTAACTTCTAGGAAACTTTCTATTTGTTTCCTTTTGTCTACTTCTTGTTGCACTATCACTTGTTGCTAGATTGCTCACTGCCTTGTTGATGGGAAATGGGAATTGGGAAATAATCCAATGAGTAGCGACCCATGCTACAACCATAAATAGTTAGAACCTTGACTGATGTTGATCTGTATTTGAAAGTTTGAGAGTTTATGATAAAATTTTCAAGTGGAAAGATTAAGGTTTTAAAAAACTTATGTCAATTTCATTAACACATGAACATGCTTTAAAACTTAGTTTTACATAAAATAAAGAAGACATAAGTACCATAAAATTATACAAAAAAAAATGATGAAGGATTTCACCCCTCCTGAGCTACATCTCTTGGTCCAGCTTCCAATGGTTGGGCCTCTTTCATTATGCTCAAAAAGTGTGTTTACATCAAGTTACAGTGGTCACAATTCTAAAACAATGTCTCTAATTACTGCAAAATAATAAAAAACCCCTAATTGGGCTCTTTATGCTCCCAAAAAGATAAAAAATGGAATGATTTATGCTCCCATGAAGTTTTCTGCTAATTGTCCTACAATTCACACTTCCTTGCAATCTGTTCTAGAATTTTCGTCTTTCGCGGCCACGTGGAATGACAATTTCATCCCGCGCCAACGAGATTCCCGCCGCACTGGGTGAAAATTTTTGAACCATTAATATGCCTTAGTCAGCCCGTATCCAGCTAAAAAGGTACCACTTGGCTTGATTTCCGCCGTTGATTCTATAGGTCAGTTGTTTTCCTACCGGTTTGACTGACTATGGGTTGGCTGACCGTAGTTGAGGTTTAACTATGTTTGGGGGTTAGAGAAACCTTGACTAAGGAAGGTTCTTCTCCCCATCAATTTGTTGGACTGTGGCATTAAACATTGGTAGGTCTGTTCACATGTTATGGAAATAAACTACCAGAGTTAACCGTCGGTTCCACACTCTTCCAAACCTTTGATAAAGGTTTTATTATATGGTTGTATTGGTGTCATATAATCCTCCGAGTTAAACACATATGGTCCAATACTTTAGTTTGTGATTTAACATAAAATTTTTAGGTTCGGGGTTAGCCCCTAACCCTCGTTGGTGGATCAGGGTTGGGGGTTAACCCTGGTCCCCTCCCTCGAATATGTCATCATTAAACCTTAAATAAGATCGAGTCACTATATAGGTTAAGTAACACCATAACATAGTTGGTAGAAGGCATATTTGGTTGGTAGTTGGTCATGCATTCCAATCCTGTGAAGACTGCTTGGCCTCCACCCCAAATTTTGGTTGACCATGAGGAGGCCATGTGGCAACCACTGGTTGGTCAACAAGGCTCTCCCTCATTGGGCCACCACACCAAACTCAGATCCAATGGAAAACCACCACACTACATCCAATCAGCTACTAACAAATGTCGATCACACATTGTCTGGTGGAGGACCAGTCACCCTGCCATGTCATGGTCTAGTTAGCAGTAAGGAATACTGACTGGGCATCCCTGCAACCCAAATGCTTTTTTTTACTTGTTTTCCAAAATGGAAAAAACATAATATCAGGAAAATCCAATGTCGGATTTGAGTGAAAAAAGTTGTGTTGGATTCAGGGCGACAAGATCTACGCTTTGGTGCTAGTTTCAAGCCAATCTGAGCTCTTTTAAGTTTGAGCACTTTCTTGATCCCCTAGATCATTCCTCCCCATTGGAAGCTTTTGGACTCCAAAATATCAATTTCAATTAACAAGCAGATGAGGGTATAGTTCCCTCACCCTTCTAATATCAATCCATTTATCTTTGCTTGGATTTGTTCCCTTGAGCCCCACACGAAGGTACTCCATGTTCCCTCCTTTTGAAGTCCTTGTTTATGTCCCGGATGGTGTATTGTTGCAATTCTTCAATATATTCAGGAGAGAAATCTTCAATTTAAGGAATCTGAACATTCTCTCCTTAATCTTTAATCAAAGGAGGCTCATACAATCTAAAATTATCAACATTAACAATTGCATAAATTTTCATATATGAAGGAAAATCCAACCTAAAGGCATTATTACCAATTTTTTCCAGAATTCTGAATGGATCATATTGAATTGGCTTCAACATTTTACCTTCTCCTTAGAGTCTCTCTTTGCTAATGTGAAGCCAAAATTCATCATCGACTTGGAATTTGTGATCTACATTATGCTTATCATGTCTTATCTTGTACTTGGCTTGACTCTTCTCCAACTGCTCTTGAACTATTTGATGTACCAATTGAAATTTTTCATTGAAAATTTTGGCTTTGTCTATGTCACTATGACCATCAATAGAAACATCTTTCCCTAATAAAAAATCTAAACGAGATTTAGCAAAGTATCCAAAGCATACCTCAAATGGTGATGTTTGAGTTGATGAATGATTGGCCCAGTTGTAAGAATGTTGAATATACTACAAATGTTCATCCCACAGCTTAGGATGCTTGCTGCAATACCCACAAAGAAGATGTATCACTATTATGTTCACCATCTCTATTTGGCCATTTGTTTGTGGATGGAATGTTGTACTATTTTTCAATTTGGTGTCCATTAGTCCCCACAAGCTTGACCAAAATTTCTCGACAAAGCGAGAATATCAATCACTAACAATGGGTGTGGGAAATTCAAAATGCACCCATACATTCTGAAAGAATAATTGAGCAATTTGTAAATATGTAACCTTATTTTTACAAGGCATCAAAATACACATTTTTTTGAACCTACCCACAACAACATAAAAATAATCATGACCTCTCCTAGGCATAGGTAGAACTCCCACACAATTCATAGAGACACTCTCCCATGGATAAGAAGGTACTAGAAGTGATGTATACAATCCCAACTTTGTATTTCTAGGCTTGCAGACAACACATAATGAACATCCTATTACAAATCGTGACACACTTTCAGGCATACGAGGCTAGTAACAATGCCTCTGTAATTGTGCCAATGTCTTACCTACACCGAAATGACCATCAATAAGAGAAGTATGCACTTCCCTTATGAAGTTGACTCTCTCTCCCTATGGAATAAAAAGATTTTCAATATGGTACAATAAGTTATCATGCACATGATAATCCAATTCCTCTACTTGGTTACCTTGACACATAGTCTCATACACATCTTTTAAATCACTATCTAAAGCATTTGTTCAACATAGCTCTTATGCATAACAAAATTATTCTAAGGAATAATGGAAGCACTAAAAATTGGTCTAGAAATCATATCGACAAACTTGTTAAAGATACCTTTCTTATACCTTATCACCAAGTGTATTTTTTGAAGAAATCCCATTCATCGAAAGTGCCTCACTTGCTACAACTTTTTTTGTGATTGCAAGTATTGCAATGGCTGATGATCCATGTGAATGATTGTTTCCTTACCATCAAGTAGTGTTTCAATTTTTTCACACTTTGCACCAATCCATACAATTCCTTATCATATGTAGGATATTTAATCACTGCACCATTAAATTTTTATGAATGAAAACATATGGGCTTACCATGTTGCATAAGGACTATGCCCATGACATAGTCTCTTTCATCAGTCTATATCTCAAATGACTGTCTCAATTCAAGAAGTTCAAGTACAGTGGTTGAACTCATCTTTTCGTTCAATGCATCAAATGCTTTTTGTTGTTTACCTCCCCATTGAAAAATCTGCTTCACACTTGTCAATGCATGCAATGGAGCTGTGATAGAATAAAACTTAGCAATAAAATTTCTCCAATATTAGGTTTCTCACAAGAAACTTCTAAATTTTGTCACTATTTTTGGCCTTGGCCAATTCAAAATGACTTCAATATTGGAGAGATCTATTTTCAGCTCACCTCCTCCAACAATATGACCCAAGAAGACTAAATAATTTTTTCGAAATTCACATTTCGACATCTTTAAAAAAAAATATTCTTTATTCAAGACATATAATACTTTCTTGTCATGCATGACATGTTCTTCACGAGGCTTGCTGAAAATTAATGCCATCTAAGTAGAATATCACAAATTCATCTAGAAAAGGCCTCAATACATCATTCATAACACACACGAAAGTACTAGGAGCATTAAAAAGCCCAAAGGGCATAACCAACCATTCAAACAAACCTTGATTTCTTTTGAATGTTGTCTTCCGTATGTCTCCTTCAGTGATTTTGATTTGTCGATAGCCACTCCTCAAGTCCAACTTAGTGAAATACACAACATATTTTAATTGATCAAGTAAATCATTAATTCTAGTAAGAGAGTAATGGTTATTTACCGTAATATTTTTCAATGCACGGAAGGCCACACGCATGCGCAATGTTCCATATTTCTTTGGCACAAAAAAAATAGGCGAGCCACATGGCGAAGTACTTGGTCGGATGATCCCCTTGTCAAGAAACTCTTGGATTTGTATTTTAATCTCTACATTTCCCATCATTGACATCCTATACATGTGAATTTTAGGAAGAGGAAAATCTTGCAACAATTGGATTTCATGTTGGATTCCTCTTTTGGGATAAAATCCCTTAGGTTCCTGAAACATCTCATCATATTGGATAATGACCTCAACCAAATCAGATTTCAACTTTGAATCGCAACCTTGAAAGGCTTCATTATCAACATCATTCTTGGTTTTGATCATTAGAAGCACAAAATTATTGCTAGAGTTAACAAGTCTCTTCATTTGTTTGGAATTCACAAGTAAAAGCTTTAATTTCTTGCGATGAGATCTAACAATGTACTCAATACCATCTTTGAACAAGTCATATTTTTTTTCATGTTGATGAAAGACAACTTTCTTGTCATAAAGATATGGGATTCCTAAAAAAATACCACATGTCTAATGGCACTACATCAAGCTCTACCTCATCAATGAATTTTTCACTAATGAAGAATTTCAAATTGCATTTTCTAGTTACTTGCAACTTTGCATTGTCACGCACCCAACCTAAAGGATATGGCTTATGATGTGGAATGGTTTCCAAATTCAAATTTTTGTGAGCCACTATCAAATAGAGTGTCAATCTTGTTATGTTTTGAGATGACTCTAATATTGAAAAGTTCTATTCTTTGTTTTTTCACTTTGAGTTTCATTGTGACTATTTGAAGAACTAGTGCTAGCAATGGACTCCTTACCTTTCAATCCCATAGTTGTGACTTTTGTTTCATCTCCCGAATTGGATCCTAAATCATGTTGTGTAGTTGCAACTGTCTTTTTCTTTCCTTTGTTGTTAAAATTTTTGGGTCTCAACTCAGGATGAAGTTTCCAACAATGATATTCATTGTGACCATCCTTTGAACAATGCTTGCATGTTAATTTTTCTCCCTCTTTCGTGATGGAAGCATTCTTCTTCCCTTTTCCTTATAACTTACCCTTTCCTTTGTCTCCACATTTAAATGGATTTTTGTTTCCCTCTTGTGGAAAAAAATTCCCTCTTTCTTCTAGATTTTTTGATTGTACACAAACCACATCTAAAATTTTAGGGTTAAACATGGTAATTGTATGTCTAAAATAGCTATGCAAACCTCCAATGTATTTCAACAAAGTATATTGAGATGACAAATCTACACCCAATATCAATGCTCTTGTTCTAAACTCTTGGGTATAACTTTGCATACTTTGACCCTTTAATTACCTAAATTTTTTCCAATCCATGATATTTTTTTGCATGTATGATAATGGATAAAATTGTTTTCTCAATGCAGCAACAAAATCATTCCAAGAATATAAAACCTTACCATGTTTCTTCATGTCCTCTTGAGTTTTGGCTTCCCACCAAATGAGTGTTGCACTTCCAATCTTAATGAAGCAATATGATTCTTGGTATCATTATCTTTGATCCTTTGTATCCTACAATACACTTCAAGCTGAAGAACCCAATTATCTAATATTTCAACATTTACCTCTCGATATACATAGGAAATTCAAATTTTCTATCAAGTTTTAATAGTGGATTTTTACCATGTCCGTTTGGGGAATTTGGAGGTGTTTGTGAAGGGGTTGATGTAGAAAATGAAGATGGTGAAGATGGTGTTGAGGATGGAGGTGAAGAGAATGGTGGTGTTTGTTAGTGTCAGTGTTTGCATCCTTCCTCCAGTGATGAACAAATCTCTTTTCATATCATAGTAGGGTCCCATTCTGAAATTTTTGTCATTCCATTAGGTCATCATGCAAAAATTTGGTCATTGGAGGTAGCCCAAGTCAAACCTCACCCTTTTCAAAAATTTCATTACTTGCTGGCTCATTTCACCACTTTGTTGAGTGTACATTAGTCATGACTTTTCATCATCATTTCAGTATTTTTATCATGAAGTTCATTGAATCAGAGTCTCCATTAGGTCTTAGGGTTTTCAAGGTCCATCAAATCACCATTTGCATGCATAAAAGTCCAGCAAGTAAAAGAGTGACAATAAACACATTTTATTATGAAAGTTTGATTTGTAAATTTAATTTCAATTCAATATGTAATTTTAGGTTTCTTAATATGTAATAAGTTCTCATGGCTCAAAGGTAGTTGCATACTCAAGGTTCCATCAGCCAAGTAAGTCAAAGTTCCAAAATTCATAGTGTTCCAAATCCACCAAAAGGTCAAATTCAAAGGATCAAGATCAAAAACTGAAAGGTGAATTGCAATTTTTAAGTTGAGTTTGAAAAGTAAAATGTGGGTCCCATGCCTATTTTTCAAATTTCATCAAGTATAAAGGGCCATCAAAGACCAAGAAGACACTCATTTTCATCCTTATGCATTGAGCTCTCGACTTCCCCAAGTCAAAAATCAAATTTGCAGCAAGAAAGTTGAATTTCCTTGAAGGCGTTGTGCTCCTACTTTAGGCATTGCACTTTTGACTTAGAGGGACTGCGCTCCTGCTTCAGGCATTGCGCTTTTGCCAGATTTCACCTACAACCTCCAAATCTTCTTTGCAAGTGGTCCAAGCATCAAATCAGGGTTTTAATCAAATGCAAGTAAGTTACACCTCTCAAAGCCCTCCTTTCACTTCATAATTTCGAATTTATGGTGTAAACCCCTCCTCACTCATCATTTCAACTTTTGAGCAAAGAAACCCTAGATTTCACTCTTGCAAGCCAACATTTTTATCCCTAGATCCTATTTTCCCTATCCACACTTTAGAAAACACTCCTCCTACCCCTACATCACCTTATCTCTCATTCCCAAGTCCCATTTCCTAAAACCCTACCCCTAGGCTTCATTTTCCAAGGAAGCCACACTATATCCCTGTAATCAAAATGCTTACTCTATCTACATAAGTTTTTCTATCCCCCACCACCTCCCCAAGCTCCCTAAATCCCTTTCCCAAATCCCTAAATTTTCCTACACTTATCCCAACTCCCTAACCCTACTTCCTACTCCCTTTCCTTCCCCCTTTCCCCTACGGTTTCAAAACAAAACATACACTATGGAGGAGGAAAGAGAGGAAAGGAGACACCACAAAGGAGGGAGGTTTTGAGGCTTGAGCCATCCAACACTAGAGAATTTTTGGCCTCACCCATGATAGTCAATTGATTCAAACATGTGGGTTGTTTTGACTTATGTGAGATGGTCCAAAGAGTACAACATCACCCTGCTTTGACCAGAGTTTTCATCTCTAACCTCCAAGGCAACCAAGTGACCATTGCAGGGTTTACCTTCACCATATCCACATATATTATTGTTGTGGCCACAGGGATACCCAATGCGGGTGAAAAATGGTTTAAGGCCACATATGTACATGCCCAAAATTATGAACCATTTCTTAAGGCACGATATAGAAATGAAAAAAAGAAAGTCTTTCCTTTTAGTCACCTACTTGATATATTTTCTCCTATGATGAAGATCATCATGAAATATTTCACATGTGAGGGAAGATTCTCCATAATATACTATACACCTATCACACCAGGTTGCTCATGCATTTCACTTGGGTGAAATTTCTCAACATCCCTCATTATTTATACAGGAGTATTGATAATATGTCCTACATAATGCAGAACAGAGAGTATGAACATCAGATGAACATCCTCTTCCATCACTCTCTAATCAAAATAATTTTCCTTCATTATCTCATTCAGCTGATCATTGCATGGGAAACCTTCATTGATAATTATGTCTTCATTACTCCACCACCTCAGCCTGCTAGACCAATTCCACCACCAGCAGCAGTGTCTCAAAGATAAACAAAGTCATCTAGCAGGGTTGCAGTGAAGAAGAAAAAAAAGGAAAAAGAGGTCAAAACCTATTAGAGAGGGCCTAGGAAAGTGTTTGCTCCATATATTGGGAAAGGGACCTTGCCTTATTCATCAACAAATAAGGTACATCAGGATGATGTAGTTGTTCATGAGGAGGAAGATATTCATGAGGAAGAAAGAGAGTTTGACTTGGTGGACTTGGATGTCCAAAATGATCATATAGCCTCAAACCTGATCATCAAAGAGAAGGATTCCATAATCAAATAACTTCAAGAAAACATGGAAAGAACCCAATTTTTCATATCATTCCTTGAATTAGAGAATAAACAACTGAAAGACAAGCAGGTACTCATGGAGTTAGAGCTGCTAAAGGAAAAATACCAAAGGTAAAGAAGTGATGGTTGATGATGAATTTTACCTAGCTAATGAGTCTGACCATGATAATGCTCAAGCCACAAGGAAAATACCAAGAAAAATAGGTCTTAAGAGAGCATCTAAGAAAGAAAGGCTTGAAGGAGAAAAACTCACATTTGAAGAAAGGATTGCAAAGGAAATTGAGGATGATATAGAAATATGGATAGAAAGAGTGAACCTTAACCTTGAGAAGCTAATTCAGAAGGAAAAAAAGGATAAATACATGCTAATAAACATGGCAAACAGGTATAACACAAGAAATCAAATTTGCAACATCAGATCAAGTAGTTCAAGGAAAAACTGAAGGAAACCCTAACCAAGCAAAAGGACAAGGGAAAAATTGACATACTTGCTGATGCATCCTTGATTTCTTGAGACACTTAATTAGAACTTCATTTAACAATTTTTAAATATTTTGGGTAATTATTTTCAGTTTTGGGTATTTTTCCAAATTTTGACGGAATTTCAACACAGTCCACTTGTAAAAAACGCAGTGCCTAGGGCACTGTGATTTCTCTAGGAGACTTTAAATGACAAATGGTCACCACCATTGGATTCATAAGGACCTATACACCAAATTTTGACTACTGGAACATCAAATTTGAACATTCTGACAAGGAGAAATGGTCAAAAACATCCAAAAAATCACCTTTCTACCACATTTTTCAGGTTGGTGTTGTGCTTTTGACCAGTCTTGGGAGATTTCAGTTTTGAGGGCCTTAACTTCATCATTTTCATCACTTAAGGGAATTTGTGGAAACTAGACAAGAAAAAATTTCCAATGAGCTATCTTGGCCTTAATTTTGACTTCAGCAAGTCCTCCAAAAGTGATCTTGAAGTTGGTGTTGTGCTTTTGTCAAGGGCGCTGCGCTTTTGCCAGTTGCCTGGTATTTTCAAAATTTTCCAGATTTCTCAGTTTGTTCATGGAATTGATGAATTTTACTGATGTAATTAATCCATGTAAATTTAATTAGGTCACTTTTAGTTACTATAGGTAGATACAATAGATAAAAATGTATTTTTGGTACAAATGAATCAGTTTCACCAAAGTTAGGGAGGAGTTTGTTGACCTCCCTAGTCTTTGGGTTTCTAGTTGAGAATTTTGGGGATCAGCTTCACAAGTCAGGGATTCGATCCCTGACGGTGTGAGAATTTATTTTTGTTCTATATCTCTCACCTCCTTTCTCATTTCAAGGTTTGGATGTTGTTGGATTGATCACTGAACACTTTTTGTAATCAGACTTTTGGCAAGAAACAACAGATTGAGTTGTAGCTACTTTGATGGAATTCTTATGGTAATGTGATTTGAAATTGTTGCTTCTTATGTTTTTGCAAATATGTGAATGCATTTGGATTTCATATTCATTCCATTTCTGAATGTAATTGTTTCCTAAGTCAGAAAGAAAGAATTCATTAAGCTTATGCTTTGTTTTGGAGGAATAGTTACAGTTTGTTTCATCTTCTTCTAGTAGAAAAGAATTCATATCCCTTATGCTCTTTTCTCAAAACCTAGCAGTCTAAACCACTTCATCATATATTCTTTTGTGTTGAACTGCTTACCTACCTTGCTGCATTAGATCCCTGCAATTATTATCCTTGATTTCCCTAACCTAATTTCTTCCCTCACCTATTCACCATCCAACGCCTCAAAATTCAATCAACTAGACCATAGTGCTACTATACCTAGCCTAATATCTCATTGATCCAGTCATATTGGCTGAGATCCCTTGGAGAGAGCCCTCTCCTGCCTAGTAGGGCTAGCTACTTGGTGAAATATTGCTCTGTGGTTACATTTGCTGGTCTCTTCTCAGCCTCGGAGATCTAGTGGAGTGATAACATCTTGGCGACCATACTAGGGAAGAAAGTGAGAGATATTCCCTAGTTGTATCATTAGTTCTTTGAATTCTTCCCTGGTTGTACCTAGTTCTTCGAATTCTTCGAATCGTTGAGGATGATCTGAAAAAGTTGCAGAGAACCAAGTTGTTGAACAATGAACATTCTGGCTTCGAGGAGATACACCAATTAAAATTCTGATCGTCACCTAGCTGATCCAGTTGAAGATCCAGAGAGGCTTTTTTGGAAGCATAGATATCAAGGTACAGAAATTCAGTCGACTCCTATTCCATTGGTAAGATGTTAATTGCTACCTGCAAAATTTCTATCTCTCGAATACATACCTTTTGATTTAAAATTTGAGCTATCTTTATCTCGATCCAAGTATGAAACCTCACTGTTTGATATAGTCTTTGACCCATTAAGGCTTTCTAAGGTAATATAATTATCTGAGATAGATATAAGTTCTTTAAAACTTGAAGAAAATTTACCCTTTGAAGAAACTATGTTTGAATCAGACTTTGACACTAAAGTCTGGAGTCAATTCTATAGGCTTTAAATTTTAGCAAACCAACTTCAATACCAGTCTGAAAAATCCATTATACAATATTAGCAAGATTCAATACCCATCCCGACACAATCACATTCAGTTGTTGCTTCTTCATCTGCACCATCTACTTCATTACGCATTCAACACACTCATCCTATTGTTACACATGTATTTAACTCAGCAATAATTATGGATAGATTTTCACCCCTCATTTTACCAGGTCAACTCCATGCCTTACCACATGGTTATTGCTAGAGACTCCCACTTGTAGAAATTATACAAACAATATGTATATCAATGGATTCAATCCAATCATGTGATATGCTAAAGCAATATACTAAACCCTTCCACAAATAAATTGCGGAAAATAAATACGATCACCAATCACAAGAAGTAAAGAAAGAAGAGAATCAAACCACAACACATATATTTTCTTGGGGAAATATTACTGCTCAAAAACCCTCTATATTCTATTGTATGTTCACCAAGGAATCATGAAACAATTAAAATTCACTTTTCTCACAAGAGTCTCTAGCACTCTCAAAACTATCTCACATTGATCCGGACAAAATCGACCAACACTTAGCCAATTTTTAGCCTCTAATCAACCTGCCTTGCTTGTGCAATTCATGTGGAATGAAATCCCTATTATTTAGGAAATTTAGCCTTCAAAAAATACGCAATGCTCATGGGAAATCATATGGATGTCTTACTGCATGCGGGTAGCCTACTGATGATACAACTGATAGTTGATGTCCCTTTAAACTTTGTCTCAACTGGGTCTCCAATGGAACTGAAATGCATACAGCTATTAATAGTAAATCATTATTTGTATGGAAGATCACTACATGTGAATTAAATATGATTTAATTCAATTGATCTCTCACTAGTGCAAAAAATAATTACAACTATTTCAACTGATTTTAACTCAATTAATTGAGTTAACTTATTTCTCATGCATTAAACTAATGCACTAACTGCAAATCGAACTCCATAACTAATAGAATCACTCTGCATGCCTCACCAACCACCCTCAACTGGAAATTCATGAGCTAACTGAGTTTATCATACACAGTTAACTATTACAAGTTTTTATAAGATAAGATTACATTTTATTGTCCAATTTAATTAAGGGAAAATTAAATTAGACACACATTTGAATTTTCAACACTCCCTCTCAACAAGAAAGGGATTATCAGCCACCCTGATCCTGCCTCTATGGTATTCAAATTTTCTCACAGCGAGTGCCTTCGTCAAAATATTTGCATCCTGATCTTCCATGGGAATGTACAAAAGTAACATAATGCGCCTCTAAACGCAATCTCTAATTAATGGTATCGGATGTCTATGTGCTTGGACCTATCATGGAATACCAGATTAACCTAGAGTTTAATGCAACTGGTTATCACAATGTATCACCGTCAAATCCATTTGATAACCAAACAAACCAACCAGAATATTCCTCATCCAAATGGCCTCACATGCAGCCTGACTGGCTGCCATGTACTCTGCCTTGGCTGAACTGAGTGCCACATATCTCTGCTTCCTGCTGTACCAAGAAACTGTTGTCCATCCTATGTTGAAGATCCCTCCTGATGTGCTCTTTCTTTCTGATGGACTGACTGTCCAATCTTCATTAGAGAAGCCTTGAAGCTTCACTCCCTATGTCTATCTGTACGATAATACATACTATGTAGTGCCCCTGAGATATCTCAAGACATGCTTCCCTACCTTCCAAAATAGCTTGGTCAGCCTAACCATAACTTGAATCAGTTGGTTAACTACGTAGAAAATGTTTGGTCTGGTGTTCACCAAGTACATCAGTGAACCCACAAGTTTCCTGTAAATAGTAGCATCCACTACCTCACCTGAAGTAGCATCCTCCTTCTTCCATTTTCCTAGAAGAGGAGTCTCCATTGGTTTATATCTCTCCATGTGAAACTTACTTAGAACATCTTTCACATACTTTCCTTGAGAAAAAAATAGCTCACCATCCCACTGCCATATTTCCAAACCAAGGAAATAGTGAAGGAGTCCCATGTCCTTCATCTCAAACTCTCTTGAAAGATCCTCCTTGCAAGAAATTATGAGCTGCTCATTACCTGCCAAAATTAGATCATCAAAATAAAGTACGATAATCAATAGCTTACCATCAACCACAATCTGGTACAGGTTCGCATCCGTTTAACTTTTGGTGAACCCAACCCAGTGAAATAGATATCAATCATGGCGTACCAAGCACAAGGTGCTTTCATCATCCCATACAGTTCTCTTTTGAGTCTGGACACATGAGACTGACTGTCAAAGATCTCAAAACCTTTTGGCTACTCTATGTACACATCTTCATCAATAACTCCATTGAGAAAGGTAGTTTTCACATCCATCTGATGTATCTTCCATCCCATCTATGCTGAGAGTCAAAATATAGATCTAATCGATGAGTACCTCACAACCGATGCAAAATTATCCTCATAGTAAATCCCCTCAACTTTTGATAATACCCAAACTACAAATATATCCTTGTACTTCTCCACACTCCCATCTACCACCTGCTTCACCTTATAGATCCATCTAGATCCAACCACTGATTTTCCAACCGGTCTTGGGAAAAATTCCCATGCACTGTTCTTGATGATGGAGTCATACTCCTCAACCATGGCATCAAACCCAATTAGTTATTGCACTTCTTCCTCAAAGGAGGATATTTCTGTCATAATACACTTTCTCATAAGAGCCATGTGTCCAGTAAACCTGTCTAGAGACTATATTTGTTTGCGTAGTGAAGTAGGTGCTCCTACATGTTCTGCTGCATCAAGTCTCAATCTATCAGCTTTCATGGTGTGCCTTCTACCATTTGTGGTGGATGGCTCTGCATGAGTGTTTTCTACCACTCCATGATCCTCTGCATGTGGCCTCTTCAAACTTTGAGGTTAATTATTTAGAACCAATAGTTCCTCTTTTGCATGAAAATCAAGCTCCCTCTCAAGGGACAATCGTGTGGCTTTCTCCTCATCAAATTTTATATCCTGTCTCACAACAATCATCCTACTGTTTGGAAAATAAAAATGATAGTTGTCGGGAGTATCAGTGTACCCCAAAAATATCCCAATCTTAGCAGTTGGTTTGGGCGTCTTCCTGAAATATTTGGTCACATTGCAATAGACAGATGAGCCAAAATTTTTAAAATATGAGACATAAATTTTCTTACCAGAAAAAGCCTCCTCTGGTGTACTCATGCCAAGTATCTAATGAGGACTATGGTTTTGCACAAATACCACTGTGTTGCATGCTTCCGCCCATAGATGCAATGGTAGGCTCTAATCATGCAACATCGCTCATGCCACACCCATAATTGTTCTATTCTTTCTTTCTGTGACCCCATTCTGTTGTGGGTTATGAGGCGCAATCAACTCTCTCTGAATTCCTTCTTTGCTACAAAAGTTCTTGAATTCATTGGAGATGTACTCACCACCATTTTCACTCCTCAGAGCCTTCACATGCTTCCCCCTATATTTCTCCACCAGTTCTTTGAACTCACAAAATTTTGAGAACGTATGATCTTTCTTCTGCATGAAGTAGATCCAACACTTTCTAGAAAAATCATCAAAAAATATCACATAATACCTATGCTTCGTTGTTGAAGCTGTAGAGAATGGTCCACACACATCTGAATGAACTTTCTCAAATATTTCTGTTGCTCAGTTCTCCTTCTCATGAAAGGTGGCCTTTGCATACTTCCCTGTGGTACATCCCTTGCATGTGTCTATCTATTCAAGAGTACCCTTTGGAAGTCCTGTACAAATATGTTGCATGAACTTCAAGGCACTGTGGTGTAAATGGCCCAATATCTTGTGCCAAAACTCACCCTCATCTCAGCTCACCACTTTGTCTTCCTTACCCATCAATGTTTTGCAACCATATACATAAAGTTTGTAGAGATTATTCACACAAATCCCAATATTCTTGGCTTTTCCTGTGGCTATGTCGAAGGAAATATTTCCCTTCACTAAAAACCACATCATAACCTCTATCCTCCAACATTGCAACTGAAAATAAATTATTTTTCAAGCCTGGTACATGCATCACATATTTTAATAAGAAGGTTTTACCTGACTGTCTCTAGAAGGTAACTGTACCAATCCCGGTAGCACTCTACCTCCCATCATCACCCATTTCGATATGCATCTGGAGGTCCTTATCATCCAAGCTACATAAAGGTTATTTTTCTCCCGTCATGTGGAAAGATGCACCACTATCCAAGTACCACATTGATCCCATCGCACTTGACACCATGAATGCGATGAGCGAGAAGTCGAACTCAAATTGTGAGGCCAAAGCCTCACCAGCTACAAATCCTGAAGCCTTCTTGTTCTTCTTCTTTTGTGGACAATTAGTGGCATAATTTCCAAACTCGTGACAGGTAAACCACTTCACTGTAGACATGTCGCGCATCTTGAATTATTTGCCGGTCTCATATTTGGAATAGGATTTCTTTGCTTTCCCCTTTTTCAACTTGCCAACCAAGGCACAATTTTCTTCATCATCTGTCTTAGAAGAAGATCCATCCCTGGTTTTCCACTTGAATTCTTCTTGCACCAAATCCAACCAAAGTCGTTCCCAATATGGCAGCTTCTCCCTCCTATTGACAGAGTCTTGATAACTATGCCAAATATTGGGAAGGCATAGAAGATCTAGGCTCACCAAGTCATCATCTATGAAAGTAATTTCGATGCTCCCAAGCTCATCTCGACATTGGAAAAACTTGGTTAAATATTTTGGAATAGTGTCACCTTTCTCCATTTTGATTTTCCTGATCTTGTCCTTTAGTGCCAATTTTCTATGATCACTGCTACTTTGAAATAGATCTATCAAATCCTTCCACATTGCATATGGAGTCACTTTTCCATGGAGGATTGAGACAATGTGGTCTCGTACTCCCTTCAATACGATCCTCCTCACCTTTTCAACCTTATTTTTCCAAGCATCCAGAAGAGCGACATTTGCTGCAGTGGGTTTGTGAATGTCATTATCAATGAATTATTTCAATTTTTTGTCCTCCAGAACTGCCTCCATCATGTCTTTCCAAGCAATATAATTGGAACTACCCTCGAGTTCATACTCCAATCTCAAGCCATTGAAAACCTTCTTGATCCTGATCCTGATCCACCTATCGCACCAAAGAATACGTTTGCATATTCGAATGTTATTCAGTCACAAACTAAATTTCTTCTCCACTATAGTGATTTCATTTTCTCTGATACCATGTATAAATTATACAAATAATATGTATATCAATGGATTCAATCTGATCATGCGATATTATAAAGCAAGATATTGAATCCTTCTTCAAATCAATTTCGGAAAATAAACACAATCGCTAATCACAACAATTAAAGAAAGAAGCAAATCAAAGCACAACACAGATATTTTCCTAGGGAAATCTTACTACTCAAAATCCCTCTTTCTTCTATTGTATATTGACCAAGGAATCATGAAACAATTACAATGAACTCTTCTCACAAGAGTCTGTTGCACTCTCACAACTGTCTCAGACTGATTCCGACAAAATAGACCAAAACTTAGCCAATTTTCAGCCTCTAATAAGCCTACCTACCTTGCGCAATTCATGTGGAATGAAATTCCTATTCTTTAGGAAATTTAGCCTTCCAAAGCTGCGCAATTCTCATGGGAAATCCTATGGTTGTCTTACTTCATGCAGGTATCCAACTAATGATACAACTGATAGTTAACATCCCTTTAACCTTTATCTCAACTGGGTCTCCACTGGAACTGACATGCATGCAACTATTAATAGTAAATCATCATTTGCATGGCAGATCACTACATGTGAATTAAATCTCATTTAATTCACTTGAACTCTCACTAGTGAAACAAACAATTACAACTATTTCAACTAATTTTAACTCAATTAATTGAGTTAACTGATTTCTCATGCATTAAACTAATGCACTAACTACAACTCAAACTCCATAACTAATAGAATCACTCTACATGCATCACCAACCACCCTTAACTCGAAATGCATGAGCTAACTAAGTTTATCACACTCAGTTAACTATTACAAGTGATTATGAGATACAAAATTCCACTGCCCGATTCAATATAGTATATAACTCCATTCCCAATGAGAAAAAACCTCCCCCAAGGTTAGCCCTCATATATTATCCGAATGGCTTTGATTCGGACATGGCCTATTAGTTACGAGAAAGGAATCATGCTACAATAGAAGCCATGTAGAAGAATGCAATTAGTGTAGAAGCTAATTTGTACATTAATAAGTCAAAAATGAAGGGTGAGAGGAGAGTAACTATCAAAGAAGAAGCATCCTCATCCTCTGATGTAAAATTGAACACCTTGATAAGAACAGTAGAAAGGATGGTTGACAGGATGTCCATTTCCGAAAGACATCCAGAACCACAAGTTAATGTAAAAATTTAATACAAAATATGTATTTCTTGGATTCTCCTGATCTAACAATTATATGCCATTGTTAAATACAAAATCGCTTCTACAAAATCTTTGCGGAATTTGAACAGCAATCGCCAATCACAATATCATTAAGAAAGATCAATTGCACATAACACAAATAAATTTACCGGGAAAGAATAAAGCTAAAAACCCCACTATATTCTATTATGTATATATCATGGATCATGAAACAATTACATACAAAGCTCTAATCCAAGAGCTCTCAGTACAATGAGCTAACTGTCTGACACTATCGTTATAAAATTGGCAAGTTCCTTAGCCAATTTACTGCCTCCAGACAACCTGCCTCTACTGCTCAATCCTGGCTGATAGCAATCCCTGAAAGAATGGAATCCTACTTGCCTTGACTGTGAAATCCTCATGGGCACATCCAATGTGTGTGTGGTTGCATGTGTGCAACCAGATAATGTCACAACTAATATTCAACCGTCCTTTTCACCTACATCTCAACTGGGTCTCCACTGGATCTCAAATGCATGTAGTTAATAGTAGAAAATATTTAGTTTCATGTGAGGCCGCTGATTGTGAATTAATTAATAATTAATTCACTTGACCTCTCACTAGTGTATCTTCAGTTACAACTAGCACAACTGAGTTTAACTCACTTAACCAAGTTAAAATACTTTACAACTTTCATAATTGCACTTCCAACTTTGTTAGAACCTTGAATCACTTATTTACAACTAATTCCACTTTTATGTCCCACCAACCAACCATTTAACTCAAAATTCCTATAGCTAATTGATTTTCCACTTCAGTTAACTATTTCCAAGTGCTCATTGAGAATAGATTATTGTTTATTGTCCAACTTTTATTAAGGGATAATAATAGTCGACACGCATCTATAAATAGACATGCAATCTATAAATATAACTTTCACATACATATATAAATAGAACTCATCTATAAATAAAATTTTCTCATGCATCTGTAAATAAACATCCACTTAGAAATAGCCTGTGTGGGCCCCACCTAGGGTAGGTGCTTAATTTTCACTAGGATCAAGGATGTTGTTTCTGGATGCCAATTTCACTGTTTATTGTTGCAATCTTTAACACTCACTCTCAACAAGAAAGGAATCCTTTCATACAACATGTAACTCCATGCATGAGAAATGAAACTCCATGCATGCGCCATGCAACCTTTGCATGCAACACTTCTTTAGGGTTTCTTGCACATGAAACCTTTGCATGCAACCTTTTTGAAACTGAATAGCCTCCAAACAACTGAATCAGTATAATGCATATGTCATCAAAGTCATCTGACTTCTACTGGTACCAACTGCACATGTCTTCTGGATCCACTGTGTTGTTGACCTTTGCCTCCATGCACTCTAAACTTGCTATCAACTCTGATCCACGCTCCAGTATTCGACACTGTCACTTTGATTTCATGTTTTCATGACATTTGACTGCATCAATCCAACTAATCCTGCTACTGCTACTCTGTGGGCTCCTCGTAGCCAGGTTTGATTCATGAGGTCCACACCATCTCAATGAATCCTGCCCATAAATTTCTTCTTGGGATTATTCATGCATGTCACCCCAACTCTCACCGGGTGGTATAGCTGCATGCACTCCCTCTGCCCATTTGGCTTGAAATTTCTCTGCGTGAGTGGCTTCTCCCACTCCATGATCCTCATCTTTTGGTTGCTCCACATCCTGAGGTTCACTCTTACCTGCATGCAATTCCAACTCCCTCTCAAGGGTCAATTTCATGGCTTTCTCTGACTTCCCAATAGTAGGAAGCTCTGTAGAAATCCCATCTACATCAAGTCTATAGAGATTCTTAACTTGAATCCGAACCTTCTTGGCTTTCCATGTTGCTTTGTGTCGTAGGAAAAATTTTCGTTCACTAAAGACAACATCATAGCCTCTATCCTCTAACATTGCGACTGAGACTAAATTTTTCTTCAAACCTGGTACATGCATTACATATTTTAAATGAAAGAGTTTACCTCACGCCCTCTGAAAGGTAATGGTACCAATTCCAGCTACACTATATCGTCCATCGTCACCAAACTCAATATGCATCTAAAGATCTTTCTCCTCCAAGTCACGGAAAATTTTCTTATCTCCCATCATGTGAAAGGAAGCACCACTATCCAAGTACCACCCTGATCCCAATGCACTTGACACCATGCATGCGATCAATGAAAATTCAAGATCAAATTTCAAGACAAGAGCCTCACTAGCTGCACCTCTAGTAGCCTTATTATTCTTCTTCTTTTGTGGATAATTTGTGGCAATATGTCCATGCTTGTGAAATGAAAACACTTCACTTTGGACATGTTGTGCTCCTTGCCATCTTCACTAGCCTCATATTTTGAATGGAATTTCTTCCCCCCTCCCCTTCTTTGCCTTGGCATCCAAAGAACAACCCTCTTCATCATCATGCTTTGATGAAGAGCCATCTCTAGTGTTCCGCTTGAACTCCTCCTACACCAGATCTGACCACAGTCGTTCCTAATCCATAAATTTTTCTTGTCTGTTGATAGAGTCTTCATAACTATGCCAAATATTAGGAAGTCCCAAGAGATTCAAACTCACCAAATCATCATTAGAAACACTTATTTCTACATTCCCAAGCTCATCCCGACATTGGAAAAACTTTTTTAAGTATACCAGAATAGTGTCGTTCTTTTCCATCTTGATCTTCCTGAGTTTATCTTTGAGTGCCAATTTCCTATGGTCGATGCTGCTTTGGAATAAAACTGTCGAATCCTTCCACATAGAATATGGTGTGGCTTTCCCATGAAGGCTTGAGACAATGTGGTCTCATACTCCTTCCAACAGAATCCTCCTCACCTTTGCCACTTTCTTTTTCCATGCATCAATATGGGCAACATCTGATGAAGCAGGCTTAGGAACATCACTGTCGATGAATTCCTTCAATCAATTATCTTCCAACATCTCCTCCATCCTGTCCTTCCAAGAAATGTAGTTTGCACTACCCTCGAGTGCATACTCTAGCCACAAGCCATTGAAATCCATTTCGATCTTGAATCAGTTGTAGCAACAAGAAAGTATTTCTGCAAATTTGAATTATTTCGACCAATAAACTCAACTCCTGCTTCAAAATTGCAATTTTCTTTGCTCTGATACCATGTAGAAATTTAATACAAAATATGTATTTCTTGGATTCTCTTGATCTAACAATTATATGCCACTGTTAAATACAAAATCTCTTCTACAAACTATTTGTGGAATTTGAACAAAAATTTCCAATCACAATATCAGGAAGAAAGATCAATCACACATAACACAGATAAATTTACCGGGAAAGCATAAAGCTAAAAACCCCAATATATTCTATTATGTATATATCATGGATCATGAAACAACTACATAAAAATATATAATCCAAGAGCTCTTATTACAATGAGCTAACTGTCTCACACTTTCATACAAAAATTGGCAAGTTCCTTAGCGAATTTACTACCTCCAGAAAACCTACCTCTACTGCGCAATCCTAGCTGATAGCAATCCCTGAAAGAATGCAATCATGCTTGCCTTGACTACACAATCCTCATGAGCACATCCAATGTGTAGGTGGTTGCATGTGTGCAACCAGATAATGTCACAACTGATAGTCAACTATCCCTTTCACCTACATCTCAATTAGCTCTCCACTAGATCTGACATGCATGCAATTAATAATAGTAAATATTCAGTTGCATGTGAGGCCACTAATTATGAATTAATTAATAATTAATTCACTTGATCTCTCACAAGTATCTTCAGTTACAACTAGAAAAATTGAGTTTAACTCACTTAACTGAGTTAAACTAATTAATTCACTTGATCTCTCACAAGTATCTTCAGTTACAACTAGAAAAACTGAGTTTAACTCACTTAACTGAGTTACAACTTTCATAACTGCACTTCCAACTCTGTTACAACTTCGAATCACTCAGTTACAACTAAGTCCACTTGCATGTCCCACAAACCAACCACTTAACTCGAAATTCCTATAGCTAATTGATTTGCCACTTCAGTTAACTATTTCCAAGTGCTCATTGAGAATATATTATTTTTTATTGTCCACATTAGGGGAATTTTGATGTCTAAAATTGGCCTCCTAAGGAAATTATAAAATAATAGTGGAAATAATAAAATAAGATTTGATTACATCATCAAATTTTAGACGGAAAAAAGAAAAAAATACTTTTTCAACTTGTATTTTCAAATTATCTCCCAAAGTGTTTACTAAAATTTCGAGCAGGAGTACTCATTGGATGAAAAATTTAATTCCTCATCCAAAGAGTACCCATGTTGCATACTTTTGATGGACCCTGCTACACAAAAAAAAATGAAATAGATGAAAAATGTGATTTCAATCACGTTTTTCATGTATTTTTCATTTTTTGTGTAGCAGGGTCCATCGAAAGTTTGCAACATGGGTACTCCTTGGATGAGGAATTAAATTTTTCATCCAACAAGTACTCCCGCTTGAAATTTGAGTAAAAAATTTGGGAGATAAGTTGAAAATATGAGTTGAAAAACTAGTTTTATTATTTCTTTATTTCTTTATTTTTTTACCCTTTTACTTAAAAAATGATGAACCATCTCCCATGGTTGACATCATCATCTTGAATCCTATTGGTTCTTAAAAAGTTTATTTATTTTGTACATTTTTCTTAGGAGGCCCATTTTAGACCTCAAAATTCCCCTAATGACTATTATTAAGGGATAATAATAGTCGACATGCATCTATAAATAGACATGAAATCTATAAATAGAACTTTCACATATATCTATAAATAGACCTCGTCTATAAATATAATTTTCTCATGCATCTATACATAGACATCCACCTAAACATAGCCTATGTGGGCCCCACCTAGTATAGGTGCTTAATTTTCACTAGGATCAAGGATGTTGTTTCTGGATGCCAATTTCACTGTTTCTTGTTGCAATCTTCAACATTTAGAAATCTTAAATTTAGAGGACAGTAGTGGTTGCCTCAATTCAGAATCAAACAAACAGAACAAAAGGCACCTGAGCAACTAGCATAGCCATAGCAGATTCAGACACCCTTGCAGAAAAATTATGCTCAAGGAGGTGAGGAAGAAGAGGAAGATCATATTTTTGAAGAAAATCACTTTTTTACAGCTGATGGCCAAGCCATATTTTTGACATAAAATGAAGAGTATGTTGAGAAGACGGATGTGCCCAAGGATGAAGACTATATTCTAGCCCAGGATAATCAGTTGGAGGTTGAATTTGATGATTATCAGTGAGGTTACTTGAATTCCCTCAGCTCACAGCAGAGGCAGTACACATTGAGGGGTAGAGATCTCTCAATAACTCCTATTCAAAAGCGGACATCTCCATAAAAGGATACTCAACCGAAACAAAATTCTCAAGGTAATCATAATAAAGGAAAAGAACCTATAGCTGTAAGTTAGAACAAGGTTAATAAACCATCTACAAGCTAACCAAGGAAAGAAAAGGACAACCAAAAGAAAGAAGTTGCATCAAGGATCATGCTGAATAAGAGACATTATTAAAGAGGTAGATAAATCCATTCCTTTCAGCTTAGAAACTGAAATTTCCAAATTGAAAGTGTCAATACCTTTAACTGAACTTGTCAAGAATAATTAGTATAAGTCTCATGTAGCCAAAATGTTAAAAGTAGATCCTTCATCTGATATACTTAATGTCGAATATTACCAACCTGAACTTATCTTTGGTCCAGCAATAGACGGTCAGTTAGAGGATAGAAAAGTTCCCCCATTCTATTTGAGTCTAAGAATAAACCAAAATATCCTTCAGAGTGCCATGCTTGATTCTGGAGCTTCCCACAATTTGATATCAAACACCATTATGGAGAAATTGGGCCTAGATATCGCTCATCCTTACCATGACTTGTATTCCTTTGATTCGGGTAGAGTTCGTTGTTTGGTTCTTATTAATGATTTAGTAGTTTCCGTTGAAAAAATTCCAGCGAAAAATTTCTTGATGGATGTGATGGTGGCTGATATACCACCACGGTTTGGTATGTTTCTGTCTAGATCTTGGGGAGCGAAGTTGAGAGGCACTTTGAAACTAGAATTCTCTTATGCCACCATCCCAATTTTTGGGAAATTGAGAAAGTTGTACTTGGAAGCGAAGATGAAGTACATGATAACCAACAAAGAGAAGCCTAATAATCATCCATTTTATTTTGTACATACAGATTTAGAATCATTTATTTTGTTCAATGATAATGGCTTGAATGATATAGATAGTCAGATTGTATAAGTAGAAGATATTCTAGAGATATCTAATTGTATTAGAAAATTTTTATATAAGGGAAAAGAATCTTCCAAGTGCTTCAGAGAAGTCATCAGATAAGGCAGAGAAAAGTTTAGATCAAAATCAATAAATGGCTTGGAAAGTTCAGAGAGAACAAAAATCATAATTCCAACACTTGGATGATGAAAATAGTCTATGGACCATGGATTTTGATGGTGCCTTGGGGAAAGACGGGGCATGCATCATAGTTTGAATTCGTAGCCCTCTTCATCAACCTGGTAAGATTCCTAATAATGTTAGATTATGTTCATACAAATTGGATTTTGATTGTTCTAACAATGGGGCAGAATATGAAGCATTGATCACTGGTCTCAAGATCTTGAAAACGTTGGGCACAAGAAGAATTTCTGATGCAGCGGCATTAGACACTAGCCAACAATGTAGGAGTTTTTGTCCACATGTTGTGGCTAGGAGGGTTAGAAATCATTTGAATTGTAACAGCTAGGTGTCAATACCTCAGCTGCTTGTTTCATTTAGATTAGTTAGGATTAGTAGAAGTCGAACAGTTAGGTTCGACCCATCTGTTATGTTTCAGTTAGTTAAATAAATTGTAATTAGGCCTTTGATTTTCCTTTAAAGGTCCTCACAGAGGAACTGAGGAGTCATATGTTGATTTATATAAACTGTATTCCACCCCCTCGAATGCATAGGGAGAGGAAGAACGGAGATTTCTGCAATAAAATTAGTGTGTTGAGCAATCACTTCCCGTTGAATAAAATACAGTGCTCGTTGATTTTCAATTTGGGTTGAACTGATATTTTGTGCAGAAATTTGGTGAATCAAGTCACCACAAAACCTCTGTAATTCTCTGTCCATTTCTTTCTCTTGAATTGTCCGAGTAAGTGAAGAAATCTTGTGTGTAGGTGAGGTCTGTGTAAACGGTGGTCGATGAAATCTATTCCGAGGTTGTGAGGACTCCACTGTAAGAAGAATAGACTGGTCTTTGTTTAATTAAATCCTAAGCTAAGATCAGAACCTGAGAGTATAGGATAGAGGCGTTAAACCTTGGTTAATCACTGTACGAAAACTGCGGGTGGATTAGCAAACCCGAGTGCCCATATCGCACCGCTTTTCTGGAGTAAGCGGTTTTTACAAATCGCGAGCGATTCCATAGAGCCTTCGATGTGTGGCATAGGACAGAAGCCCAAAACCACCCTTCAATGCGTGCCATCGCACGTTAATTTTCGACCAAGGAGATCGAGTGATATCGTGGAATGCCGCCGATCTGGGAGGGAGCCATCGGACGGTAGTCGTTTGATGAAGATGCGCGAACGATAACTAGGGTACGGTGCGTGCATTTGATTGGTCTATTGATCATAGAGGTGGGCCTGGGGCCAAAGGTTAATATACAACCATTTTTTTAAGAAATAGAGCGTCGATATTAATATAAAATCTCGAAGGTTTAAACATTGGTTGTAAAGTAGGGCGCATACAGATAATTGAATTCACGTGATTGGAGGTGTATAAGCGCGAGGGGTTATAACCTTAGTCCTAAGGTTCGGAGATAAATATATATACCGAGAAATATAAATTAACATTCGAAAGTTGCTGAATGTGTTTATTCATCAATTTCTCTGAAATTGATAAATAAAATTCCAAAAGAACTAAGAAGACCATGTGAAGGTGAACCAAGTAGATTGAAGGGAAATGCTGATAGAGGGATATTAGCAAACCAACTCTCCTTGGGGATGAATTTCAGCCTTGTATTTGTCATTTGTGGTATCAGAGCTGTTTTTTTTTAGTTGTTTTTGCAGAGAATTGACATGGAAATCCGAGTTGGTAGAGGTGTTGGAAAAAGGAGACCTATTGCCAACGCAAAGGTGTTGGGGATGTTGCAGAGGGTCGAGGCCAGAATGGATGCCATGGAGTGAAGACAGCATAGAGATCCTAAAGACATCAGTGAACCTGAAACAGAATAAGCTGAAGAAAATGTTGAAATTCCTCCTGACATGAGGCTCCTTAGAACTATTCCGGGGTCTGCAGTTAAGCCCAGAATTGAAGTGTCGAGTTATGCAGGGGGACTGAATCCAGAAGAACTAGTAGACTGGATTAATGAAATGAACAAGTGCTTTGATTATGAAGAAATAAGCGAAGATAAAAGGGTCAAGTTTGCAGTGACAAAGTTGAAAGGACATGTTTCACTTTGGTGGGATGGAGTGCAGGCAGAAAAGAGGAGAGTTGGCAAGCAACCTATCAAGAGATGGACCAGAATGATGGCTAAATTAAAAGGTAAATTCTTGCCTAGTGATTATCAGCTAACATTGTATAGGCAAATATAGAACCTGAGACAGAGGTTGCTGACAGTAAAATAATACACAAAGGAATTCTATAGAGTAAGCATAAGAGCTGGGAAATTTCAAGATACACCAGAGAAGACTGCCAGATATGTGAATGGTCTCAAGCTAGAGATCCAAGATGAGATTGGTATTCTATATCCTAAGATGGTGGAAGAGGCCTACCAGATGGCCTTGAAAGCAGAGGAGAAAATCCTGAGGAAACAGTTTGCCAAGAAGAGAGGTACTTTCCGTGGAAAGGGAAGCCAGGGTGATAGAGGAAAATCTACTAAACCCAAGGAAGGAGCTAACAGTAGCTCACCTCAGAATGCATCTATAGAGGATGATGCAAGGGGAAGAAGGGGTTCTTACAGAGGAAAAGGAAGAGGAGGCAGAGACAGAGGTAGGGGTAGAGAGTTGAGGTGCTATAGATGTCAGCAAGTGGGACATAAGCACTATGAGTGCCTAGAGAATGTGGGTGCTGGTCCGAGAAATGTTGTTGTTGCCCAGGCTGGAGAAGAGGCAGAGATTGAAGAATAAATTCTACCAGAGAGGGGAGAGTCCTTGGTGGTAAATAAGGTCATGTTGAAGCAAGCTAAAGAGGTCACTGAGCCTGCACAAAGGAAGACTTTGTTTAGGAGCATATGCAAAGTCCAAGGGAAATGCTGCCAGCTAGTCATTGATAGTGGCAGCACAGACAATCTGGTTTCCACTGAGGTGATAGAAAAGTTGAAACTGAAGACAAGGGAACACCCAACTCCCTATAGGGTGTCCTGGCTGCACAAAGGGCACTAGCTGGTTGTGAAAGAACAGTGTGAGATAGAGCTGCAAATGGGAAAATACAAAGATAAGGTCATGTGTGATGTAATGCCCATGGATGTGTGTCATATACTGCTGGGTAGACCTTGGAAGTTTGACAGAGCAGCAATGCATGATGGCAAGAAGAAAACTTACAAGTTCTTCAAGGATGGGGTACATCATACATTGATACCCATGGAAGAATGAGAACCATCCAGCAGAGTGATTGATCCAAAGACCTTGTTGCTGAGAAGGAAGGAATATTTGCAGCAGATAGAAGAAGAAGAGGTAAGTTTTGCTCTATTTTGAAAACCTAAAGTAGTTCTTACTTCTACAAATATTTCTGATTTTCCAGTAGAAATCCAAGAGATGTTAGACAATTATTGTGACATTATTGTGGATGATTTACCTGATGAGCTACCACCTATGAGAAAGATCATCCATCAGATAGATTTTATCCCTGGCTCAAATCTGCCAAATAAGGAAACCTACAGAATGACTCCCAAGGAAAATGAGGAAATCAGGAGAAAAGTACAGGAATTGGTGGACAAGGGGCTGATCAGAGAAAGTTTGAGTCCATGTGCAGTACCAGCAGTATTGAGCCCAAAGAAAGATGGAGGCTGGAGAATGTGTACTGATTCCAGAGCAAGCAATAATATTACAATGAGGTACAGATTCCCTTTGCCCAGAATTGAGGATTTGATGGACTGTTTGAGTGGTGCTAAATATTTCTCAAAGATAGATTTGAAAAGTGTATATTATCATATCAGAATAAGAGAGGGTGATGAGTGGAAAACTTCCTTTAAAAAAAATGAAGGACTGTATGAATGGATGGTGATGCCTTTTAGGTTGTCAAATGCACCTAGAAATTTTATGAGACTTATGAATGAAGTATTGAAAGAATTCATTGGTAAATTTGTGATAGTATATTTGGATGATATATTAGTTTTCAGCAGAACTAAAGAAGAACATTTAAGGCATCTTAATCATGTTTTGAAAAAGCTGCACCAAGAGAAACTGCTGATAAATTTAAAGAAATGCTCATTCATGAAAGAAGAGTTGGTGTATTTGGGTTTTGTTGTTTCTGCAGAAGGGTTGAAGATGGACCCAGAAAAGGTTAAGGCAATTGTGGAGTGGCCTTCACCCAGGAATTTTTTTGAGGTAAGAATTTTCCATGGACTTGCTAGTTTTTACAGAAATTTTATAAGGAACTTCAGTAAGATCAATGCACCCATAATTGAGACAATAAAGAAGAGCAAACATCCATTTAAGTGGATTTCTGAAGTAGAGATAACGGAGAAGCCTGTTTTGATCCTGCCTGATTTTACTAAACTATTTCAAGTGAAGTGTGATGCCAGTGGAGAGGCCATTGGAGCTGTGTTGAGTCAGGATGATAGGCCTATGGCATATTACAATCAAAAGCTAAATGACACCAGAAGAAAGTATTCTTCTTATGAGAAGGAATTCTATGCAATTGTTCAGGCACTTAAGAAGTGGAGACATTATTTGATGTCCAGTGAATTTGTATTATATTCTGACAATCATGCTTTGCAGTATATTGTACAGCATCCCAAGTTGAAACATAAGCATGCCAAATGGGTTGAGTATCTCCAAGGTTTTAATTTTGTTTTGAAACACATAAGTGGCCAAGAAAATAAAGTAGCTGATGCTTTGAGTAGGAGGCACATGCTTGTTCAAGAAACAAATTTTGAAGTTGTAGGGTTTGATTTTCTCAAAGAATTGTATAAAACAGATCCAGATTTTAAAGAAGCATTTGAGGCATGTAGTAACCCTATTTTAACAGATAGAAGCCAGTGGCTGGATTATTTCCTGCAGGAGGACTTGTTATTCAGAAGAAGCCAACTGTGTGTACCAAAATGTTCCATGAGAGAAAATTTGATCAAAGAGAAGCATAGTGGTGGACTTGCTGGACACTTTGGTACTGATAAGACTTATGAGCAGCTGAGTCACTTTTATTACTGGCCTAAGATGAGAACAGAAGTGGATAAGTTTGTGAAGAATTGCAAAATCTGTCAGTATGCTAAAGGAAGGAGCCAGAATGCAGGATTGTACACTCCCTTGCCTATTCCAGACAGGCCTTGGGACATGGTGAGTATGGATTTTGTTCTGGGATTGCCCAAGACTCAGAGAGGGAATGATGTAGTCTTTGTTGTGGTGGACAGATTCTCCAAAATGGCACATTTTATTCCATGCTATAAAACTAGTGATGCCACCCATGTTGCTAACTTGTTTTTCAAAGAAGTTGTTAGATTGCATGGGTTACCCAAGAGTATTGTTTCAGATAGAGACACCAGATTTGTGGGTCATTTTTGGAGGAAACTGTGGAAGAAAATTGGTACCAAACTAAGTTTTAGCTCAGCTTATCATCCCCAGACTGATGGACAAACTGAGGTAGTGAATAGGAGTCTGGGAAATTTGCTGAGAAGTCTTGCAAGAGAGCATCCCAAGCAGTGGGACCATATTTTTCCCCAGGCAGAATATGCATATAATGACTCACCAAACATAAGCACAGGGAAGATTCCATTCCATATTGTTTATGGAATGCATCCCAGAGGAATATCAGAGTTAAGAAATCTGGGAAAGGCAGAGCTAAGGAATGTTGATGGTGAGGAATTTGCTTCAGAGATCTAGGCCATACAGGAACAAGTGAAGCAGCAACTACAAGGAAGCAGCATCAAATAAAAAAGAAAAGAAGACTTGAACATGAGGGAAGTCCATTTTGAAGTAGGAGATCTGGTTTTGGCACACCTGAGAAAAGAGAGATTCCCAAAGAAGCCGTATAATAAACTGAAGTTCAAAAAGATTGGGCCATGCAAGATACTTAGAATTTTTTTTGCAAATGCTTATGAGATTGAATTACCTCCTGATGTTGGAATATCTCCCATTTTTAATGTTGCAGATTTATACAAGTATGAGGATGATGGTGCAGAAGAAAGGTCAGCAGACAAGGAACAGATTGAGTGGAAAGAGCAGCTACCTCCAGCACAGCCATTGCAACCAGAGAAGATATTGGACAAAAGAGTGTTCAGGAAGACCAGAGGACAAGAGTAATTTCAATACTTAATCAAATGGAAGGAAAAGCCAGAGGAAGATGCCACCTGGATGACTGAATAAATGTAGCAAAAGATAGGTAGACCAGTGGATGAGCTCATGAACAAGAGTCCATGAAGAAAATTGCCCTCGGGAGTCTGATGCAGGGGCATTAGACACTAGTCAGCAATGTAGGAGGTTTTGTCCACATGTTTTGGCTAGGAGGTTTTGAAATCATTTGAATTGTAATAGCTAGGTGTCAATACCTCAGCTGCTTGTTTCATTTAGATCAGTTAGGATTAGTAGAAGTCGAACAGTTAGGTTTGACCCATCTGTTATGTTTCAGTTAGTTAAATAAATTGTAATTAGGCCTTTGATTTTCCCTTAACGGTCCTCACAGAGGAACCGAGGAGTCATATGTTGATGTGTATAAACTGTATTCCCCCCCCCCCCCCCCAAATGCATAGGGAGAGGAAGAACATATATTTCTGCAATAAAATTAGTGTGTTGAGCAATCGCTTCCTGTTGAATAAAATTTAGTGCTCGTTGATTTTCAATTTGGGTTGAATTGATATTGTGTGCAGAACTTTGGTGAATCAAGTCACCACGAAACCTCTGTAATTCTCTGTCCATTTCTTTCTCTTGAATTTTCCGAGTAAGTGAAGAAATCCTGTGTGTAGGCGAGGTCTGTTTAAACGGTGGTCGATGAACTCTATTCTGAGGTTGTGAGTACTCCAATGTAAGAAGAATAGACTGGTCTTTGTTTAATTAAATCCTAAGCTGAGATTGGAACCTGAGAGTATAGGACGGAGGCATTAAACCTTGGTTAGTCACTGTACCAAAACTGCGAGTGGATTAGCAAACCCGAGTTGCCCATATCGCACCTCCTTTCTGCAGTAAGTGGTTTTTACCAATCGCGAGCGATTCCATAGATCCTTTGACGCGTGGCACAGGACAGAAGCCCAAAACCTCCCTTCAATGTGCCCCATCACACGTTAATGTTCGACCAAGGAGATCAAGCGATATCGTGGAACGCCGCTGATCTGGGAGGGATCCATTGGACGGTGGTCGTTTGATGAAGATGCGCGAACGATAACTAGGGTACGGTGCGTGCATTTGATTGGTCTATTGATCATAGAGGTGAGCCCGAGGCCAAAGGTTAATATACTGCCATTCGTTTAAGAAATAGAGCGTCAGTATTAATATAAAATCTCGAAGGTTTAAACATTGGTTGTAAAGTAGGGCGCATACATAGAATTGAATTCTTGTGATTGGAGGTGTATAAGCGCGAGGGGTTATAACCTTATTCCTAAGGTTCGGAGATAAATATATATACCAGGAAATATAAATTAACATTCGAAAGTTGTTGAATGTGTTTATTCATCAATTTCTCTGAAATTGATAAATAAAATTCCAAAAGAACTAAGAAGACCACGTGGAGGTGAACCAAGTAGATTGAAGGGAAATGTTGATAGAGGGATATTAGCAAACCAACTCTCCTTGGGGACGACTTTCAGCCTTGTAGCTGTCAATTTCAGTATATGACGACTCCGAACTTATGATAAAACAGGTAAAAGGGGAATACTAGGCCAATCATTGACGAATGAGAGTGTACAATAATGATGTACTAGATATCCTAGAGATGTTTCTTGAACATACATTTTCATTAGTGCCGAAAAGTCAAAATCTCATGGCAGATTCACTTGCTACAATAGAAAGTAATTTCAAGATCCCTATATTTTCCAATAGAAAATTTAAAATCCATGGTAAACATTGGCCCATTGTTCCTGAAAACTTGCGGTATTGGAAATTTGGGATGATAAGCAGCTGAAAGATAATAATATTCCAAGAGGTCTCATATCATTGGAATAATTGTTTGATCGAGATGATGTGGCTCAGAATCCAACATTGGTTCCTATGGAAAAGGGTGTGGAGGATGTAAACATTGGAGCAACGAAAAAGCCTAAGATGGTAAAATTGTCCAAGTCTTTATCTCCTAAGGTAAAGGACAAGTACATTGAATTAATTTCTGAATTTTCTGATGTTTTCAATTAGGATTATTCATACTTAAAAGGTTTATGATAAGGATATCATACAACACACCATTCCAATTATGCCCGATAAAAATCCCTTTCAGAAAAATCTAAGAAGGATCAACCCGAGGTTGCTGCCATCCATAGAAAAAGAAGTGAATAGGCTCTACAAATTAGGTATCATTGTTCCTATCAGGTTTTCTGATTCGATATCTAATCTTGTCCTAGTAAGAAATAAGACTCGTGAAATAAGGCTTTGCATAGATTTCGGAAATTTAAACAAGATGTCTCTTAAAGATAATTACCCCCTTCCCAAAATGGATCACATCTTACAGCGAGTGGTTGGGGCTTCCCAGATGTCTTTTCTTGATGGATATTTGAGATACAACCATATTTTAGTGAATGAGAAGGATCAAGACAAAACTACCTTCACTACACCTTGGGGTACATTCAAA
Organism: Pinus albicaulis; assembly: GCA_034641835.2. NCBI lineage: Eukaryota > Viridiplantae > Streptophyta > Pinopsida > Pinales > Pinaceae > Pinus > Pinus albicaulis. Next base: position 1,268,915,971 of record CM076584.1, read on the forward strand.
TATGCGAAGATGTCACTTGTACTAAATAATTCAGGGGCTACCTTTCAACGGGCGATGGATATAACCTTTGCAGATGAGACAAATGTTTTCCTAGTAGTATATTTAGATGATTTGATAGTTTTATCCCATTCCAATGCTGAACACTTGTATCACTTAAGGATAGTTTTTCAAAAATGCAGGAAATTCAAATTCTCTATTAATCTGAAAAAGAGCCATTTTTCCATGGAGGAGGGAAAACTTCTCAGTCACATCTCTCTAAGGATGGAATCTGAATTGACCCTTCTCGAATTGAGGCTATTCCGCAAATTTACTTTCCACGGAGAAAGAAATAAATTTAGGCTTTCAATGGTAAGATGAATTTCTTACACAAATTTATTCTAAATTTGGCTAAGCACCTTCGAGAAATGACCAACATGTTGAAAAAACAGAATGAGGTAAAGTGGTCCAAGGATGCCAAGAAGTCCTTTAACTTAGCAAATTTTTCCTTAACCATAGCCCATGTTTTAATCAGCCCAGATTATTCAATTTATTTTATCATTTTCTCATTTACCTCCAAGCACACTTGGCTGCAGTCTTGATGCAGAAAAAAGACAAGACTGAGCAGCCCATAGCATTTTTCAGCCAAATCTTCAGGGATGCATCTCTTTGGTACAATATCATAGAGAAATAGGATTTGGCTTTGGTAAAACTATTGAAGGATTGCTGCATTTATATTTTACATTCACATATTGTCTTATGTCCCCAATGCAAGAGTAAAATATTTTCTTATGCATACAGATACGGAAGGTAGAAGAGGAAAATGGATAGCAGCAATATTAGAATATGACCTCGAGATCAAGCCCACAAAGTTGTTCAAAGGTAAAGGTCTAGCAAAGATCATGGCCGAGTCAAATTTTCATGTTCTAGACATCAACGTTATTTTAGCATTGTCTGATTAAGAAAAGGATGTCACTCTTATACAGGAATTTGATATGTTTCTTTTGTCTCCTTCATATTCTGATATCATATATGGCCTTCAACATTTGAACCCTCCTCCAAGCATGACTAAGGGTAAGGGTAGGTCTTTAAAGTTGAAAGCTTCCAAATACTACATTTTGGACAGCGCCTTTTATTGGAAATATCCATAAGGTATTTTTCTGAATTGTTTAGTTGAAAATGAAGCCCAAGAAGTTATGAAAGATTTTCATAGAGGAGACTGTGGAGGTCATCTCTTCTGGAATACCACGGCTAATAAAGTGTTGAGAGCAGGATACTATTGGCCAACTCTTTTTGCAGACTTGTACAAACCAATGATTAGTTTCCACGAGTGTCAAATGTTTCAAGGTAAAAGAAAACTTCTTCCTTTACCTTTGCATCTTATTTCAATACATGCACCTTTTCAGCAGTGGGGACTTGAATTCATCAGAGAGATTCACCCTACCTCATCTGCATAGCACAAATGGATATTAACGACCACCGACTACTTCACCAAATGGATCAAGGTGATCCCAACAAGGCAAGCAATAGATCTAGTGATTTTTTTCAGTTTTTGGAGACTAACATATTGTCTCATTTCGGTTTTCCTCACAAGATTATTACTGAAAATGCGGCAACATTCAAATCAAAAAGTATGGTTGAGTTTTGTGACAAATATAACATCAAGTTGGAACACTCAACCACCTATTATCCACAAGGTATTGGCTTAGCAGAATCCTCTAATAATTCTTTGATTAATATCATAAAGAAGATGTTGGAGGCCAACAAAAATAACTGGCACACAAATCTTGTAAATTCCTTGTGGGTGGACAGGGTGAGTAGAAAGAAATCTGTAGGAATGTCCCCTTTTCAGTTATTTTATGGTGTAGACATTGTTTTTCCTACATCACTTGCAATCCCGGTATTGAAATTGTTGCAAGAAGTAGGAAGTGAGGAGAATGATGTACAACGTCGAATAAATCAAATGATTCACCTTCAGCAAAAGAGAGATGAGGTATTTCAGAACACATCAAAGCTTCATGATAAGATAAAGGTGTATGACCATAAAACCAAGGTAGATGATTTTAAGCTTGAATATGTAGTCCTCTAGTGGGATGCAAGGAATGAGGAAAAAGGAAAGCATGAAAAGTTTGATAACCTATGGGAAGGGCCATACAAGATCTCAGCATTCTGTGGGCAGCATGCTTTCAGACTGGAGGATATGGATGGAGAAGAATTCTTAGGAGGACTAGTCAATGGTAGGATCCTTAAGCATTCTCTTTTCTGGTGTAGATTTCAAATTTCTCAAATCCATTGAAAATATCAGTTTAACTTTCTGCAAAGTGTGAATCAGAGAATCACCGAAGCTTGGAGCCCAAGGTGAAGGCCATAACATTTCATTGGTTTTCAATTGTTTTCAAAATTAATTCAGTCAAAGTCAAGTCAGTTTTGAGTCAATTTTAGTCAATTTTCAACTAGTTTGAGTTTGTTTCAAATTAGTTTAAGATTTAGGTTTTTAGTTTGTTTTTTATCATTTGACTTCATGCCCAATAGATAGGAACTTAATCTACAGTATTCATGGCACCTCCAAGGAGCTACCATTCCCAGTTGAAGCCAATGTTAGTGTGAGTATTTGCATCCTTCCACCAATGATGAAAAAATATCTTTCCATATCATAGTAGGGTCACATTTTATTTTATTTTTCATTCCATTAGGTCTTCATGCAAAAATTTGGTCTTTGGAGGTAGCCCAAGGTCAAACCTCACTCTTTTCAAAAAGTTTCATTACTTGCTGGCTCATTTCACCACTTTTCTAAGTGTACATAAGTCATGATTTATCATCATCATTTTAGTATTTTCATCATGGATTTCATTCAGTTAGAGTCTCCATTAGGTCTTAGGGTTTTCAAGGTCCATCAAATCACCATTTGCATGCATAAAAGTCGAGCAAGTAAAATAATGAAAATAAACACATTTTATTATGAAAGTTTGATTTGTAAATTTAATTTCAATTCAATATGTAATTTTATGTTTCTAAATATGTAATAATTTCTCATGGTTCCAAGGTAGCTATATACTCAAGGTTACATCAACCAAGTCAAAGTTTCAAAAGTCATAGTGTTCCAAATCCACTAAAAGATCAAATTCAAAGGATTAAGATCAAAAAATGAAGGGTGAATTGCAATGTTTAAGTTGAGTTTGAAAAGGAAAATGTGGGTCCCATGTATTCATTACTCCACCACCTCAGCCTGCTAGACCAATTCCACCACCAACATCAGTGTCTCAAAGACAAACAGGGTCATCTAGAAGGGCTGAAGTGAAGAAGACCAAAAAGGAAAAATAGGTCAAAACCTATCAGAGAGGGCTTAGGCAAGTGTTTCCTCCACATATTGTGAAAGGGACCTTGCCTTCTTTATCAACAAAGAAATTACATCAAGATGAGCAACAGGATTATGCGATTATTCACAAGAAGGAAGATCTTCATGAGGACGAAAGAGAGTTTGACTTGGTGGACTTGGATGTACAAAATGATCATGAAGCCTCAAACATGATCATAAAAGAGAACGATTCCATAATCAAATAACTATAGGACAACATGGCAAGGGCCTAATTTTTCATATCATTCCTTGAACAAGAGAACAAGAAACTGAAAGACAAGCAGGTCATGTAGTTAGAGTTGCTAAAGGTGAAATACAAAGGTGAAGAAGTGATGGTTGATGATGAATTTTACCTTGCTAATGAGTCTGACCATGATAATTCTCAAGCCACTAGGAAAATACCAAGAAAAAGAGGTCTTAAGAGAGCTTTAGAGCAAGAAAGGCTTGAAGCATAAAAACTCACATTTGAAGAAAGTATTGTAAAGGAAATTGAGGATGATAGAGAAATATGGAAAAATAGAGTGAACCTTCACCTTCAGAAGGTCCTTCAAAAGGCCAACAAGGATAAAGAAATTCTCAAAAACATGGCCAACAGGTACAATAGAAGAAATCAAATTTGCAACAACAAGATCAAGCAGTTGAAGGACAAACTAAAGGAAACCCTAGCCAAGAAAAAGGACAAGGGAAACATTGACATAATTTATGATGCATCCTTGATTTCTTGAGACACTTCATGAGCACTTCATCTATCAATTTTGAAGGTTTTTGGGTAAAAATTTTTCAGTTTTGGGAATTTTTCCAAATTTTGACAAACTTTCAGCACAGTCCACTTGTAAAAAACGCAGCACCTAGGGCACTACGATTTTTATAGGAGCCTCCAAATGACAAATGGTCATGGCCATTAGATTCAGAAGGCTCTTTAAATCAACTTTTAACTATTGAAAAATCAAATTTGGACATTTTGACAGGGAGAAATGGCCAAAAACATCCAAAAAACAATCTTTCTGCCTCATTTTTTAGGTTGGCGTTGCGCTTTTGACCAATCTTGGGATATTTCAGTTTTGAGGACCTTAGGTTCATCATTACAGAACTAAAGGGAATTTGTGGAAACTACACAGGAGGATATTTCCAATGAGCTATATTGGGGTCAATTTGGACTTCAGAAAGTCCTCCAAAGTGACCTTGAAGTTGGTGCTACGTTTTGTTAAGGGTGTTGCGCTTTTGCCAATGGCGTTGCGCTTTTGCGAGTTGCCTGATATTTTCAAATTTTCTAGATTTCTCAATTTGGTAATGGAATTGATGAATTTTAATTATGTAATTAATCCATGTAAATTAAATTAAGTCACTTTTAGTTATTAGAGGTAGATACATGTTGGGGCCCTTGTTTTGCTTAGTTTTGACATCTTGGCCAAGACATTTTGAGTTTTGACCCTTTTTGAGTCGCGGAATAAATACACATGGCAACCGCGACCGCGCCACAACTACCAGGAGTTTCGGAGCTATCAAGGTGGTGCGGAAGCACTCGATAGCTGGAGATAGCATGGATATACGTGCAGATGAAGGAAACACAATAGAAAACAGAGAGTGGAACACGCAGACATCAGAAGAGAAGCTGAGAGAAGCCAAAGTGAAGACGCAGAGGAGCCGATAGTCGCGAGAACGGGTGAATAAATAACAGTCACCCGGCTGAAAAGGGGGTTGAATGCTAAGATTTGAATGCATACTGAAGAAGTCACGAGGCCAGAGACAAGGAAGGACACGCAGAGCAGCTGCGGAGGATTCATGCATGTGCTTCATACGGTTTCTTATCTTCTCTATTCTACCCTTCTGTTCTGAGATTCATCTGTATCAGCTTTGTGAGCTAACAAGAATATTTCCATGTAATCATGTATTGGGCCAAGAGATTAATATAATGGAAGGTTGCTGTCTCAATAAGATGGTCATGTGCATGGGATGCGTGTATGCTGGTTTAAAATTTTATTTATGAATGTCTGCAATGCTTATTAAGTAATCTTGCGCATATAACTTTATATATGAATGGATGAACCGTCTTTCTTTAGTTGCGGGTTTGTTCCTTGCCCTTGATCTCATCCCCTTTTGCATGTGGTTGCGGCACGCCTCGGGAGAGACGCACTGCTCTCCTGAGCAGGGTGAAAATGCCGGCGTGTTCCTAGACTACACCGGACCCCTTTGTTGGCCACAACTCTTGAACCTGGGTCTTGTCCGCGAGACCTGATTTCTCGCCAACAAATGGTTCCATTGCCGGGACCTGCATGTTCTGAGGGGATCTAGATCATGGTCTCGAGGATTTTTGAAGGAGCAATACGGCGATGGTGGGATGATCATCTTGACCAGTTCATTGCTCAGCAAGCGGAGCTGATCAAGAAAAAGGAGGCGGCGATCAGGGAGCTTGTTCTTTTCTCTGACTCAGCTAGTGATACGTACGAAATTTTCTGGGGAAGGTTCCCTACTGACCTTTACAACTGGTTGCGAAGGTTACGAGCGACAGTGCCCAAGAAGGTTCGCGGAAGATAAACCGCAGGTGGGCGCACGAAGACCTGGTAGCACTGCATCGGGTAGACACTGAACTAACCCGCGCGGTGGATTTTTGGGTACGGACCATGTTGGAAGGATACACGGTGGAGTTTGCTGCTGAGTGCTATCAGTCCTTCTCGAAAGCTGAGGCTCTCTTCCACTCGGGGCTAAGGGGGAAGCTATTGAAGGAGATTCCGCTGTGGATCAAAGCCCTGATGGTGGACGAAGGGTTGATTGAATTCCACAAAACAAGTATGGAAGCGTAAACCATCCGTACTGGGGGAAGGATTGAGGGGACCGATGCTGTGTAGACTGTGAGAGTGGGGAGCGGGGGATGGATGTTGAGGCTGCATGCAAGTTGCGGGAGCTACACGCGCATCGGCGGGCACAGATCGCCGATAGGTGGCGAAGAAGGGTAATGAGAGATTTGAAGAGAAGAGAGATCGCGAGGAAGAATCAGAAGGAGGCGCCTCAGAGGACGGGAGTTATGGGTTTGGATACCCGGAAAGAAGACGGGACAGCAGTGGAAGTGCAGTGGGTGCATGGGAGCCCAGCGACGCGAGAAAGAGAAGTAACGACTAGCGAAGATAATGGAAAGATGCAGCCCGAAGAAAGTTCCGATGATGAATGGCACGGCATGATGCAGCAGATGTTCCAGGATCAGACGACACCCACCCCTCCAGGCAGCCCTACGTCCCACCTTCCGCATGGCCAGGATCCCGACCTTCCCCTGGTACTTTATCAACCTTTAAGAAATATTTGTATTCAGTTACAAGCATTAAGTCAGTCATACAGTAGTTCAGCAGCGTCGGTAACGCCCAGTAACAGCAGCGTTACTAGTAGTAGTATTTTCCCTAGAGGGACCGTTACGCAACCAGGACCGGGAGGTTTTATCCTGGTTAATTCTCTGCAAGTACACATGGCTGGATCTTTCACCCGGTATCCAGAGTTCTCTGGCCGAGGCAATGACGACGTAGAACAACACTGGTAGCTGTGCAAAGCCATCTGGAGGGCTCGACAGACGCCGGATGTAGGGAAGTTAATAGAGTTCCAAACCACGCTCAGAGAGAGGGCTCTGCGTTGGTTCATCAAGTGGTCCGAAGCGCACCCTAACCCTATAATCGCGGACGTGAAGCGGGATTTTGTCCGCGAATTCAAGCTTCCCCAGACAGACCAGCAGGGCCTGTCCGAGCTGTGGGAAATTAAGCAGAAGGAAGGTGAGACCGCGTGGGAGTTGATGCGGCGATTCAAGGACGCGATCGGGAAGCTCAGCTACCCAATCGATCCAAACCACCAGAGGGACTGGTTCATCAAGGCTCTGCTACCCTTGACACGAACCCCTCTTACTCAGCAGAAGATCGATAATCTGCAGGACGCTTTGGAGCAGGCCATGAAGATTGAAGCCATGGTGGGCTACCCCCAGGAATATCGGGGGGGGGTGGCCCCGCAAGACCCTTCTTTGGTAGGGTGTCAACACCAGATCGCCAGCTTGACCGAAAAGCTCAAGGAACTTCAGCCGGTGAGACCAGCGCGACCGAATGTTTTGTGTACACATTGCCTGGTCGAGAGCCACGTCGCAACCGAATGTCCTCGGTTGCGCGGCACAGGAGCAGGACCCTCGGTCGCAGCAATCCAGGGCGGTCCACCACCAGGAGGTGGTGCGGGGATGAACCCGCAGGGAGTCTACCAGCCGCAACAGACCTTTGCGGGGTTCCCACCACAACCGGGGTCCTCCACCACAGAGTACTGTGAGATTTTCCGGACGATGGGGCATCCTCCTCGGATGTGCCCGATATTACAGAAGTACTCCACGGTCCCGAATAATGTATACTGCGAATTATGTGTGTCTACGACTCACAACACTGAGCAGTGCAGGGCGCTTGACGCACTTGCGGATCGATTGGATCGTCCCTCATACAGGGTGAACGAGGCTTCAAGGGGAAGAGGTGGCGGCATGCGGGGAGGCCAAACAGGCGGACGCGGTCCGGTCAAATGCTACAACTGTGACCAGGAGGGTCATGTGGCTCGAGAATGTCCCCTTCCGCGACGACCCTGGTGTTCCCAGTGCCGGGTCAACGCCCATGCTACGGAAGACTGTCCGGAGCTCATCAAGAAGTGGGAAGAACGGGTGCGGCAGAGGGGAGCGAATATGATAAACTCAGAACCGCGGGGGGCCGCAACCCCTGACATGCAGAATGTTGCGATAGTAACGCGGGGTGGAAAGAAGACTGGAGAGGATGCACACGAAAAGGAGCCAGCATGAGTGGTTCGGCCGGCATCCCCAAAGAATTTGATCAGGCCCGAAGTCCAAAAGAAGTATTTCCAGGAGGCGGTTGAGGCATTCGCCCAATTGCGCAACGAGGAAGGGTTGGAGGAGCCCAGGCAGCCTAAATCCGGGGCGAAGAACGTCACAGATACTATGGTCAAGGATTGGATCCGGCTATTCCTCAGGATTGTTGATAACGCGATGCTACGGCAGCAGCTCAAGAATGCTTTGGACGGAGCGCTGCAGGGGCGCGCAGAACCTAAAGATCCGGCGGATGCTAGCCCTCAATACGTCCCTCAATATGTGCAACGTGTCAAGCGGAACAAGCAACGAACAGGAAAAGAATTCCGGCTTAACACGCAGGTCGCAGGTTTCCAAATCAGCGACACCATGTTGGACTTAGGGTCCGACGTCAATATACTGCCACGAAAGACATGGGAGGCTCTTGGAAGGCCACGGCTAGCCCACTCGCCAATCCAACTCCGGATGGTGAACCAGTACTGCATTTTTCCAATCGGCCGACTCGAAGGAGTCGAGGTCGACGTTGCAGGGGTGAAGACATACGCCGATTTTGAGGTTATCGATATCATGGGCGATAAGGATCCCTATCCTACTTTACTCAGCATTGATTGGGCTTTTGAGAATTATGCCATCATCGACCTTAAGAAGGAGTTGATGATCTTTGAAGATGGGGAGGTACGGGTCACCCAGCCTCTCGACCCGTATCAAGGGCCGCAATATACGGAAACAGTGGACAGTCGGGAGGATGCTCAGATGATGGACCATCTCTATCAGATGACTGCAGGGAAGCGGGACGATTATATTAACCCGACCGCAACTGGCTCTATCAGTTGGCGGAGTGTGCAGAGCTCGGAGCTCGGATCCGAGCTCGCATGGGAAGACTGGCAGCAAGGGGGGTATGAGACCACCACGTGGAGATGTGCCTCTATTGCTCAAGTCCGGTGGATAGGGACTGAGATCCGCGGGTACCCCACATTATCAAACATGCAAGCAGTGAATACTTTTATTACCAAGGTGGAAGACCAGGTCCCAGATGAAAGCCGGATACCACTTTTGGATGTGGCCTTGCAGTCAACGTCGGGACGATGGTGGAACAATCACCGCAACACTCTGTTGCGATGGGAGCGTGTGGCGGATGCTCTGCGGGCATGCTTCAAAGAGGATGAAGGGCCCCGCATTATGCTTAAACATCATGGAGCTTCCGACCCGCGACAGCATTTGCGGGCGTGCGAGGAATAGTGGCGTAGCGCCCGGTACCCTGAGGAGTTGTGGGTCCACAGGTTTTTCCACTCCCTGGGTACAATTCCCCAGGCCTGGTACCTGGAGGAAGAACGGAAACGGGGAACCCGCTCCTGGCAGGTAGTCACGGAAAAGTTCGTCCGGAGCTTCTCGTTCGAACGGGAGATGGCGCAGGAATCTCAGGCCCTACAAGCCGTCAAGGAGGTTCTGTTTTTCCGCCATCCTGAGCCCGATGAGGGCCCGGCGGCGTCACGCCCTGGGGTCAGGCGTGAATTGGTTTGCCAACGGATTGACGGCGATCCGGAGGACGATAGTTTGGAGGACCTTAGGCATCTATATTTTGACGAAAAGGAGGGCGAGCGGAGCATCCGCGACGAGCTGACGACAGAAGGAGTCCATTTGCAGCCCCTAAAGACAAAGAAGCTGAACATTGGAACGGACGAGAAACCCAAGCTCGCAACGGTGGGGGATTACTGGGACGAGGAGACAACTAAAGAAATTTTCAGCCTCCTCCGAGAATATGAAGATTTGTTCCCATCATCGGTTGCGGACCTGAAGGGGATCAAGGGGGATTTGGGCGAGATGCGCATCACACTGAAACCGGGGGCCAGGCCGGTGAAGCACCGACCCTACCGGTTGAATCCACGTATCAAAGAGAAGGTCAAGATGGAGATTGAAAAAATGCTGGCTGCAGGTCTCATCTTTCCAGTAGAAGAAGCGAAATGGGTGAGTCCGATTGTCATCCAGAACAAGAAGGAAAAAGCGGAGATCCGGGTCTGTGTAGACTACCGGAGCTTGAATAATGCTTGTATCCACGACCCGTTTCCCACTCCCTTCAGCGATGAAGTTCTAGATCATGTCGCGGGAAACGAAGCTTATTCCTTCACTGATGGGTTTTCGGGCTACCATCAGGTGCGCATCGCCGAGGAAGACAAAGCAAAGACGACATTCACCACCGAGTGGGGATCATTCGCATACCACGTGATGCCGTTTGGTCTGAAGAACGCACCGGCTGTGTTTTCTCGGATTGTCATTGCTGCTTTCCGGGAGTACATTCACAAGTTCCTGGAAGTCTATATGGATGATTGGACTGTTTACAGCCTGCTGAAGAAACACACCTCCCTGTTGCGTGTTATGTTCGACCGGTGTCGCCAGCTGCAGATTTCCTTGAACTTGAAGAAATGTATTTTTGCAGTACCATTCGGCACACTCTTGGGCCACGTGGTGTGCAAGCAAGGGGTCTGTGTTGATCCTGCCAAGGTCGCGGTCATCGTCCACATGGAGGCCCCCGAGACCGTGAAGCAGTTGCGGGCACTTCTCGGGCACACGGGATACTACAAGCGGTTTATCCGCAACTACGCCAAAATCACGGCCCCTTTGGAGAAACTATTGCGGAAGTCAGAAGCGTTTGAGTGGACGGCGGAGTGCAGGAAGGCACTCAACACATTGAAAGAGAAGTTGGCGACGACACCCATACTTGTTCATCCCGACTGGGATAAGCAGTTCCATGTGCACATTGATGCGTCTGGAATTGCACTTGGAGCTGTATTGGCGCAACCCGGGGAAACGACAGTTGACCACCCGGTATACTTCGCCAGCCGACGGTTATCGAATGCGGAGAAGAATTACACCACGACCGAGCGGGAGGCGTTGGCGATGGTGTACTCTCTCCAGAAGTTCCGCCACTATCTTCTAGGCGGCAAATTTACATTTTTCACGGACCATTCGGCATTGAAATATCTGGTAAATAAGCCTGTGTTGGAAGGAAGAATCTGTCGATGGCTTCTACTTTTTCAGGAGTTTACGTTTGAGGTGATTGTCAAGCCTGGCAGGTTGAATGTTGGTCCCGATCACTTATCCAGGTTGGAGACGGGAGAGAATGAAGGCCCGTTGGACGATCAGCTTCCAGATGCTGACCTCTTCCGAGTTGAAGCAGTACCAGATTACCTGGCTGACATTGCCACATATCTAACCACGGGACAGTGCCCTGAGGATTATACCCCGCTTCAGAAACGCCACCTGGTTGTCCGGGCGGCCGACTACCAATTGATCGCGGGGCAGCTGTACAAACTGGGGCTTGATGAGGTGTTGCGCAGGTGTGTTCTTGACCATGAGCGGGAAGCAGTGATGTGGGAATGTCACAGTGGTATTGCGGGGGGGCACGTGGGCGCGAAACCTACCGCAAGGAAGGTGTTTCAAGCTGGCCTGTGGTGGCCGACGGTGCATGCTGACTGTAAGGCCTATGTGAAGTGTTGTGATGTCTGCCAGCGGACGGGAAGGCCTTCGCACCGGGACGAGCTTCCGCTACACCCAGTGCATGTGCTGCGGCCGTTTGAAAAGTGGGTTGTTGATTTCGTAGGCCCCATCACACCAATCGCTCGACATTCCAAAGCCCGGTACATCATCACCGCAACGGATTACCTTACACAGTGGGCGGAGGCAGCAGCGGTACGCGACTGCTCGGCAGAGACCGCTGCCCGGTTCATCTTTGAACACATCATCAGCCGCTTTGGCTGCCCACGGAGCTTAACCAGCGATCAGGGTACGCATTTCATTAATGCCACGGTCAAATCACTGCTGGACACATTTATGATTCAGCATCATAAAAGCAGCCCATACCACCCACAGGCCAATCGTACGGTGGAAGCCTTCAATAAGATTCTTGAAAAGGGTTTGACCAAAATTTGCAACGCTCAGCGGGACGACTGGGATGAGCGACTCCCAGCGGCATTATGGGCTTACCGGACCACAGTGAAATGTTTGACCAACCAGACACCATTCCAGTTGGTGTATGGCCGGGAAGCTGTAATTCCCGCCGAGTTCACGGTACCCAGTCTTTTGATCGCAACGTCCCTTCAATTCTCAGAAGAGGCATCCCTTCAAGAATGCCTCCAGGAGCTACAGGAGCTGGATGAGGCCCGATTCCTTGCGGAATTCCACCAGAAGGTTCAGAAGGCTAGGCAGAAAGCGTGGCACGACCGCCACATCAAAACTAAGGCCTTCCAAGTTGGCGGCAAATTTCTTTTGTACGACAGCCGGTTCCAGAAGTTTCCAGGCAAGCTCCAGATGCATTGGTTGGGACCGTACTTTGTCATGGAGATCCGCGACTCAGGCGCCATTCGGCTGGCACAGCTGGATGGTACAGTTCTTCCTGGGTGGGTGAATGGCGCCTGCCTGAAACCCTACCAGGAGTAGGTACCTTCTCACTTTTCATTAATAACTCTCGCAACTGAGAGAACCCGTAGAGTAGCGTAGTTGAATAACTCTCCCGCAACCGGGATGAATGTAGGTAGTCTTTTCCATTTATAGGTAATCAGTCAAATAACCAGTCAGTTGCGGGAACCTTACCGCAACCAACTGTGGTCGGGGCGGGCCAGTCCAGCGTGTCGCAGCGCCAGTCCAGCATGTCGCCGCTCCAGTCCAGCGTGTCGTTCACGTAGGATCCATCCTCGTGCCAGTGTCAGTCCAGGTCATTTTCGTCAGTCCTTTTTTCATTCCGTAGGATCGCTCAGATTTGTTCATAAATTACCATAATAGACAGTAATCGTACCGTAATCATTTGCCATCACCCGCAGTTCCCTCAGCCGTCGAGTCCGCCCTTCTTCCCATGACGCCGTCAGCAACTGTCAGATTACATACAGGCACGCGATTGATCGCACGATTATCGCAGCCCCGAAGGATAGCAAGAATTAATTGTCGTTATGGAGTCTCATCAACTCCGCGCGTGCCAGAGGATGCCATAATTTGCATGAAGATCAATAGCACGAGAATGACGTACCAGTTCAATTTGGAAGTTGCAGCGTCTCCAGAGCATTTGCAGCATCGAAGCGCACCGTATCCAGCAGAGAACTCCAGAAGAACACTCCAAGTTTACCAGCGTCGCGCCAAGATGCCGAGGGCTATCATCTCTGTCCCTGAACCAGCGTTAGACAGCAGAATTCACCGTGTAGAGTCGCTGGTCGGCAAGTATGACAATGCAGCATGTATGGACGCCAACTTGTCCAACCCGGCTGAGTTTCCTCACCTCCATTGGCAGACTTACATGGAGCACCATTACACGCCAGGCAACAGCTCCCACAGTCGGATGCGAGAAGAATTCAGGGGCCTGCAGCAGTCAACCTCGATGCATTTAAGGACTCTTCCCGTTTTCGGCACTACGGGACCGGCTCTGCAATGCACCCGGTTCCTCCTCAGTCAGGTACAGAACGGGTCCCTGTGGCTCAACGAAGAAATCCCAATTCATGCCGAGGACATTCATCAGCTTACAGGGCTGTCCCAAAACAGTGCAGATGTCTCCGCTGCTGGCCAGACATCATCTAAGCGCGCCCGGAAGTCGGGTGACGCCGACCTCTATACCAAGTATGGCACTCGCCGGGGTGGCAAAGGTGCCAAGATTGACCTGATCAACAAACCAGAAATCCGGTTCGCTTGCTACCTGATCGCTAGCAAGACGATGCGCCACTATACGAAGGGAGAATGCACCCTGGACACAATTTCCATTGCAGAGCACTGCACCCGGGGCGCCAAGTTGAACTGGTGCTCTTTCGTGTTGAAGGAACTCTTCGCGGCCTGCGAAGAAAATTACAGGTGTACCACCACTTTCATTTACGGCTACTTGATCTTAGCCTTTGCCATCTGGAAATGGCACCTTCCTCCCATCCGGGAGCCGGCGGAGACGACCATAAGCCAGCCTCTGGCGATGAAGTACACCCCCTGGCAGGTGTCCATGGATCCTAGCACCAAACAGGTGAATGCGGCAGCGTTCCGGGCATGGTACGGGATGATGACCGATGTCGTGGCCAACCAGCAGCGGGTGCCCAGGCCCTTGCTAGATGAGTACAGTGAGCAGGTGTGGTTTGGGGTCAGCCACAGGCACACCTTCATCCAACCAACTTGCGTGCCGGCCGCTACATTTCACATGGCACCCCTCCGGTTCCAGCTGAATGACGACACCTTCCACCGAGAGGTTTCTGCGTGGCCGGGGGTCGTCAAGCACGTCCAAGACGGGATCACCCGCTATAACTTTGAGGGGATGCTGCCGGCACAGCGGCCTGCCTCGACCGACGCAGCGGGGTCCTCACAGGTTGCGGCGGACCCTCCACAAGAAGCAGTTGAGACCGCCCCGGATCTGCCTCCAGCGCTGGTCCCGATCGTCGAGCACCTCAACGACCAGGTACGACGACTTAACGTGGCCACCCAGGTCGCTTCAAGTGGTGCCCCTATATTTCCTTCTTTTGCTGAATTTCATATTAATCGGTCTCGTGGTCCCTCCAACACCGCCCCCCTCATTTCCCCCATCCCCACTAACCTGTTCACTTCTGCCACCCCCCTCATCACACCAATGGGTGAATCGGGCCCCGAACCCGATTCCGCCGACCCACCTCCATCCAAGAGGGCCCACATTACTGCTACAGATCTAGTGGTGGATCTGACTGTCGATGATCCACCAGTCACTTCGCCCACAGCAACTCTGATTCCGGAGGAACCTCTGATCGATCCGGCAGAGTTCCTCAACCTTCGCCTCCCTCCCACTTCTTTCACACCGTCCACCGCTCCCACCGGCCGACCACCTGCCACCTCCCCCAATCCATCCAACTCATCAGCCACTCTGTCAGATTCGTTGATCCGGGACCTTTTCAAAGGTGACCATGGGGTGGAAGTCACCTCTAGTACTGCAGCCGTGGTACCACCGGTTGACCCGGTGGCCACGGCCCCGGACCCTCTTGTTACTACATCTAGCAGGTTCATGAATGGGGGGGATGATTCGGCTGCCCCTCCCCCAGAGCAGACCACGCAGCAAGACCGGCCGGAGTCCGAGATGGCCACTTCAGTGCAGCAGCAGACGCCGGTCCATCCTCCAGAAACTTCTGGCCGACCAGCGGCCAGCCACCAACCGTCGCAGGAGAGGGTGCCGGAGCAGGGCACACCCAGCACGACCACTACAGAACAATGGAGTTCAGCACAGCTATACCTGCTCATTCAGCGGGCAGCTCTCAAGGCCGAGCAGATTCACACCGAGCTACAACGGCGGTGCACCGAGCAGCGGAATCAGATCACGGCGCTTACTGAACAGCGCAATCAGTTACTGCGGGAGAAGACCAACCTCCAGGAGCAGGCCAACATTGTTATTCAGGCGCTCTCCAGTGTATGGCCTGCTGCAAGGGCTCACTACGCCCCACTCCCTGCTGGTATAGAGGAGGACAGTATAGCACTACAGGCTCACCACCTCAGGGAAGTGTTCACTAGTGTTTGCAGGGAGAACCAAGAACTCCAAGCGGCGTTAGCCGCACGGCCTACCCTTCCAGATCCACCCACCGACCATTCAGGACAGATGACTGCCAAACAGACGCAGGCAGTCAGTCTACAAGCAACTCTCCATTCCACTGCAGCTGCGGCTTCTGCCCTTCTGCGAAGTCTACAGGAATGCTCCCTCGCGTTAACGGTCAAGACGCAGCCTATCGCTGCCCAGATGCAACAGATTTCCCGGGACATTCAGGCAACTACGAACCCAGCAAGGTTAGATCAGCTCTACGCCCAGTCGGACGAGCTGGAACTCCACATGCAACAGACGGAGGCCGAATCGGCAGCGGCCAAGCACGTCATCCGGGAGATTCATCCGCCCCTTCGCACCCATGCTGACGCTATGCACCAGCTGGATGCCAAGGCAAAAGCCCAGCTCGCCACCCTGTTCGGGGCTGCCCCGACGCCCATAGACGAAGCCGCCACCAACCGAATCTCTCAAGAAGCCGACTTGCTTATGCAGGAATGGAAGCAAGCGGTGGCGGCCTTCACAGAGCTTAGAGATTCAGCGCTCCGCTGGGTCCCGGAGTTGGGGCCCTTGTTTGAGGAACCAAGTGGCGGAGCACAGCAGGAAAGGGCACAAGGTGAAGGCACAGCAGAGCAGAGTGCGGGTGCCAGCGGCGCAATGGAAATAGAAACTGTTATTTGTGATTGACTCGCGGACGAGTCAAGGAATTGTGGTCGGGGCCTGTTGGGGCCCTTGTTTTGCTTAGTTTTGACATCTTGGCCAAGACATTTTGAGTTTTGACCCTTTTTGAGTCGCGGAATAAATACACATGGCAACCGTGACTGCGTCGCAACTAACAGGAGTTGCGGAGCTATCAAGGTGGCGCGGAAGCACTCGATAGCTGGAGATAGCATGGAGATACGTGCAGATGAAGGAAACACAGCAGAAAACAGAGAGTGGAACACGCAGACATCAGAAGAGAAGCTGAGAGAAGCCAAAGTGAAGACGCAGAGGAGCCGATAGTCGCGAGAACGGGTGAATAAATAACAGTCACCCGGCTGAAAAGGGGGTTGAATGCTAAGAGTTGAATGCATACTGAAGAAGTTGCGAGGCCAGAGACAAGGAAGGACGCGCAGAGCAGCTGCGGAGGATTCTTGCATGTGCTTCATATGGTTTCTTATCTTCTCTATTCTACCCTTCTGTTCTGAGATTCATCTGTATCAGCTTTGTGAGCTAATAGGAAGATTGCCATGTAATCATGTATTGGGCCAAGAGATTAATATAATGGAAGGTTGCTATCTCAATAAGATGGTCATGTGCACGGGATGCGTGTATGCTGGTTTAAAATTTTATTTATGAATGTCTGCAATGCTTATTAAGTAATCTTGCGCATATAAATTTATATATGAATGGATGAACCGTCTTTCTTTAGTTGCGGGTTTGTTCCTTGCCCTTGATCTCATCCCCTTTTGCATGTGGTTGCGGCACGCCTCGGGTGAGACGCACTGCTCTCCTGAGCAGGGTGAAAATGCCGGCGTGTTCCTAGACTACACCGGACCCCTTTGTTGGCCACAACTCTTGAACCTGGGTCTTGTCCGCGAGACCTGATTTCTCGCCAACAATACATTGGATAAAAATGTATTTTTGGGACAAATGAATCAGTTTCACAAAATTTAGGGATAAGTTTGTTGACCTCGCTAGTATTTGGGTTTCTAGTTGATAATTTTGGGGATCAACTCCACAAGTCATGGATTCGACCCCTGATGGTGGGAGAAGTTTGTTTTGGTCTATATATTTCACCTCCTTTCTCATTTCAAGGGTTGGATGTTATTGGATTGATCACTGAACACTTTTTGTAATCATACCTTTGGTAAGCAATAATAGACTTATTTGTAGCTATCTTGATGGAATTATTGTGGTAATGTGAATTGACATTGTTTCTTGTTTTTTTGCAAATGTGTGAATGTATTATGATTTCATATTCATTCCATTTCTGAATGTAATTCTTTCCTAAGTTAGAAATACATAATTCATTAATCTTATGCTATGTTTTGGAGGAATAGGTACAATTTGTTTCATCTTCTTCTAGTAGAAAATAATTCATATCTCTTATGCTTTTTTATCAAAACCTAGAATTCTAAACCACTTCATCAGATATCCTTTTGTGTTGAACATCTTACCTACATTGCTCCATAAGATCCCTACAATTTTGATCCTTGTTTTCCCTGATCTAATTTCTTCCCTGACCTATTCACCATCCAACACCTCAAAATTCAATCAACCAAACTCTATTGCTACTATACCTAGCCTAATATCTCATTGATCCAGTCATATTTTCTAAGATCCATTGGAGAGAGCCCTCTCCTGCCTAGTAGGGCTAGGTACTTGCGAAATATTGGTCTTTGGTTACCTTTTTTTGTCTCTTCTCAGCCTCGGAGACAGAGTGGAGTGATAATAGTGTTAAAGTTGGTTTATCACAACTCCCTCCATTTCCTTTTGGAGTCTTGTTCCCATCTCCTCCATCTCCTCTTGAAGACTTATCTCCCTTTTGAGGATTGGAGCTCTCACCTTGAAACCTTTTGTTTCTCTCTTCATAGAAAACTTTCACCATTTGGGTCAGGTAAAAGAATGCTTTCATGAAAATATTTTCTTTCTCTGACATATTCTCAGGCTCTCCTTCATGTGCCATGACTACTGAAGCTTTAGTTGCAACTTGAGGTGAAATTTTTGGTGTATATTGTGGAAATTATGCTCTCATTTTCCTTGACCTAACTTGACTACTTTCAACCAGAGACATTTCATCTCCTCTCTTGAGCTTCAACCTTGTAAGAATAGAAAACACTTGCAAAAAAATTAAACCCTCAAAGAAATAAATAAGCTAAGCATTGATACCAAACTAATTTGTATTTGAAAGCTTGAGAGAATATGGTAAAATTTGAAAGTGGAAAGATTAGGGTTTTAAACAATTATGTCATTTTCATTAACACATTAACATGCTTTAAAACTCAGTTTTGTAGAAAATAGAGAATACATGATACCATAACAGCATACACAAAACAACAAATGATCAAGGAGTTCACCCCTCTTGGGCTACATCTCCTGGTCCAAATTACAATTGTTTGGCCTCTTTAATTATGCTCAAAAAAGTGTGTTTACATCAAGTTACAGTGCTTAGAATGTTAAAAAAATGTCTCAAATGGCCCTAGAACAGTAAAACATTCATAGTTGGGCTCTTTATGCTCCCAAAAAGGTCAAAAAATGAATGAGCTATGCTCCCATGAAGTTTTCTGCTAACGTTCCTACAATTCACACTTCCCTGCAATATGTTCTACAATTTCAGCCTTTTGTAGCCACGTGGAGCAACGATTTTGCCCTGCACCGACGAGATTCCTGTTGCACCAGGTGCAAATTGTCGAACCGCTAATATACCTTGGTCGACCCATATCTGACTAAAGGGGCACCAATTCTTTGCTTGATTTCTGTCGTTGATTTTGGAGGTCAGTCACTTTCCCACCGGTTTGACTGACTGCAAGTTGGATGACCATAGTTGATGTTTAAATGTGGTTGGTGGTTAGTGAAACTATGCCCAAGGTAGGTTCCACTCCCCATCCATCTCTTGGATTGTGGCACTAAGCATTGGCAGGTCTGTTCACATGTTATGACAATAAAATGCCAAAGTTAATTGTCGGTTCCATACTCCGCCAAACCTTTGATAAAGTTTTTATTATATGGTTGTAGTGGTGTCATATATTCTTTCGGGTTAAATTAATATGGTCCAATACTTTTTTTTTTTATTTAACATAAAATTTTCGGGTTTGGGGTTAACCTCTAACCCTGGTTGGTGGACCGGGGTCAGGGGTTAACCCGGGTCTCCTCCCTCGAATATGCCATCATTAAACCTTAAATAAGACCGGGTCACTATATAGGTTAAGTAACACCATAGCAGAGTCAGTAGAAGGCATACTTGGTTTGTAGTTGTTCATGTGTTCGAATCTCGTGGGGGTTGTTCGACCTCCACCCAAAATTCTTGTCGGCCATGACAAGGCCACATGGTAGCCACTGGTTGGCCCACGTGGCTCTCCCTCATTGGGCCACCACACCAAAATGTGATCCAATAGAAAACCACCACACTACATCCAATCAGCTGCTGAAAAATGTCGATCACACATTGACCGATGGAGGACCAGTCACCCTACCAATTCATGGTCCAGTTAGTAGTATAAACTGCTGACTGGGAACCATGCAACCCAAATTCAAATTTTTTAGTTGTCTCCCAAAGTAAAAAAATGTGATATCGGGAGCATACAATGTCGTATTTGAGTGAAACAAATTGCATTGGATTTAGGGCAATGATATCTACGCTTTGGTGTTGGTTTCGAGCCAATCTGAGAACTTTAAATTTTGAGCACTTTCTTGATCCCTTGGATCAAATGTTCAACTGAATATTTCTTCTCATTCTTTAGGAGTTATATCAAATGCCATATACTACTGAAAAGGTGTTAAAGAGGGATATCCAAATAAATTCTTGATTTCCTCATTTAAACTAAGGAACTAAAGAAGAAATTACATAAAGATAATACCTTCATCCATGACCTCAAGCTAGGCATCAACACACATTAATATATCAATGAAAAAAATGATAGAACACTGACCAATCTTCCCCTAAACTTAACACAAAAAATTCAAGGTATGAATGATATTTGTGAACTCTGGCACTACTTAATCCATTTCTTATTGTAGTGTGGTCTATCTCATGTCTTGATCTTTTTAGGCTCTAATAGGGTAATATTGTTCCTTAAAAACATCCCTAAAAGAGTCCCAAGTGGGTGTTAATGAAAATAATGTAGATTACTCTATAATGATTTTCTCATAGTAAGTTCCCACCAATCCTTGACAAGGAGGGAAACCTTAAGGAGACCAAAACTAATATTTTCTCTATCAAAAAAATTATGTACCGCAAATTACCCTTCTAGAAAATTTAGCCTTTTTCTATACCATGTGCATCTATCTAGCCTTCAAATATAGGAAGATAAAAATCAACTTTTACCTTAAAGGGGGAAGTGCTTCCAAAGGGGCCACTTGATGAAGATGCAGTGCCTATCAACATCTATCAAAGGATCTAGGAAAAATTATCCATCGTCTTGTTCCTTTTTCACTCAAGGGATTCTTTGAGAAATAGTTTAATAGGATCTACTGGTCCCTTTTCTTTCTTTTTTTCCACCATGCGAGTATTTTAATTTCAGTGAGGACAATATTGCAAGAGATCAAGTAGCTTGTGTCCCATCTCCTTAAACCTCGACCTCGTTGGGTACATACAGGAAAAAAAAAGAAAAAAAAGAGCATACTTCTTTCATACCACTGATCCAAATTTATAAAGGGAATGAAATTATATATAGATTTATAACCAAAACACAAATATAGAGTGAAACTTGACTTCTATCATAAATCAAAAATGCTAAAACTAGATAGATGCAGAATGAAAACAAGCTAGCTCGAATGATGGTAACTTATCTCTGAGAAGAGATGTGACAGCTACATGCCTTCACTGAAATTTTTTGCCATGAGGCTCAAATTCCTTTTTATCACAAAGAAGCAATGAGAAACCATAAACATCCAAAAACCTAACCCTAAGAGATGAAGTGCCAAAGGCTTCTGGGCTCCGATAGAGTAGGTTGGAAGTAAAATTCTAGGGGCTATAACTTTGGAATATGATGATTGTTTCAATGTGAACTATAGGCCATTGAAAAAGTATATAAGAGAAGTAAATTTTCCAACTATCAATGGAGTATACAATTGTTTCTGGCGTGTTTCCCCAAAAAACACCTTTTTAGGGCCTCAAAATGGCTCCAGAAGTTCATGACCTAAAAATTGTAGAAACATTTTTCAAAATAGAAACTTTGTTTTGCTAGTGAGTGGAATAGGTGGGTGCCCACGAATATACACCTAGATTAGTACTCCCCCCTTAGGAAGAAATTTTATCCATTGCATTTATTGCCTCCATGAGATGGGGAAACTTCTGTTGAAATTGGCCCCTAGTATCGATTGTGGATTATTTAATGCAATATGGGTTTAGATCTATCATTGTTAGTTGCTCTATGATTTTTAATGTGTCCAACAATGATTGAAAATATGGTTGAAGGTGGTCCACATTGAAAAATGGGTGTAGGCCAAGGAAGGGGGGTGGGGGGAGGTGGGGGAACTTGCTCAAAATTGTTTTCAACCACAACCTTGGTGATGGTATAGGGTCCATAACAGGGTGACCATGCTTTCGATGGGCACCTATAAGGAATTCCTTCTAAAAATGAAACCAAACCTTATCTCCCACTTGAAACTTCTGTGGCACCCCATGCTAATCATGGCATTGTTTATACTTAGTATTGGCTTTTTGCAATATATCATGGACCTCCTAGAAGATTTGCTAAATTCATTCAATAAAATTGGTATATTTTTTGGCTTCATATTGAACATGTGAAAATTATTCTTGTGTAGTTCCATGGGGTAGTGCAACATTAATGGGATCGAGTGGTTGAAATACCTGGCCCACCTAAAAGGGGTTATTCAAAATTGAGCCATGGAGATCTCTTTTGTAGATATGTTAAAGATAGTGAAGACTCTCATCCCATGCTCGTGGATGCTTGGAGTTGTACATGCATAAAATATGCATGATCATCATGTTAATGAAATTTTTATGGCCATTACTCTGGGGGTGGAAGGCAGTTGATTTGGTGAGCTTGGAATCACTTGAAATACTTATTCATATGCACATGAAGATCCAAAATACAAAAAGAAATTCTTCTGAGGCCAAACACTTGGAACCCCTTCTCTTCCTCTTAATTGTCTTTTATACAAAATTTAAAAATGGAACAGTTATAAAACTGTCAGCAACTAACTGTTATCATCCTAAGCTAATTCAGAACTAATTTTTCCTTTGATTATTACATTTTGAAAAATTAAAAGATAATTCCATAATCCAAAAAATTTAAGAAGCTGATGATGCCATGAACAATGTGATGGCAGAACGGTCACACGAAACTATGCTAGTCTGCTGACATAATATGGGGTTAGGCTCTTGTATTAGAGAAAACCGGTAGAGTTCCCCTGCAATCATCTTGGACTATCGATCTACAACCTAATTGAAATTTGAAAATTATTTATGGGGGGGCTCGAAGAGCTAACCATCCGACAAGTTGTGCCATCGGGTTTTCTCTATACGACGGGTCCCACTTCTTTCTTTCCATCGCACTCGATCAATTGGATGACCTTTAATCATTATGACGTAAGTGCATTGGGGCCCATGAAAACTTGCGCTAATTTTTTGAAACTGTATAAAACTAAATCAATGCCTTTAATCCATCATAAAATTTTAAAATCTAACCCTAAACTTTACCATTGTCTTTTGATTTTGACTCTAATTTTGATTTTTTTTACACATATATAAATTTTTTAATGTATATGAAAAATCAAATGAGGTAAAATATCTAGATCCACCTCTGATATTGTTTCTGAGACATAACAATAAGAACCGCATATTAGCATCTTCACCTCCGGCATGGAGTCAAAATTATAGCTTTGAACATTACAATGAAGAGATCACCAAATATTCACAGTGATCACACCAGTATACACGATGATAAAATGGACTCAAATTAGTGTTGGAATTAATGTCTCAGATAGTGCCCATTCACAGGCAGTCGCAACCATTCACCATCTAGATTCTCTAGAATGAAAGTGTTATTAGCGTTGGCTTCTACAATTTCGAAAGGACCAAACCATAAGGGATCAAATTTTCCATGTTTTCCTTTATCTTATCTCTTTAAATCCCACCAAAGAGCCAAATATATAGGCTAAAAAATAATATATTTGGATTTTCTGTCAAATACTAATTTCATATTCTCTTGGTAATTGATCAGGTTCTCCATTACTTTATCGCTATTCTCTTCAAATCTACCAATTGATTCATTCTTCTTGTGAGAGAATTTGGCTCTTGTTGTGCATCTTGGATAAGTTCCACAATAGGTTTTACAACTGACTGGGAAATAAAGCAGTAGTTCTATATACTAACTCGAAAGGTGATTTTCCAATCAACCTCCTATTAGTAACTTTGTTTTCCCATAGGGAAAACTTCAGTTTTGAATCCCATTTTTTCTATTTCTGCAATTGTTTTTTTTAATTTTCACCAGAGCTTTATTTGAAGATTTTCCCAATCCATTGCCCTGGTGGTGATATGTTGTAGAATTAGAAAGTATTACATTATATTTATGGAAGTAATCAAATAGTTTTCCATATTAGAAAATCTAAGAATTATCTACTACCAGCCTTTTTAGACAACCAAATATGTTGAAAACATTTTCTTCCAGGAATTTAATTACCACTACATCATTAGTCCGCCTTGTTGGAACAACTTCTACCCATTTAGTAAAATAATTCGTACCTTTTAAAATCCATATATTTTGACTACTGGAGGGTAGATTTATTTCTCCTATGATGTCCAGGCCCCATTTTCTGAAGGGTTATTTCAAAAACACAAGAATCAATGGTAATGGTGCTAATCTTTTATTTTCAACAAGTATTTGACATTTTCCACAACTTCTCACAAGTCTATAAACATCATAAAATAGATAGGGCCAAAAGAAACCAGCCTTAAAAATTTTATGTGGTGTTGTCTTCCAACTATAATGTCCACCAAAAAGAAAGACTTCCATGATATCCATTCACAACTTCTATAGTTTCTCCTTCAGTTAAAAAAAGTAGTAAAATACCAGCTTCATCTCTCCAATACAACCTTCCATTTGATACTACATACTTTTGAGCTTTGAATTTGAGAGATTTATATTTTGTTCTATTCAAAGAAGAAGGGAAACTAAGGAAACATAAATAATGGAAAATATATTTATATTACTAGCAACAAAGATACTTATATTGAATCCTTTTATCAATCTCTTAATTTTTACCTTCCCCCTCTTCAGTTTTGGATTCAACAAATTCAGCCAGCAGATTAAGTCCCATATCTTGATGATTCGCTTCTTCTAACATCTTTTCTAGTCCTTTTTCCTTTCACCAGCTTAGATGGCTTAATGTGCATATCATATCCTTGGATTTTTTCAATCCATCTTCCTTCACTATCACTCTGAGTCAATACATCCTTGACATCAACATTATGAACATAAGCAGTAATCTGAGATTGAAGAATATAAACTCTAAAGGCCTTTAATTCTTTCACTAAATCATAGGCCAATTTTTCCACAATATTATATTTCAACTTTGCATCCCTTAACACTCTACTAAATAATGCTACAGGCTGCTCCATGTTTTCTTTATTTCTCTGTAGAAGTATTGCTACAAGAGTAAAAGGAGAAGAAAATGAAAATATATGAAAGGACTTATGATAATTAGGGCTCACCAATACAGGGGCCTCCTGAAAGGATTATTTAATTTTGAAAAAATATTCCCTGGAAACTGTAGTCCATTTGATTTTTGCATTCCTTTTCAACATATCAATAATTTCCTTAACAATCTCTGCATAATTCGGGACAAACCTTCTTATAAAATTTATCTTCCCTAGAAAAAATTGAATATCCTTTTTTCTCCTTGGTATAGTTATGCTCTTGATCGCTTCCACTCTTTTTGGATCTATCTTAACCCCTTATTTTGACAAAATATGACCAAGAAATTTTCCTTCTTTCAAAGAAAAATGATAATTTTTGGGGTTTAAGGATAATCCAAACCTTCTACACTTTTCAAAAGTTTGTTATAAATTCCTGAGATGCTCCTCATAACATTTGGAGAAAACTGTGATTTCATCGAGATAAATTACTATGAACTTCTCCTTTTCACCTATAAAGGCTATATCCATAGCCCTATGGAATATAGCACCATTGTTCATTAATCCAAAAGTCATTTTGGCATACATAAAGTGCTCCATTGAGTTGTAAATGTTCTATTTTTTTTATCTTCTAGTTGTACTGAAATTTGATTATATCCAGAAAACCCATCAATCATCGATAATCTAGAAGATCATGTAACTTTCTGCAATATGTGATCCATTTTGGGAAGAGGATAATTATCCTTCTAAGATTCCCTATTCAAATTTTGGAAGTCAATACACAAACGAATTTCCCTATTCTTCTTCCTCATAGGCACTAAATTAACTATCCAATCAGAATATCGCAGAGAAACAATTATTTTAGCCTGCAATAATTTCTTGACTTCCTTCTCAATTGATGGCAGTAATAAAGGTTTAATCTACCTCAATTTCTGCTTGAATTGTTTAATCCATGGCTTTAGATGAATTTTTTGCTAGATGATACTTATATCATAAGTATTTAGATCCTCGTTATACCATACAAATATATCAATATATTTCTTAAAAATATCTACATATCTCTGCTTAAATTTCTTTGGAAGATCCTTGGCCTGTTTCACCATCCTTGGCTGCTGATTTGTTCCAAAATCATAGTCTTCAAGGCCGTCTTCAGAAGCTTGCTTCGTAGTATTGACAAAAAAATCATTTTCGTTAAACAGTATTTCTAGGGGAACCAAACCTTTAGGTATCAAAATATTATTTAACTACATAATATTTTGATATCATATAGATTTATTTAAAGGAAAATTTTTTCTTGATTCATCTTCTTCAATTTCCTCTCTTTAATCCTCTTGATATTTTTCCAAATTTGAAAATTCACCTACCATTTCCAAAAAATCTTTGATCGATTCTTCATCTTCAAACGCCTTCCAATACTTTACATTATTTGGAATAGAAGGTCGACTTCTAATTTCCACTTCATACCTGAACCCGGGATTCAATGGAGGTTTAAAAGCTCTAGCTACAACTGCCAATAAATCAGCTAGTCTATTACCTTCCCTAGCTAGAAAATATATATTAAAAGCATTGAAATGGCTATCCACCAAATCCCACACTTCATTTCTATATGTTTTTAGCCTTGGAATTTTATCTTGAAATTGATTCTTGATTTTTTTAATTACTAACTCTGAATCTCCAAAAACAGAAATACACTGTATTCCTAAATTTTTTGCATCTTGCACACCAAGATTCAAAGTGTCATATTTAGTTATAATATTTGTAGTGTCAAATTCTAATTTATAAGATAATGGAATAATATGACCTTTTGGAGAAATTTTAAGAACTCCAACTCCATTCCCTTCTTTTGAAAAGGCGCCATTAAAATACAACTTCCAGACTCCACTGATTGTCATCTCCTTGCTTTTAGTTGCTGAAGGGAGCTGCACTTCTATATCTTCAAAAATTTCATATGTAACATTAAACAAGAAAAAGTGTCATGTTCCTGACTATAAACAAGAGAATTACTTAAAACCTCCTTTATATAGTCTTCACAAACCTGGTCTCTCGATACAACCTCCTTTCCTATCCACCAAAAAATGGAATAATATCATAAGTGAAATCCAGCTTGAGTACTCCTAGGAGTTTAGATCCATAAGATCTAGAGAGAAGCATTCCAAAACAGGTTGGTATATCTGCAACAACCACATCCATTACTATACTTCTGGCAGGAATCTGAGCTAATGAAACCCCCAAATATTTGATCAATCCCATGCATTTGACCTTTTTAGAATAAAAATAATATAAGTATTTATATGGTTTTGTAATATGTAAGTTTAATTGCTTCATAACTAAAAGTGACATGAAATTATGAGAAGCACTCGAATCCAACACACAATTATGTAGAATAAAGGTATGCATGAGTAGAGAAATATAAAATAGTGGTGTAGAAAAATCTTGTTCCTCCACATGTGGACCAAATATCACCACAAGTCTATCCTCCTGCAAATTAACTCCATCTATTGAATGATTATCGTGTGAAAGATTTATAACTTCAGCAACCTACTTTTTATAAGTAGGAGTCTTTACTAGCTCAGACAAGGGAATCGGATCTTTGATCTTTTCTAATTCTTTTAATAAATTAAAATATTGAATTTGTTTCATTGTCTTCAATTGTTCCCCTTGATTTAAGTTCTTATTTGATATTTTTTTTGAATTAATAATAGGTTGTTGACTAGATTTATGCGACAACTCTAGATCTTGATTGCTACTAGAACTTTCTCCTCACTAAAACGTAACTTTTTGGGGTATGTTGATCTATTGTTTCCCTTTTTCAACTTGTCTAGTAGGTTGTTGTTGGACTGTGTGATCTATTTGCTCCTCTGCATTGTATTGAACCCTCGACCTCTTCCTAGATCTGATATAATAATTGAACTTTTTGTGCAACTTAGCTTGCACACGATATGTGAATTTTTTACAATACTCTTCAATTTCCTCTTCACCTAGAGAGACGTGAAATTCTGAATTTGAAACTTCACCTATGACTTCTCCTTCTTCCTCCTCATGTACAGTAGAAATATGATTTTCTTGTTCTTTAAGGCCTTCATCCACTGCTTCTTCTAGCTCATCTTCAATGTACAAAGGTTGTTGTATCTGGTCTTGGTCTTTCCTATCCCTTTGCATGATTTGCAGTGGCTGCCTTATAAATTGAGAATTGAAATTCCTATTCTGCCCTTGTTGAATTTGTCTTGGAGGCTTTTTACTTTCTAACTCCAAATTCACCAGTTTATTTGACAAATTCCTAATGACTTTAGTCATTTCATCCATTTTTTGGTCGTGAGAATCTTTAGGCTGACTGACAACCTTTAATTCTTCTTTCCCCTTTCCCTTACCTTCGACATATTTCTTAGAATTAGTTTTTCCTGCAACAGATAAATTAGCCTCAATTTCTAGTGCATCAGTCTAAATTTTGTCTAAAGTACGAGATCTCCTCTCTCTCAGTGTAAAACAAAAGTCAGATTCAAATTCCTCTGCAAACACCACTTTTTCTCCTGGAGGTGGAGAATTTATTTATGTTAGAAGACTGTTGTATAATTTATTAAATATATTATTAAATTCATTTACATCCTCTTTCAGTTTTATTTTAATTGCATTGAATTCAGTTATAAAATAACTATGATCCTTTTTCTCAGCCCATATTTGTGTGAACACATTCTCCAATTCCTCCCATGTATTAATAGAATTAGCAAGAAGTTTTTTTAACCACTTCCTAGCTTCTCCATCAAGTGAGTGCACAAATAATCTCAATACAACATCCATACAATCATCTTTCAAATTTTCAGCAAAGGCATAAAATGGAGTAATATGTTTCTCTGTTGTTACTTCATCTTCCCCTTTAAACCTAAGTAGAATTTTAAGATAATATTGTGGAAAAGCATTCATTGGATGAGGAATATTTAAATGTGCATATATGTTTAAGAGGAATGCTAGAATAGGAATGTTTAGATTTCAATGAGATACAAAATATATTCTTGCCTAAAACATAAATAACTCAGGAGGAACAACATAAATAGGAACTAGTTGACTGATGACAGAAATAAGAAAAACTGAAAAGTCAACATTTTTACTCTCTTCAATTTATGGGAAAGAAATTGACACTTACTCAAAAAATTATCCTTCCAATGTAGGCTCTAGGAAAATAGTTGGAGGAGAAAATGAAGTTTCTTGAAAAAATTCAAGATTTATTACAACTTCTTCTAAATAAAAACTCGAAAATTGTGGGATAGAGCTGGTACTAGGAGTAGACAAAGTAGGATTCAGAGTTAATGAAGATTTTTCTTTCCAAAACCCTCTGAGAAACTAGTTTCTCTAGATCATAAAGGATATGGGATTTCTGTTGTGAGGTATCATACCTCATATGGGGCCTTTTAAGAGAAGGGAATGCTAATCGGTGAGAGTTTCAACCTAACCACTTGCATTTCTCACCAAACAAAGAAATTAATATTTAGAAAAAACTAGGGAAAAATAACTTTGAGTCTTCGCTCCCCGAAAACGACGCGAAAAATTTTTCTACCTTGAGAGACAACCCTTGGATGAAAACACGTCAATTCCCAAGACAATTATTTAAAACCATGATGAAATATTTTATTGTCCCAATGTTATTAAACCCTAGAGTTTTAATCCCTATCAATCTTCAGTGTGAGAAGAATCCTTCAAAGTGGCGTTCTAATGTTGAATAAAAACGGTAAAGATAGGACAAAAATAAGTGATGGTGGAAAGTCTTTAACAATAGGTTTCCTATGTAAATTATCTTGTTTCCAACTTTAGAAGAAAAATGTAAGTATTAGAAAGTGAAATATGGAAAAGAGGAGTGCATCATTAAGGATTTTAACTTTAATTTACAAAACTGTAAAATTAAAGACCAACAACTTCATTACTCAGTTCTAAATAAAACTGACATAAAAATCGGATGTATCTAGAAAGATAAATCATACTCAACAGATTTTGGAATCACTTGAAAGCTCTATTGATATGCACATGAAGATCTAAAATACAAAAAATTCTGCTTCTGAGGCCAAAAACTTAGAACCCCTTCTCTTCCTATTAATTGTCTTCTATAAAAAAGTTCAAAATGGAACAGTCATAAAACTGTCAACTACCAACTACTATCCTCCTAAACTAATTCAAAACTAATTGTTCCTTTGATTATTATGTAATTAAAAGATAATTACATATTCCAAAAACTTTAAGAAGTTGATGACATCGTGAACGATGTGATGGCAGAACGGTCACATGAAACTGTGTTAGTCTGCTAATGTAATACATGGGTAGATTGATATACGAGAGAAACTTGACGGAGAACCCACACAATTATCTTGGACCGTCGATTTGCAACCTGATTGAAATCTAAAAACTATTTGTGGGGGGACTCAGAGAGCTAACCGTCAGACAAGTTGTGTTGTCGAGTTTTCTCTATTCGATGGGTCCCGCTTATTTATTTCCATTACGCTTGATACGCTTGATCAATTGCATGAAATTTAACCCTGATGACGTAAATTCATTGGGGCCAACCCGAACTTGCGCTAATTTTTTTAAACTGCATAAAATTAAATTAACACCTTTAATCCATCATAAAATTTTAAAATATAATCCTAAAATTTGCCACTGTATTTTTCTTTTGACTCTAATTTTTTTTTTTTTTTTTTTACACAAATATACATTTTTGAATGTAGAGGGAAATTAAAATGAGATACAACACACACCTTACACATCTATAATGTAGCCCAGGTATTGTACCTTGTCCATGTCGAAGGAGAATTTCTCCAATTTAGCACATAGCTGCAAGTTTTCTAAACTCCTACTGAAGATGAGGATATCATCCGTATATACAACCACAAAATAGTTATTTAAAGGTCACAATACATCATCTATCAGCCTTATGAAATTTATTAGGGAATTCATCAAACCAAAGGGAATGAAAAACCATTAAAAAATAACCTCCTTGGACTTGAAAGAAATATTCCACACGTCAATTGGTTCTATTGGGACTTGGTGGTAGCCAGACTTAAAAATACTTACTGAAGTACTTTCCCCTCGAGTTGGTCTGGAATGTCTTTAATCTAGGAAATCGAGTACCGATTCTTGATTGCGATTTTTTTCAGTGCCCAATAATCAATCTAGAGTTGCAAGGTCCCATATTTATTTTTCACGAGTGTAATTGGACTTCCATAGGGTGAGGAACTCGGTCAAATGTGCCATATTTGGAGCATCTCTTTGATATGTCACTTGATTTCCTAATTTTGTAGAAGTGAGAAATGGTAGATTGACCCATTGGGGAGTAGTGTTCGGATGTTCAAATTTATTTAATTCTTGACTTGACAATGCAGAAGTACCTTAGTGGGAGAGAGGAAGATGTCTCTTTATTATTTCACGACTTTATCCACTTTCCTCTACTGTGTTGAGGAGCCCTGTGTGGAGGCCATGGATGTGGCCACAAAATTCTTCTTACTTTGAGATTTAATTAGGAAGAAGAAAAATTTCACATTCTGGGATATGACATTACTACATTTCTTAGTAGAGATCAAAGAAAAGGAAATAGGTAATACTACCTCTAGTATCATGTATATTTTTCTTCCCAAAGTAATAATAACACTACAAGGTATAGACTCACATACAACATGATGCTTCCACAAGTATGGTTGGCTTAACAAAACATCACAAACTTCAAGGAGAGAAACATCAAACAATGCATCATCATTTTAAGGCTTGATGTTGTAGGGAAAGTGATCCAAGTGGATCCATAAATAGAGGTGTCCTTGAAAATAACTCAAAAATCAAAGTCATCTTATGGAAGTGAAACCAAGACCAGATCGTTGTTAATGTCACCCTGATTCCAATGGTGAAAACGACACTCAAATCTGAGTTTGTATACTCAAGTTATAGCTAGTCAATGTTATTGTCAAACTTGGCCAAGTGGCAGACTAATGAGGCAAAAAATTGTTAGATTTTGGTGCATGCAATTGGGTGGTCAGAATAGGAAAATTTTTCACCTACTTAATTTGTCTAATACCCCTTATTTTTTGGTGGAAGGTTTTTAACTATATTGTTAAAAAAAAAAAACTATTAAAATAGGGTGGTGGGCTGCCACCCCCACAACATTATTATATATGTCAAATTAAAAAAAAAATCAAATCAGGGTGGCGGGTGGCCACCCCTACCACACCCCACAACAACATTACATATTTAAAACATATTATATGTGGGAAGGCCATCAAAGGCAAACCCACCACACCCCTTCGTTGTCGCTTGTTAATAACACTGGGGTTGACAGGGCTTGAACCTTCCTAGCAAACATGGTCAACCCGCCTCCTAGGTGGCCCCAACTAAACGCAACATAAAAAATCACCAACGTGCCATATATAACAAGATATGAGTTTCATGGGGTTGGACCCTGGAACCTCCACTAAACCAACACACTCATTTACCAATGGCCCATGCGGCATACATTGGTAACTCCTTCACACATATTACTTATAACTTCAAATTTTCCATTCGACACAGACCAGTGGTGGAGAGTGGGGTGTGGAACCAAGAGCGGCCAGTGATAGTGGAACCATGAGTGAGGGTATCTTGGAGATGCTAAAAAGATTCCCTTAGAGGACCAGAGGTTCTGGTGTCATAATTTGACAGATTTATAGTCATTTTTATATGATTTCACGTCACAAATCCAACCGTGGATTTCATTTCTCTAAGGGAGATCTCTATTATTATGCCATCATCTCAATTGGAGGTATAATGGTATTTTTTGTAAAATTTTCTTGTAATTTATTTCTTTAATGCCACTTAATGAAAGAAGGGCTCCCCACCTTTGAGCAGGGCCCGAAGACGTAGCCCACATTGAGTGAAATCTGTAATCAAATCGTTGTGTCTTTGATCTCATGTTTTCTTATGATTTACGCTTATTTTAATTTGTTTAATTTACCTAGTTATGTGTGCTCTTTTATATGAAATTCTGAATGCATCCTTGAAGTTAAAAGATCTGGATCAAGTTTGGTATCAGAGAAGGTATTCTTGATGTAGGCTACATGAGTGAATGCTAACTAGGAAAAAGCTCCAAAAATGTGAAGGAAAAATTAAATCCTTTGATCCTGAAGTGGGACATGCACCACGAACATGAAACATGGCATATGAGAATGTGCAAGAAGAAGAAGAGCGAAATTATCACAAGATCTTCTTCAACATGGCAAACAAAGTTGACAAGTTGTTTGGAGAATATGAGAAGACAATAAGGAATGAAAAGAAATATCCTGAGGATCATGCATTGGTACACCAGGGAGGTGGAGGAGGAGAGCCTCCTCCCTCTCCATCCACCAGTGAAAATTATTCTTCCTCCTCTTCTCATCATTCTAACAGACATCATAAAAATGCATCTAAGAAACCATTTTTTAAGCTAGATGTAAAGTTTTATTTTCCCACATATAATGGAGAATGTAATGCAAAGAAACTAAATAATTGGATTAGATATATTGAGGTTTATTTCCAGATTCAATAGATCAAGGAGGATGAGGCAAAGATCCAGTTAGCATCCCTTCGGCTGAGTGGCACCACCCTCATTTGGTGGGAGAGAAAGTTGTAGAAAGGTAACAAAAACTTGGGTAATCTCCTTTCTTCTTGGCCCAATTTTGTCTCTGCATTAAAAGATCAATTTTATCCTTTGTTTTATTGACAAAAGGCTTTAATGGAATGTCAATATTTAAGGCAAGGAAAGGGTCAAAAATTATAAAGCTTCACAAAAGAGTTTATAAAACAAGCATTGAATTTGGGCATTTCACTTGATTCACCTAAAACTATAACAAAGTATATTGGTGCTTTACATAGTTACATCAATAATTCTTAGTTATTATTTGAGCCTACTACTATTGATGTGGTCAGTGTGAATGCCATTCACCTTGAAAACAGGGGAAATAATGACAAATAAGTTCAGATGAAGAAATCATCTTTCAAACCTCATAACAAAAATTTCAAGGGAAAAGGAAATAACAAGAAGGAATCTAAAACCAAGAAGGAGGAAGGAGCAAAACCATCTTGCACACATTTCAAGAAGGAAGGCCACGATGATGAATATTTTTGGAAGTTTCATATGGAGTTGAATACAAAGAGATTTGATGGGGCAAACAAGTAAAATATGGTGGCAATCACGCAATAAGACATTGGATCTGATTCTGGTGATGAGACATTGATCACAACAGTGGGCACACAAGATACTCTTTCTCTTCATGCTAACGAAAATTATGAATCGTATGCAAGTACAAGTTATGCAAATGATTCTCTTGTTAAAGAAGGAAAGTGAATTGAATTTTTCCACATTAAATTCATAATGAAACATACTAAATTGGAAACCTTGATTTATCTAGGCTCACAAGAAAAATTGATTTCAGAATCCTTGGTTAAAAAATTAGGATTAGAGATCAAGCCTCATCCAAAACCATACCCTCTTAGTTGGGTGTGTGATAAGGAAAAATTACATGTGACCAAGCAGTGTAGAGCTATATTTTTTATTGCATCCAAACTAGTAGACGAGGTTGATATTGATGTTGCACCTTTGGATATCTATGGCATGTGTTGGGGAGTCCATATTTGTATGACATGAAAGCAGTTTTCTTTCTCCATGAAAACAAGTATCATCTCACGAAAGATGAGGTGGAATACATTGTTAAAGCTCATTGTGTGAAAATTAGTGCTAGTCTTGTAAGTGCAGGTAAGATGAAGAGGTTGGATAATTCCAGCAAATGGTGCATGCTATTGGTTGTGAGAGAAAAATATGCAGAGACATCTAATGATTTCCAAGGTTGTGATCCCACTCATAAAAAGGAATTGTGTGAAATTGTTTCTAACTATGATGGGATTTTTCAAGGACCAAGTTGGTTTCATTCAAACCATGAGATCCAACACGAGGTTCACTTGTAGTAGGATGCTCCTTTACACACCATTGGTATGTACAGGTTATCATCCATTAGGATGGAGGAGATAAAGAAATAGATGTGGTAATTGTTGAACCAAGGGGTCATAAGACCAATTTATTCACCATGTGGTTCACCTATTGTGTTGGTGCCGAAAAATGATGGAACATGGAGGATGTGTGTAGGCTATAGGGAACTTAACAAAATAATGGTGAAGCCTTCGATACCCTCTCCCTCACATTGATGATTATCTTATATAAATTGAAAAATGATATTTATTTCATAAAAATGGACTTGCGTAGTGGTTATCATCATGTCAAGATTTCAAAACAAGATGTATGGAAGATTGCATTCAAGGCAAAACAAGGGTTGTTTGAATGGTTGGTGATTCCATTCCGACTATGCAATGCTCCAACCACATTCATGAGGGTGATGAATGATATTTTTAGGCCTTTTATTGATGATTTTGTAATTCTGTATCTTGATGAAATTATTATTTATAGTAGGACATGGGATGATCATGTGTGTCATGTTAAAAAAGTTCTTAATGTTTTTCAAAAAGAAAAAATGTATTTCAAAAGTCGAAGTGTGAATTTGGTAAGATCTCTTTGGTTTACTTGGGTCACATTGTCGGTGGTGGACAATTGAAAATAGATCCTTCTAAAATTGATGATATTGTAAAGTGGCCTAAAACCACCAATTTAACAGAGGCTCATAGCTTTTTGGGTGCATTACAATACTGGAGAAGGTTCATTTCCAACTTCTTCGTCCTTGCATCCCCTTTACTTGCATTTGTGTGTGTCAAGTAAACCGTTTAGTGTGTATGCAACATAAAGCCTTTGATACACTGAAAGAGAAGATTAACACCACACTATCTTTGGCCTTAACTGACCTCCAATATCCTTTTGAGATCGAGATAGATGCCAATGGGTACGCCATGGGAATAGTATTGATGCAACAAATGAAACCTATATGTTACCATTCAGAGACATTATCTGAATTTTTTGTGAACTATCCCACATATGACAAGGAGTTTTATTCCTTTTTTCAAAGTGTGAAGAAGTGGAAGCACTAGTTGATCGGCAAGGAGACCACCATTCACACAGATCACTAGCCCTTGCAGTACCTTCAGTCGCAGACCAAGCTTCAAAAAGCACGTCATTTTAGATGGATGGAATTCCTCCAGAAATTTCACTTGGTAATAAAATACAACAAGGGTGTAAAAATATCTAAATAGAACCAAATGATATTGTAATATGCTAAAAACAAATATTGAATCAATTCTACAAATTGCGGAAACCAATTATAATCGCACAATCACATGAGCAAGAAAGATAAATATTTCAATCACACAACACAAATATGTATCTGGGAAAGCATAAGCTAAAAAACCCACTATATCTATATCGCATTAGGTCAAGAACATGAAACAATACAATGATATTTTCCTTCCTGAGAAACCTCTTCACTATCTATGATTGTCTCACTCTTATCCTGGCAAGTTTGGTCCAATACTTATCCATTTCCTTGCACCTAATTGACTAGCCTTTCTCACACATTCCTGGGCTAATTGAGCCCCTATTAATTAGGAAATTCGCATCAATTGATTTCGCAATGCTTTCAAGGTGTGCTAATGATATCATGTATGACCTGTACAATTTTATAGTTACATAATTGATAGTTCTCCTCCCTTTAACTCAAATATCAACTAGGACTTCCTTAGAACTAACACAAA
The DNA here is from genome assembly GCA_034641835.2 of Pinus albicaulis. Classification (NCBI taxonomy): domain Eukaryota; kingdom Viridiplantae; phylum Streptophyta; class Pinopsida; order Pinales; family Pinaceae; genus Pinus; species Pinus albicaulis. Next base: position 1,268,952,602 of record CM076584.1, read on the forward strand.
ACAACTATTCATAGAAAATTATCAGTTATTTGATTGACCACTACAAGTGAATTAAGTCAAATTTAATTCACTGGACCTATCACTAGCTGATCTCTCAGGTTAGAACTAGTTAAACTGATTTTAACTCAAATAATTGAGTTAACTAATTAAAACTCAAAGTAAACTACAACTCAACCCTATAAAACTTAGAGTGAACTCTACATGTATCTAGCTTGACCCCCAAATTGAATTGAATGAGCTAAATAAGTTTTTCTGACTCAATTAACCTGTACAAGTTGTCATGTGATGTGGAATTACAATTTCCATCTAATTTAGTTAAGGGAAAATCAAATTAGAAGCCTTTCATGTTTTCCAATTTCAACACTCCCTCTCAACAAGAAAGAAATTGTTTTCTACCTTGATCATGACTCTATGGAACTCGAATTTTATTATTTACAGTGCCTTCGTCAAGATTTATACATCCTGATCCTGAGGGGAAAAGTAATATAATGACATAATCAACCTTTGAACACAATCTCTGAGATGATGATACTAGATATCAATATGCTTGGACCTATCATGAAAAACCGAATTAACCGAGAGTTTGATGCAACTCTGGTTATCACAATAAATCACCATCAGATCCATATGTTGACCAAAAAAAACAAAAAGCATCTTCCACATACAAATGGCCTCACATGCTTCCTGACTAGTCGCCATGTACTCTTCCTCTGCTGAACTGAGAGAAATTGATCTCTATTTCTTGTTGTACTAGGAAACTGTTGTTAATCCTCTACTAAAGATGCCCCCTGATGTGCTCTACCTATTAGATGGATTCCCTTCCCAACCTACATATGTGAAGCCTTGAAGCTTCACTCCCTATGTCTGTCTGTACCATAGCTCACTTCCTATGTATGTCTGTACCATAGCCCAAACGTTGTAGTGCCTTTGAGGTATCTCAACACATCATTTCCTGTCTTCCAAAACAGCTTGGTAGGCTTAACAATAGCTTGACTAAGTTGGTTAACCTCATAGCATATTTCTGGTCGTGTGTTTATTTAATACATGAGTGAACCCAAAAGCTTCTTGTAAACAATAGCATATACTACTGTTGAGCAGTGGAAAAGGTATGAATTCACTATGTGTTTTCTCATTATTTTACTTTAAACATAATTCTTTTTACCCTAGAAAGATGATTTATTACAAGAATTATGGTAGAATTGTAAATATTTATGTTTATTGTAAAAATATTACTAAATATTTCTTTTTATTGCTAAAAACAGGAATTAGGCAAGGTGAACAGCTATACCAGAGGCGAGGCTGAGATAAATGCAACTGTTGTTCCTCCAGTGTTAGACCAAATCCTACCAAAGACAAGGAAATCTGAACGCATCGGTAAGAAAAGGCAGGGGACAGCTCGACTTCGGTCAAAGTAAATCATGTGATAACTAAAAGAAGGGAAGTGAATCCCTCAGGATCCTTCGATCCTGAGGGATCGTTGTCCAAACCTCATCTTATTCCTTGTCTTGTCCATCAGAGTCTGTTATATAAGGCAACACCTTTAGTGACTAGGGGAGATCGAAGATCCCTTGATTCAAACATTTCTTTTGTAATATTACATTTTATTGACTCTTGGCTTTAGAGAGCGATCTCTGTAATACTCTATGCTCGATTAATATAAAGGCGCATTTCATTTCATCACTAGAAAATTTGGTACAATTTCCGACGGCCAAATCTTCGCTATTCCGACACACAGTCGTCGCAAGAGCAACAGTTCGAGGATGGTAAAAACGTGGTTTGTCGTGCGGTCGCAATTCCGACGCATTTACAAAGTGTCGCACTACCAACACTTTTCCGTCGCTTCCAAACACGCGTTGCTCTTCTGACGTTTGTAAAGTGTCGTCATTCCAACGAAATTTGGTCCGACATTTGTAAAGTCTCGCCATTCCGACGAAATGTCGTCCGACGTTTTGAACGTCACTCTTCCGACGTCTTTATACTGTCGCTCTTCCGACGTGTCTAAACTATCGCATTTCCGATGCCGTACAAAAGTGTCAGAAGACCGACGTATTGCAAAAGTGTCACAAGACCGACACTTTCCAGAAGCGTCACAATATTGACACCAGGAAGAACTCTTGCAATTCCGATGAAATGTGGTCTGAAATTTTGAACGTCGCCCTTCCGACCTCTTTTTTCTGTCGCTCTTCCGACATTTCTAGAACTGTCACAATATCGACGGACGTCACAAGACTGATGAAAATGGAAATCATTCAAAATGTCAAAAGAGCGATGCTTACAAGGCGTCGGTATACCGACGGCGGTTTCAATTTAAAAACAAAAAATGAAACTTTAAAATAGGACAATAAATCTCCAATGTTTGTTATCACAATAAGAAATCAATGATCAGTGATCACATCAAATTTTCCTCGTAGCGTGACGGGTTTAATAAATTTTATTGTAAAGGTTGCTAACCAGTGACAACTTCATCATTGAAGAAAATTCATTAAAGAAAATTAATGAGGATGCGAACTCCAAGCCAACTGGCAACAACCCTGATAATTTTCCTTACCAACTTCCAAGTTGTGACTCGGGCTTCAGACTCCAAAGCTAAGAATTTTCTTTTCATCGTGTTGGAGAAGAGAACTTCAACCTACAACAAAAGAGCAATTCCTCAGTCTCACTGCTTAGGACTCGTAGTCATTCCTTGCTAACACGGTATGTGGAAATTTTGATAAGATAACTTTCTTCACCCTCGTTTTTACTAAATTTATTCTTTTGAAAAGGGCCTGGTTCCATTTTAGAAATTTTCAACTTTCGACTTCTAGAATTTGTACATATGATTTTTGGACTGAGGTTTTGTTATTAATGAGGAGATAGTGTCTTGGTTCTATCTGTATAAAATAATTGCCTCTTTTTTTTCTTCATGTTCAGGGTTTTTTATTTTATCAAACCCTATCTCTCTTTTAAGCATGCCTGCAAATTAATATATTCCAGGAATGTACACAATTCTAGGCTTCATGTACAACGTATTGTATCAACTATATTTTAATAAGTGAGATGCATGCCCATATAGTGTTACAGATTATAGGGCTTCATTTGGAGAATAAATGATAAGCCTGGCAGCACTAAATCCAAGTAATTCCCCTCATCCCTTAAAAGACACCTCTAAATATAACTAGAAATTTCAAATAGTTAGTAAAGGAAAAGTACAAAGATATAACAGATATGTGTTGAGCCAAAAACCTGTGCATTCACAACAAAACTAGGATGGATAAAACTTAAAAACAATTATGGAATTTGAAAAAAAATCGTCTTATACATACAAAATGAAAGAAGCATTGGCATACTACTATGTTTACAAATTTAAGGACAGGTAGAGTGAGTCTCCGGGCAACACAGTTTCATGTGGAGACCCTAGATCCTTGTACCCACAATATCTAGTGACATAAAAAATGATTGCCAAAACAATGCCTTTGCTATGCATGTAAGAACACCACCTGTATAATGAGGGAGATGTAATATTGTCCAAGAAGAAGATTTATACAGAGTGGTCCAAGATTGTGTATTTATGGAAGATACAACTAATTTTGGCATGAAACATGTATCCAAGATTTCAATTTGGCCTTATTTTAGAGCCCATTGATGATTTACTATGAAACCTAAACTTTCAAAACAAACACATTGAAATCATAGGATCTCCATCACGAATATCATAAATATTAACTGTCTTTTGGGCACTAGTAGTAGATACCATAAGAGGCCCACATGGCCTGTACCACCAATGTTGATTCTCTAGCACAACATTTGCAAAGCCAAAATTTCTCCCCGAGACATCCCTCTCTACCAAAACTGGAGAGATGGTACTGGACGTTGAAGTGAAGGCCTCTGATTCAGTATGGAATGCCATAATTTCTTTATTATAAAAGTCCCATGAACAGAAACCTGAGTCCAATGTACAACCTACAGATGCTGCCACAACATATTTACTAGAGTGACCATCTGAACCAGCTGCTCTGATCAACCAGCAATCACCCCACATGTTTGGGGTAGGCCCATATGGAGCTTTATATTCAGCCTTCTCCTAGAGATTGGAAAATAACAATACTGAGTATTACTCATATATCAACTGCCCTTTATGTTAAGGGAAAATTTAAAGAGTGCATAAATATTCTTGAAATCCCAATCATAGTTTCTAGAAAATTTCAACAGTCTTTGAAACGAACTACATCCTATTTAAACTACATCAAATATTTAGGCAAATCATTTTTTTAAATAGAAATTGGTGAATTTTATTTCAAATATACAAATTTTTCCATGAGAATAATCTAACCCCTAGGCTTTTCCCTATTTCTAATAGAAAATCCCAAAATGTATAAATTATAACACCCATAAACCCAAAAATTAAGTATAATAATTAAAACCTCCACACCTCTGAATTTGCTATATCGTGAAAAGAGCAGCATCCATCATCATGGGAAAGAAAAACCAATTCTCCTTCTGATACAAACCAGCCTGTAGTAGATGTCTTATGGCTGAGTTGATTCAATCGATCACAGGAAACCTCTTCAGTTTCTTCAATATTGCCAAAATGCTCTGACTTGTTTTCTTGATCATCATCAAAGTCCATATTTTCATCACATTGAATTAGTTGGGGTTCATTCCGATCAGGTCCAGTGCCTATTGAAGAGCTCCAGACATCCAATCCAATATTGGAGCTACCATACCCATTCCCATTAGAGATTGTAAATCCTGCTTCTGGCTTTAATTCGGTAATTTCAAGAGAACTAGAACTGGATTCAGTTGATTTAGACTTGGTATAGTTGTCCTCTAATTTGTATTCTGATACAACACTATACTTGTGCTTAAACGCAGACAAAAATTATGTAGCAATGGGATCTTCATCTATGGGGCTTATGGATCTGCCCTCAAAAGCATCCCAAATATCTGATTCATTTTCATTCAACTGATCATGCAAATCCACCCTTGTCTTCAGCACAGCAAGCTTAACTGAAGGCCAGTTTTTCAGCAATTTATGGTGGGGGTAAAGCCTGTCTTCCAGATCTTGACTATTTAAGTGTTTAATTTTTTTTTCAGAGACCTGACCATAGAATCAAATGAATCCTACGAATCCTACGAAATAATAAACAATAGTAAGGCCATTATTTATTGGTTTGAAATAATAAAAAACATGCAACAAACCTGCATAATTAGTAAATTATTTAAAGAAAATGTTGGTAATATGTTTCCTGTATCCTATTATATGATTTTCCTTGATGGCAAGCTCTGTATTTAATGGAGAATCGATATAAATAAGGATGAGTTAATTCATGTGTGAACATATGTATGCATCCTAATGAAGGATAATTGACATCCATAAGAAACCCTGTGCTCTGTATGTTGATCGAGGAACCAATGTTAATACGTTTGACAGTGTATCCAAACTGGTAGACAGTGGAGTTATATATATTCGTTAAATATATGATGGAAGGTTCTACTCTATTAGTAAGGAACTGACTGACTTTCATGGAGAAAGGAACGAGGAGCGAGAGAAAACCAGTTATAACGCGAAAGAACTAAAACAGAGTATTTGGCATTGAACTTTTGGTGGAACATGGACTAACCCTTTGGAATCATGAATGGAACCTGGAAGGAAAGAGGTGGAACATAACAAACGGAAGCGCGATGGAACCCTGCGTGGAAGAGCGGAATCGTGACCAAGAAAACAGTAAAGGTGGTTTCTGGTTTCTATCGCACCACCTTCGACGGGCAAGCAGTTTTCAAGAGGTTTGGGAGCGATTCCATAGAACGTGCGACACGTGTCCTCGTACGGCTCCACAAAACCACTTGTCACTGCGCGCCATCGCGCGTTATTTCTCGACCCAGGATGCCCAGCGATATTGATAAGCACCGTTGATCTGGGAAGGGGTCATCGGACGATGTTCATTTGCTATAGATGCGCGAAAGTTACCCAAGGTATGGTGCGCCATTGCGCGTTATCATCCGTGCATCATCAACAAACGATATCCGCCAGATCATTTGATGCCGAGCGATGTGTTCTCCGCCGTCGGATGGAAACGATCGTAAGCAATGGGCCCCAGTTTTTTAAATTATATTGATTGGGCCGTCAATTATGTATTCGGGGCCGGAACTAAAGGTCTATTTAAAAGCCTTTTGATAAAAGCACTGGTTATTACTATAAATTTCTATTATATATTTAATTTCCAAAGGTTGTGAATAATATTTATTTATCAAATTCCACGAATTTGATAAATAAAAGAAAGGAAACCATCAGTGGCACGTTATTGGTACTTTACCTTGGTTATAGTATTATTTGGCGGAGATATAGATTACCTTTGGGACAATTCGAGCATGGAACAACAAAGATCGGGATTTCAATTTGGATTGGTTCGATGTTTAAAAATACCATTAGCAATTGAATGGTTTTGACCCATGGTTTCAATAAAGGCGAAAACTATATAAGGTGATGAGAATCATAGTACGAGGTGTGCATGCAGAGGCATTGTAAATAAAAATCTCTTTATGAGATCTGCATGATCGAACTCTGTTGTCTGATAACGCTGAATCCATGATGCACCTATGGAGTTGATCGAGGAAATGAAAAAGCTCTAGGAAGATCAACAAAGAAATAATAAAGATCTGATGCAAGTATGATGAAGAAATTGAATAAATTCAGTGGATCTGACAGTTGAAGTCTTCTGCATAGAAGTGGAAACTTTCTGCCAGTTCAAGCTGGTGTTAAATCAGGGGGTCGAAGCTCCCTTCCAAGAGAGGCTGGAGAATGAGAGAAGGTTGAAGCCTTCTGCAGGTTGGTGCCTGCGTGCCGGTATGAGTCTGCACCAGCACAAAATTGTAAGATGTTTTCTTGATAATAAATATTGAAGACTGAGACGACAGCAGTGGTGGTTTTCTCCCAAATTGGGTTTCCACCTTAAATATTGGTGTTCATATGTGTTCCTTTTGTGTAATGGCTTATTCTGTTATTTCTTTTCACATGTTTACTAAAAGAATGATGCAATAATCCAAGTAAAGAATTAACAGCATAATAAGATCTCTGGTGAAAAGTTTTCAGTCAGCCCTAAATACTGATTCACCCCCCCTCTCAGTATTTTTCCCAACAGACAATAATTCCTACATATTAAAATATAAAGTTATAACATAACAGCTCATACTCGAACATAACATCTGTATCAATATTCTTCTGTATCTTCTTGATCTTCATCCAACTGATCGACATATATATCAACATCTGATTTAGAAATGGTGTTGAAATGATCGACCATGTCATCATCATCATCAATTATGTCATTTTCATTAATATCCTCATCGACATCATCATCAATAATTGTTGCCTCATCTCCTATGCCTGGTTCATCTTCTAAGATATCTTCTTCATCTGTCCATGCATCTTCCTGCTCATCTGCCATTGCATCATCTTCTTCTTGATCAATATCATCTTCTTCCTCTACAGTATACTCTACTGGCCTTCCTCTTGGATCATATCTAATAGCAAATGACCATTCGTTCTCACCTGGAACCTCTGAGTAAAAGACTTGTTCGCATTGGCTTGGAAAAACATAGCGATATTTTCCTGCTTCAAACTGTGATGTTTTAACCATTGGAAATCCATTTTCATGTTGAATAAGTGTTCTATCATCATCACATACATTCATTCGTAGCCTATACCATTTGATGTCGAACAAAAATATTTTGAAGGAATTAAAGTCACACTCAACTATATCATCTAAGAATCCATAATATCTATTTTCAGATTCTCGAGGATGTCTGTCACTCCTGGAGGAAACAATAGTGACCTGGAATACTGCAGTTATCCCACTATCAGAATTTTTCTTGTTATCATCCAACTGTTTAACGCGAAATTGACGACCATTGCACCACATAGCCTTGTGGTGTTTCAACTACAATATGCCAAACATGAAAAAGATGCATTCTCAATTAATAATTAAACATATAATTTACACAGCATGAAAATTAGATGAAAAATCAAACTTCTTGTCACATTATAAATATAGTATAAAATAAGTAATGAATAAAATAGGTGAATTAATTGCTTACCTTTCTATCTTTCAAACCATATGCTAAATTGATTTCCTTGTCCGTAACGTTCCCATCTCCACTACGATACGCTTCTCTAATCAATTCAGACAGTAGTTGCCATGATAACCTACCGGCGTTACATTATTTACATGTTTCAATCCATTCACTCATCCACTCAATATTGTTTGCAATGTATAAAAGTAGTGCCTCATAATCTTGAGCACATGAATAAAAAAACAATAATTCACCAATATTAATAAGTATTACTTATAACCATGGTAAATTATATTAATTAATAAACTATGAAAGAATAAGACCTAAATGAATATAATGATCATATACATGATGTAAAAAAATGAAACATTATATGTATTATACATAATAAATCTTTTACCTCTCATTTTCTTCATTCTACCTTTTCCCAACAGGTGCTCCTCTTCAAATTTTTTGATGGAGTTCACATCCCAAATGCAATCCACCACCTTCATGACTGGCGCAGCTAATTTAGGAAGATAATGACTAATATACACCATGGATTTATATACCACATATCCCTCCACCATAGAACCCTCAAGTCGTGCTCTTTGTTTAACCAAAGCCTTCAAGGATTTCAGGTGCCTCTCGACCATCCACATTGACCTTGTGTGTACTGGTCCACACATTTCAATCTCCTCAACTTGGTGTATCAAGTAGTGTTCTTGTGCATTGAAAAATTTTGGAGGTAGATACTTTTGCATTTCACACATTAGCCGAGGAATTTCTCTCTTCCAATACTTTATTTAATCTTGATGGATTTATTTCAATGACAACCATCTGGAAATCATTACGCAAGGTTATTTAAATGAAACATAATATATATTTCATTATCAGTAAATTAATACATCATTTCATCAAGTACGAAAAGAAATTGTAGCAATTAGATTTTGCGTATAAATCAAAACTACTTACCTCATGTAATACTAAGACCATATATAACTTGTTTGACATTGTTGTCGAAGTCTTTTGGGAGAGATACATGTAGAACATACTATAACAATAAAAATGAATCGTTATTGGTTTCCAAATTAAACAGAAAAAAGGAAAATTTATAATATGTATTCAAGAAATAACATACAAAAAGCGTATACCAAAAAAACTACCTTAACAAAGGTATGCCAATCATGTGTTTTCACCCCACTGAAGTCACCTTTCTTCGTTAAGATATTATTTATGTTTGAAGCAAAACTTGTTGGAAATTTAATTCTTCTAACGACCTCTTTTACATCATTGCTTTGTTGTTCTGTTAATAACCATGGAATATTATTATAATTTCGACCTCCATTGTTATTTGATCCTTCGATCACACTTTTCATTCCATGATTTGATTTCTCAATGTCAGCACAAATTTTGTCAATTTTATCTCTATCATGTGCACCATCTATGGTTCACCATAACATTTCTGTCACATTCTTCCCGACATGCATTGTATCAAAAAATTTAGCTATTTTTAGGTCCTCATAGTAGGGAAACCTCGCGAATTGAGAAGGATAACATTTCATTCCATGTGGAAGTACAATATTAGTACCTTCACGGCGACGATGACCTTGATATCAAAGAATAAAATAAATCAGAAAAATATTAATTATAAAATACAATAAAATAAATTCATTAGTTAAAACAAAAATTCCAAACATTACATAAAAAAATTATATATATATATATATACACACACACACACAAATTATGTACCAGCTGCTCGACTATTATTAATTCTGTTATATTCCAACATCCACAACTGAGGTGTCATTCTTCGTGGTTTTAATCTAGTTTCTTCTTTATCATTAAAAATATGTTTTCCAGTAGTACGATACTTATGGTTCCTAGGGAGGAAGTGCCTAAACTCATCAAACACCATCTTTTTTAAGTCTAGCGAATGACGATACTTCATCTTAGGGCCACAAACTGGACATGCAAATCTACCCTTTGTTTGAAGACCTACAATAGATGGATCAATAACAATTAATATACTATGAGATCATTTTTAAAACATGCAATATGGTATATCTAATTTAGATAATTATGTATCATATTAAAGTGCAATGAAATATTACATACCACAAACATGTGTTAGTCCTAGGGCATCATGAATTGCCCATACAAGCATTCCACGACATTGAAATCTCTTCTGCTTGATTGGTTTAGTGATGTCATACATAGTGATGCCATGCCATAGCTGTATTAGCTCATCAATAAGAGGCTCAATATATACATTCATATCTTTGACCTGGTACTTACCTAATTGTTCAAAATTACGGTACATAATAATTACGCCCATGATATATGTATATATAAGTAATTAAATAAATAAAATATATATTTATTCAAACAATGAGAGAAATGAAAATGTTACATTCAAAGAAATAATGTATCAAATACCTGGAATAATCATAGTCAACATTATGTGCTCCCTCTTTATTGACATCCAAGGAGGAATGTTATTGTTGATAACAAAAATAGGCCACACTGAGTAAGTAGATCTAAGCTCTTCGAATGGATTAACACCATCAGCTGCCAATGAAAGCCTGACATTACGAGGTTCATTTTTAAAATCTACATATTTTTCCTCGATTTCTCTAAATGCAGAACCATCTACAGGCATTCAAAGAAAACCATATCCACTTCTATTCTTTGCATGGTAATCCATAAACTGTGCTATGTTGTTACACTTGAACATTCGCTACAAACGTGGAATTATGGGAATATGACGAAGAACCTTTTGAGGCACCGTTTTGGTTAGTTGATCTGTTCGATATCTACTAGTACCACATTTCGGACATTCTGTTTTTAACGCATGTTCTCCGTAATATATAATATGATCTTTAGGACATGCATCTATAGTGTTATATTCCATTCCAAAGTGTTTCATAATAGCACGTAGATCTCGATATGTTCGAGGTAAAGTATTTGGCGATGGTAACAAATATTCACCCAACAATCTACAATAGAAACAAAAAGTAGTTTCTTGTAAATATTATTAATCAAATATATATATATATATATATATATATATATATATATAATAGTTATTGAAACCGGAACCGGTGACTGGATCGGTGGAGCTAATGAACCGGGTTTCGAACCGGAACCGGTCTAACCGGTAGCGATCAGATCTCAATGAACCGGTTTTAAAAAAAATACATTAAATAATTATTTTTTAATAAAATGAAAAAAAAAAACTATTTTTATAGAGACAACATATGAAAAGTTTTCTCATTTATATACCATGCAAAGGTGAATATATCAAAATGGCAGCAAATGCAATACATATCATCGAAAAATACATAAGCAAACTTGTTGAAGTAATGTATCAAGTTTCTCTTATATTATTCACTGTGTTTTATTGCTGAGTTAATATTATAATATACAATCTGTCCCTGCTCAGATCTGTTGTCAATTCATTGTATCAGCCTTAAAGACAATTCTGGGTTCAGTATATATATATATATATATATATATATAGATATAGATATAGATATAGATATAGATATAGATATAGATATAGATATAGATATATATATATATATATCAGACCAACATTTTGAAGATCTTGTATTCTTCATTATCTATGTTTGCTTGCCAATAAATTTCTAGAAAAACATCTACAACACTTAGAGGTATTGAATTGGTTTATGAAACCCACTATTAGTGCTATTTGTAACAAGTTGAGAGAGCATTACAACTTCAGCAGTCCGCTCACAATGTGTTTGACAAAATTTATCACTGAAAATATTCATTAAAACCCAGAAAACTCAGTAGCCAGTTTAGTGCATTTCCAAGTGGGAATTTTCTAGTGGTCAATTTATTATTTCCAGTCACATTTTCATTAGGTTGTATGTTGTTGTCCCTTGAGTGGCGTCAGACCATTTGCATCAGTCTTGATGCCATGATCAAATTGCTTGTATGCTGTGTGAAAGGTTTTGTATTTATGCTGCTGCTATGTGTGAGCAGAGAGAGAGGGTCTGACAATTCCTAGCTGAGTGTGAAATAAGGTTGCTGCTGATTGTTTTGAGAACAGAAATTTTCATCAAGTACACTTGATGAGTTGCATGCTGCCAGGGATTTTATGCTAGCCAGCCTTGTATTTATCAGTCATCATGTGTATTGTTGCTACTATAAGGTGTTGAGTATGAGTTATTAAACAAGTTTGTTGCTAGTATAATAGAGGAATTTGCAGCTCATGGAGGAGACACTGAGGAATTTTCAACTCATGGAGGAGCACCTAACCGGATGGTTAAGTACGGAACTAGCCGGTTTATGCATAAAATGGCTAGTTCCTTACTTAACCGACCGGTTACGTCCGATTAACCGGCCAAAACAGGTGAGAATAGGCTCTTGACTGGGTTGCAAGGCCGGTTCCAACCGGCAGCCGTCCTGACCGACCGGTTTTGATATATATATATATATATATAAGTTATTATTTTACACATTTATTACAACTAAAAAAAGGGAAAATAATCAACATTTACATATATGTGATCATATATACATATTGCATACCTTAGGAGTTGTGTCATACATCTGTTCAACAAATTATTCATAACCTTTAAGTTCACCAGCAACAATTGCAGAGAGCTAGTGAACTTAAAGGTTATGAATAATTTGTCGAACAGATGTATGACTCAACTCCTAAGGTATGCAATATGTATATATGATCACATATATGTAAATTTTGATTATTTTCCCTTTTTTTAGTTGTAATAAATGTGTAAAATAATAACTTATATATAAGTTATTATTTTACACATTTATTACAACTAAAAAAAGGGAAAATAATCAACATTTACATATATGTGATCATATATACATATTCCATACCTTAGGAGTTGTGTCATACATCTGTTCGACAAATTATTCATAATCTTTAAGTTCACCAGCAACAATGTAGCAGAGAGAAGAGTTGCATTTGAGTGTTCAAAAAGTCGTTCACTTGACCTTTCAATCAGAGGTACATCATAAATACTGTCACTACTATCTCCACCATCATCATCTGACTCACCATACAAGTCTTGGAGCATTTTATTTGTCCCATCATTAATGTGAAGTGTCTCATTACTGTCATCATGATCTACCTCCATGGGATCATTAAAATTACCTTCATCATTCGCTTCATGTTCTCCACCTTGTACAACATCATTTCCAATACTAATATTTGCTGCAATATTCTCTTGTACTGGTGCAACATCATCTAATCTACTACTATTTTGCTGTGGAAGCTGGTTGATCATTCTGCAAAAAGTTGGGGGGAAATTGTGCCTTTATGAAAATTACAAACATTAATAATTAAACATTAGTGCGCATATAAAAAATATTAAAATAATATAAAATTTTACGATATAATCAAAATGAAGATAGATAATTAATTACCACGGGATGATAGTCATTTGATCCATCATCAATGTGCCCATATTTCCTACAATGCACTGTTGCTGTTGCTATTAAAACTCTAACATTATTTCTCATACAACATTTTTTACAAGGGCAATAAACTCTGCCATCACCCCTTTCACCCTTTTGAATTTTTTTTCCAGCTCCAATGTTTTCTTCCATTGATACAAATTATCCTATAAAGAAAACAATAAATCTCTCTCAATGGTGTAGAAAACCCAAGACTTATTGAACTCAATGGAAGCTCAATATATAAGCAAAAGGAAAATAAAAGTGGGCATTTTACAAATTGTGAGCTTTTTACAAAATGTGGGCTTTTTACAAAATTGTGGGATTTTTACAAATTGTGGGATTTTTTTATTCTTAATGCATTTTCTGTAGAATACTAAATAGATTTTTCCAAAATTTCAGATGCAAACTGTAGTCTCTACTACGTTTGAAAAATTGGAGGTTTATAAAAGATAAACTGTGAACAGAATTGTACCACTATGATAAGAAGCTGTCAGAAGCATTCCTTCTGCTTCACAAACGTGGAACTAACTTAAGAATGCTTATGGTTGATATAAATATCAGAGCATGGCATTTAAATGTAGTAGTTATGCTAAAATACTGAATAACAGCTTGAGAGTGCTCTTCAGATACTGTACGAATGCACCAAATTAAGGTTGTACCATTACTAAAGATAAATGGCCAAAAATAGTCAATTTTGATATTGTGAAGTTATGTCTTTCTCGGTAGCAAACTGGGGATAGGATGGAAAACATGAGAGAAATAAGTTCCAAGGACTAAAAAACCAAGGCCAACATAGTTCTGCCTTGAATCAGAGACAAAGCAAAGCTGCCCAAAAAAGTGTTTGAGAGCACCCATTGAAGCTCCTGTATATAGCAGAGTCAACATTTTCCTATTGAACAAGTTTGTATATTCAAAGCCACAGCAAGATCAGATAGCCACGATCCTAAATGAGAACCAAAGCCAAAGCTAAGATAGATCCACGTTTAGCAGAACAAGACAGCCATAGCAAAGGATTTGACCACAGAACCAGATCATGAGAGATAGAAAGATTCTTGCTTCCACTGTGGAAATGTAGAAACTATACAAGGGCTTTTCTTCCAGCAGATTTCATTGTGACAGTAATTGCTATGGTGTTGTAAGCACTCATTAGTAGAATCTTAAAGCCATTATGGAATTCTTTTAACCTGGAGAGGGTTTTCTGTGGTTATAAATCCTCATGTTCAAATTCCATTGTCGATTGGTTGTGTTTGATATTATGTTTTTACTATCTGCAGTTGAATTTTTGCACAGAAAATTATCAGTCTAAAGAGGAGAAATTTTGCGATGTTTCTTTTGCTTCCTATTGTGAAGTATTTCGCTCAGAACTCTACTCGTTGTAACAGAGGTCTTGGGCATAGAATGGAGGACTTGGGTTTTTTGGAATCAAACTTCAGGTTAAGATGCTCATCTAAAGAATGGCACAGTGAGCCTTAGCATGGAGTTGGGAGTACCAATTTGAAGTGCAGGTAGGGAATTGTACAATAGACCAGTTAGATTTTTGGACCCTAATACAAAAGTTTCTTCTTCTTTCAAAACGTGTTTCTCCTTTTCTGTAACCAATGTGGGTCATGTTCTTGTTTCAATTGGGGATGGATGAGCATTTTTTTTGCTCCAGATGATCACACTCTAGGTAGCCCTGGAGGCTATTTGGGGGTGATGAGTCCAATAGGTCTCAATGAACTGTTGCCCTCACTGGGGAATACTATTGCAGTGGAATTTGATACTATTTTGGATGTTGAATTCCACGATCCTAATGGAAACCAGTACCTTCAGCTCCAGTACCTGTTCACAAAAGAGGATGCCATAGTCATTCATGCGTGCAGAGAGGGTGAATTGCAAGCATTGCAACAGGAGGTGTTGTTGTTGTTGCATTGGCCACTAGATTGTTTGTCTGGTTCTGTTACAAGTGCAGAGTATTGAAAAGGACAGACAAATTTAGTTCAGATATTGTGAAATTTCCTCGGAAATTCACCTACAAAGAGCTCAGAAATGCTACGAAAGAATTTTTTTTAATGTGATTGATAATCGATAATTGCAAGCAAGGGTAATCCCCTTGTGAAACCCAAATTTCTGAGCATTTTCTAAAACCTGATGACGGAGTCATTGTAATGAACAAGCGCCTAGGTCCATATTACGTCCAAATATACCAAGCATAAAGATCTATAAAAAAAAATCACAGTAGCTGCGAACTAAGAAGAAGAGGCAGAAAATGTATTCTGCTTACCTGTTCGAATAGTGGTTGGGGTTTACCACGGAAAAAATTTGACAGATCCCATGTAGCATTTTGTATCATTGAAATTCTGGCAGTATCATTCAACTGGGCAAGCACCTGCCTCGGAGCTCCATGACTGAGGGAAAGATCCCTAAATGATGCAGAGTCTCCAGCAATATTTCCCAAAGCCCAAACAGCCTTACACAAACACCAGTTGAACTCAAAGTTGGGTAGTAGTTTTTTAAATCAAATTCCAAAATTACAGACGTATAAAGATAGTTGGGAAGAATAATTTTATGCCTTTAAAATGAACGTGCTACCTATTCTCGAACATTATCATTACCAGAGGCAAGAAGTTCCACAAATATAGGTAGTGCCCTGTAATCAATCACAACCTTTGTATTCTCAGAGGCTCCAAAAAAACCCAAATAGGGTCAACCCTATTACAGGAGGAAGGGCTTGCAGTAAGAACTTACCATTTTGCAAGAACTAAGGGAAAATGTTGTTCTGCAAGAGCTAAGGGTGAATGCTGAGAGCGAATTCTATTCTGCAAGAGCTGAGGGCGAATGTTGATGGCGAATGCTGTTTTGCAAGAGCTGAGGGTGAATGCGCACGTGATATCAGACATTAATGTAGTTTTAAAAAAAAATCATTTTTATGTAGCGCGCATTTGAATTTTAGCATATCAAATCATTTTTATTTACATTTGATTTTTTCATTTCTAATACAAGTGACAAACAAATTTCTACAAGAGGTTCAAATTTTTACTAGATAGCCATGAAATACTAATTAAAATGGCTTAAAATGCAAGTGGAAATTCAAAATAAATGTAATTGAAGGTCCTCTCCACTAAATTTTTGCAAAAGTGCTTACATTATTTAAGTTATCTAGGATATTTTTTTGTATTACACAATCAAAATTAAATAATGAAATAGTTGGGTAGTCTTATTGTTTCAAATTAGGACACAATTTTCAAATGGTGATGAAGTTTCATGTGATGATTAACTAACAATATTCTCCTTTCCTATCCTTGAAAAACTATACAAGGTTCCCTCTTGCCACATGAAACTCTAACTCATGTAGCAGCATAGGACCAGTCCTCCATTTTGCCCGTCATAAGGCATTTTGCACATATTTGATGACTAGAATTTGTGGATTCCCATTTTCCATGAGGTGCTAGGAAGGATAGAAGACTTGATTTTGACGTTTGATTTTTTTTCAAAAACGTTCTTACGCCCTTTAATTTCCACTTACCAATAATTTTGCAACACCAGTCCTCTTCGCAATTGCAAGGTTGTACTCAAAAAGTAAGGAAAGTTACTTTTT
Organism: Pinus albicaulis; assembly: GCA_034641835.2. Lineage (NCBI taxonomy): Eukaryota > Viridiplantae > Streptophyta > Pinopsida > Pinales > Pinaceae > Pinus > Pinus albicaulis. The sequence continues at coordinate 1,268,969,670 of CM076584.1, forward strand.
TGGCTCACTCAATGATCCAAGTGGACACTGGTGGCCACCCACCTATTCCACTTAGGGCCCCACCATTGTCTCTTTCAGTTTTTCAGTTTCGGCACAACTTACTATTTTTAGCAGTTTTTCGGGTCCTGAACTTCTGGAGCCGTTTTGAGGCCCTAAATGACGTTTTTTGGGCATTGCGCCTCTAGTGAATATCATTATGTATCATTTTGTTCCAGAATTATATTCATGGCGAAAGTTGTAGTCCTCAGATAGATCTTTCTAATGATGTATCATGTGCGTCAAACAGAAATAGTATGCCAAAGTTACGTCCCTGGGAAGTTGAAACACCAATTTACCCAAACGGGGCCCATAGTTTTGGCACTTCATCTCCTAGGGTTTGGTTTTTGGATGTTTAGGGTTCTCCATTGTTTCTCAATAATAAATAGGCCCTCGAGCCTCATTGTAACTCAGTTCAAAGGCCTGTAGCCGCCTCATCTCTCCTCAGAGATAGCTACCAGCGCCCTAGCTAATTTTATTTCCATTCTGTCTATAAGCAAATTTAAGTTCTTTGATATTAATAAAATGAAGTGTTATTTCCACTGCATCTCTGTATTTATGGTTATGTGTTTATTCTGTTGCATTCCTGCATAAATCCAGATCAGTGGTATCAGAGCGGTCTGCTTTTTCTCGAACCTTCTTTGCATGTCCCCAACGAGGTCGGGGTATAAGGAGTTAGGGCTCAATCTGGTGGAACCTTTGCAAGATCAGACTCGCAAACCCTGACAGACGCCCATGGGGGAAAAAAAGAAATATGAGGGAGCAAGAGATCCTATCAAAATATTGCTCAAGGAGGCCCTCGAAAAACAAAGGAACGCGATGATGGATAACTTTGCCCAGATCCTTCAACGGCTGCCCACCGGTGGCGCATCTGCATCCAGCAGCCACTCTGGAGGTGTGACTCCTTTTAAGGTACAAGTAAATTTTGACATTCCCATATTTGAGGGTCAAATAGATGTAGATGTCGTAGATGGATGGTTGAATCTATTAGAAGGATATTTCTCGGTTCATGACTTTTCCGATAGGGAGAAGATTATTTTTGCACTCCTCAAAGCTGCCCCCCATGTCAAGGACTGGTGGGAAATCCACTGTGAGAAAAAGGACAAGACAGAACCCTCTTTGTTCTCAGTCGTACCCACTTGTAATTCTTTTCGAGACGTTGTCAAGGAACAATACTATCCCATGGGGAGCTATGAGGACAAGTACATACAATGGACCACGCTATGGCAACAAAGGGATCAAGATGTGCATGAGCTGATGAATCTATTCCATACCCTGCGCACCAAGTTGGGTATCAAAGATTCAGAGAAACATCTGGTGCTAAAGTATCACAGTTTTCTGCACATATACATTCAGGAGTTAATGGAGTTCCTCAACATCTCCTCGCTTGGTACGGCATACCGGTATGCTGCCAAGATTGAGCAGAAATTCAAACAGAATAAGCGGGACTTTGGATCTGCGAAACAAAAGCAAGGGAAAGGTGCTCCCAAACCACACAACAAAGGACAGAGCCAAGGCACGGTGACTCAAGACAACCTGTCGAAGCCACAAGCAAATAACAACACTGCAAAGCCAAAGAAGGACATGGGAAAGTGGTGTGAGTTCCATAAGAGCTCCACTCGCAACACAAGTGAGTGTCGGGCCAAGCAGTCACTGGCGGTCGAGATGCGGGCTTCTGAGTCAGATGCATGCTCTGACTCTGAATTAGAACCTAACAAGGGGAATGACAAAGGGAAACAGATTATTGATGCGGAGCCCAATTCCACTGTTGCCACTATAAAGATCCAGAAGGAGGAACATCTCTTCCACTCCCAGATGTGGGTAAAGGGCTCCCCGGTACAGTTCATTGTCGACAATGGGAGCCAAAAGAACCTCATTTCGGCAGATGCCGTGAAGTGATTGGGCTTGCCGACCACAGCTCACCCACATCCATACACCATCGGGTGGCTTCACCAAGGACAAGATCTCCGTGTCAGCCAGCAGTGCCGCCTTCCCTATAGCATCAAGCCCTTCACGGATGAGGTATTATGTGATGTTGTTCCTATTGATGTTTCTGATGTATTATTAGGACAACCATACTTGTGGAAGCGTCATGCGGTGTATGAGTCTCAGCCTTGTGCTATTATTGTTACTTTGGGAAATAAGTTGTACAGGATACCAGAGGTACCACCTCTTGCTACTATCTCTTCGGTTACTGCAAAACAATGCAGTAAGCTCATTTCCCAAACCAGGAAATTCATTTTCCTGATGATCCGCCCCCAGGGCAAGAAGAAGACTATGGCCACGACCTCCAGAAAAGGCTCCTCTGCACGACAACAACAAATGGATAAGGTTGTGGAGGAGTACGGGGACATTTTCACCTCACTCACAGGGGTTCCTCTACACTGTCAAGTCAAGCACCCGATTGATCTGACCATAGGTGCACCGCTACCCAATGGACCAATCTATCGGTGCTCTGTTCTGGAGAACAATGAAATCAAGAGGCAGATTTAGGAGCTGCTACAGAAGGGTCACATCCGACCAAGTTCATCACCCTATGGGAGCCCGATAATTTATTATTGTGAAATCATAGTTCTAAATTATCTCTTATTCTGTGAGCAATGTAATCTATTAATTGTAAGTAGATTCATTATAAAAATTCAAACTTATTTTAGCATGAATGATGACAATTTATATATTAATTGGTTTTTAAGAGTATTTGTATTATGTAGGAGCACTGGAAAGATAAATCAGGACTTCATTTTCTGTTTTCCTTATTTTATTGGGCTGAATTGGAGAAAATTGAATATGAATAGTGAGTTAATTGTAAGATCAATGGGCCAAGGCCATACATCAACATTGACCGCAGTGGGGAAGTATAAAAGCATGGATATTCATGCAAGTATAGTTATTAATGTAAGATCAAAGTTAACTCTTAGCTTCACTAAAGAAATTGAAGGCAAAGATCTAGCATCAACTGAAATTCACGTGAAAAAGTAGATGAAAAATGTAAAATCATCCAATGGAGAGGTAATCTATAATTATCCAGTAAGACTCTTGGCTATGCCTTGAGACTAAACTAATTCTCAATATTTTTGAATAATCATCCATTGGAATTTAGTAGGAAAACCATAGTAAATCATTGTCCAATGGCCATGAAAAAATATTAAAAAAAAAAATATTTGTTGGTTGTTTTTCAATAGGTGGACCATGATGGGACCACTGAGAAGGTGGGGGTGTTTTTTTAATCATGGAAGTGAGGTTAGTAGATTGATAGTCAAGTTACCTTTCCCTTTAAATTTTCTCGATCAAGTTATTCATTCCTACTGTTTTGATACACGATCCAATCCAGTTGAGTCTTGAGTCTTCATTGAGAATGGCATTCATAGGTTGTCAAGAAAGAGGTTATCATGCGATTGCACTCTTGTTTTCTTGGTATCTGTGTAACTATGTTCAACCCGAGTTCTATATTTTTAAATTATCATAATAGTTCATGATTATTAGGCTTTTATTTTGTCTTTTAATAATTTTAATTTAACTATTATTAATCATTAAATTAAAATATATATATATATGTATATATATACACACATATATATATATTTAGTTATTATAGTTATTAAACTTTCAATGGTACATCAACTTTCATACATGAGAACCCGGATGCAGGTGAAGTTGGTAGTGTTTAACATGATGGGATGGGGGTGTGGCATAAGGGGAAGCCATTGGCCCACCCGCAAGAGTGCTTTCATTCAGTTCTTAATGTCAATTGATCGGCGTTTAATGCCATTTACTCCTGGTGCTCGAATAAACCATAGTCCCACTCCTCGATACACATTCGCATGCCGCGACATGGCTTAGCCTCTAGTTCATACTTATGGTGGTTTATTGCAGTCGATTCACAGTTGCACGGTAGACTGGGTTGTTATTATGGAACTTCCCTCTGGTCTGAATAGAATTCCCCCACCTGTGAATCTGTGGGGCGCTCCAGGAGAAGGGCTTTCTAATGTTCGCACTGTAACTGTTAAGAGGAGCTATCTCAATTTTTGTTTGGATTTTGGAGAAAATATCCACTTCTCCCATGCTGGTTCCTGCAAACTTTCTTCTGTCGCCCTGTTGCCCCTCTCGCCTTAGTCTTCTATCCATCTTTTTCCTCCCTGCCCTGTTGTCTCGAGTGCAACTATGTCGCGCCTCAGGCAGAGAATGTGCTGCCGAAGAGGCTCCACGAGGCACCAAATTCGACGCTCTCCCTCCATCTCTGGAACCTCCTCTGCGTCTATCTCCCACTCTGATAGTCAACCTAGAGGGCGCCTTCTCCGCTCAAGCCGTCGCCTTGCTTCCCCCACTCCTTCCGCTCCTCCTGCTCAAACCCACACCACGCATTTTTCCTTTAACAGCACTCTCAATCAACCTAGGGTGACTGCCTCAATTATGGTCGTATTTTGTGAAGAGCCTCAGGAAATTGTTCCCAGTTCTTGCCCGGTGGAATGTATCCTCTCGGCGGCTCAGGATTCGGCGCAGTTTGTTGGGCTGAAGCACCCTGATAGTGCAAACTTGCAAGGTCAGATGGGCAAGGCCACGCAGGACCTGGAGAACAAGGAAGCGGTGGGTCAACCTACTGAGAGGCAGGACGCAGTGCAAGCGAGCGAGGCGCAGATTACTCCTCCTCCTCCCAGGAAGGTGATCCATTCTATTGCTGACCTGTATAATGCTAACAGGGAACTAGATGAACTCTGGTGCAGAGTTGTCTATGAACCTCCTGATGAATAGTTCCTCCTCTTCACTCTGGTTTTTTGCTCTATTTTTTCCCATTCTCACGGGCCTGTTCATGTGTTTCCTGCTGTCTCTGAAAATGCATCTATTTTTTTTGCTTCGATATGGTCTCCAGTACTACAATTCTCTGGTTCCCCTGCGTGGGATTTTTCAAATGAACTGTTTCAGATCGGTTTCCCTCTTGCAGGGCAGTCTTCAAACTATGGTTTTTTGTTTCAAATGCCACAGCACTCGGCAATGATCAGGCTTTGGCCCGCTGTACTATACTCCTTTTGTTAATAGAATTACTTTTACTTAGAAAAAAAAAACTTTCATACATGAGAAAATAGATATTGACAAATGGTACATCATGGCCTGATTAATTTCGCTCAAAAATTTCAAATGGTATAACATTTAGTCAATAGTAATCATCAATTTCTGCACATAGAGACTAATTTCTCTAGAAGCCTGAGATTTCTTTGGCGTGTTATTCTTATAACTACATAGACATAATTAATAGAGAGATTGAGGACAGAAAAAAATCTAGCGCTTAGTCTCTACTACTCAACATGTTTTGTGAGAAATAATACATAGATTGATTTCTCTGAGTGCCTTAGCGTTCTTTGGCTCATTTTTTTAATCACAACAACAATAAAAAATGCACTGAGGATTTTTTCTTAGTTCGATTATGCAATTTTTATAAGACAGATTATGCAATATTAATAATAAACATAAATTTATTGCAATTTAGGGAAAGCTCGTTCATGTTTTTTTCTTTATATTGGAAGGTTACTTGATTTTTGAAGTAATTTTTAGTAGATCATGGCATATATTGAGGAAATATTAGTTTGACAAGAATCATTTATTTCTCTTGAAACTTTAGGTATTAAAATTCCATGACGCAGATATATCACACTCCAAAATCCAAAGAAAATGGAAGAGCATTCAATTTTTTTAATCAAACTTTTATTGGTGAAGGGTTAATTTATTACGAGAACATCATTAATGAAGTGAAAAATTTTAAACATAAAGTTTATTGACTAGAAAAACAATGACCAAAATGTCAAAAAAAATTGTGTGACGGGTAAAGAGAAATCCAAATTCCAACCCTGCCTGCCACTTGTTGGTGAGTGGAGGTTATTCACTTTTCATTTACAGCTTACCAGGTTACTCATGTTACCAATATTTTCACATGGCTCACTTTTAGGTGACTACTTATTGTACTTCTTCTTTATAAAGAACAACTGGTAGATAATTGTATATATTATTTGAAATCTATAACAAATCCAGGCAACAAAATTACAACAAATAGAAAATTATGCAAAAAATTCACCAGGGCACTACTAATGTGTGCATACCCTATCATTTCGTAGATCCTCATAACTTACCAACACCTACTATATTGGTATACACATAATATGGCATTTACCTGAAGTATTTCATATGTATCTAGAAGTAAATAAGTTGTATGACAATTGTTATGGCGGATATAAGATGTGTATTATAGTTTATATTTCAATTTTTCTTAAGTAGCATGCATGTGCGGTCCATATAGTGACTACAATTACCAATATATTTCAGTGAAGATGTGAAGATGATCTCTCATTAGGTCCTAATTACTTAAAGCATCATTAATTAGCTTTCCAAACAAATAAAATATGTTAACAAATTAGTAAAAACTAGGAAAACAAATCATGCTTTAAAAAATATGGCACAATGAGTCACACTCTGAGATTTATTTAATTACTCATCAAGTGTCACTACAACATATATATGATCACCATTACCATAGAAACGGGACATGTGACCATCATTTTGGTTTCGCCAATGACATTCCACATCATGAGCATTGTTTAGGGTTGATTGTGTTGATTTTTTTTAAACAAATCATTTATACATTTTATGGAAATTATAGACACAATTTATAATCACATTACAAGATCATGATGTATGGATATTCCTTATCATTTCTTAGATACTCAAAACTTACCAACACCTAATATATTTATATACACATCATATAGAGTTTACCCCTAGAATGCCACATGTATCCTAAAACAAATTAGTTGTATGGCAATTGTTATGGTGCATATATGATGTGTATTACAGTTTATCTTATAATTTTGTTGAAGTAGCATACAACATTTTACATAGTGATATGAGAACCACTCTCTAGAGTATACATCGATTTTGTACACATGGTTTTTCAGTTGATTTTTAAGATATATCATTGGTGATGCTCACATGATTATATAATGAACCATTAAGTTGAACTATGAAATTATTCCTCACAACACACACATATTGATGAATTAATAATTTTTCTCATATAATTTTTTTAATCTATTTTGAAAAAAAAATAAAAATTATATATAATTATTTCTAAGAAGAACAAGAGAGAGTTACTTACCATATCTTCGTAAAAAATATAATAGCGACATTTGGAGGCAATTGCGACGTTTGGAGGCAGCCGTCTAGCGACGCTTTGGGGCATAGTGTCACAATTGCGACACTTTTTCTAAGTGTCAGTATTGCGAGACTTTTCTCTAAATGTCGGTATAGCGACGGTTTCCCAAGATCAATGGCCCAAAGTGAACCCGATAACTTACCTTTTCCCCGCACCTTTCCTTTTGATCGTGTTCGTTTTCTCGTTGAATCCAGATTCGACGGCGCTAATACATTTCCGCGCTCATAAATTAATCGTTTGATGTTTTGGCAAAGCCGCGTGAAATGGGTGGTTTTTCCAAACCACCCGCACTTACGTGTCGCCACCACGTTGTATCGCGTTCGAAAAGCTAGTTTCCGCTTACCACCATTTACCCTCGCGAATACCACTGGCGGTATTCCATAAACCTCACCCGTTTAACCCGAGTTTAATGTCATTTAACTATGGTTATACCATCGTTTAATACATTAAAATTATTATTTTCATTCAAATTTTCACCTTTTCGCTTAAAACCTGTAAAAACATTACAGAACCGTTTTTCCTCAAAATCACGCCGTTTGAACCCTGAGAAAATTTGCAGAGCCATTTTCAACCTACCAGTACCATTTTTCGATGCCCATTGCCCTGAATTTCCATTACAAAGTACTACATTATCCTCTGCAAAGCCATTTTCAAAAAATTGAAGACTGAGCACCTCTGCAACGTCTTCAACCGAATTCCACTGGTTCTCCGGGTACTTTTCTTCGAAGTTGCCCTATGAGATTTCAAAATTCCTGTCGATTTCAAATAATTACCAAAGTTACTGCAAAAAAGTGTCCATTTTTCAGGGAAAACTTTGTCAAAATTTCCCTGGAATCCCTAATTTCCCTTTCTCGCAGTTTTTTCCATACCCTAGTCCATTTTTCTGTTGAAATCAATTTTAAATACACGTTCTGAGCTTTAAATTCCTTGCATTTCCTAAAAACCCTGCTCAGAAACCCCATTTTCAGTAGAAATTCGCCAAGAAACCCCTATTTCTCGTAAAGGAACTTAGCAAACCGTTTAAGCTTGCTTCGTTCATTATTAAAAATGACCAAGAAATAGGTAACCCCCAAGAATGGAGGCCCAAAATCTCAAAAGAAGTCTTCTGCAAAGATTCCTCAGCTTATGTCCTTCAAAATCGACAAACCAACTCCTGCACTCATGACTGATTCTACAGAAGTGGTCAGACCAGTCCAGCCTCCAGTCTTTCTCCAGAGAACAACCCTTTATTTGATCTGGACTATAGAATACTAGACCCTAATGTAGAATTTAACCTGCTTGATGTCTATAATTGGTGCTATGGCAAATCAGTGGAAAAGGGTGACAAAGATATTCCAATTTGGGAATCCAATCTGCCTAGATATATTGTCCCTCTCACTCATTTTGTTCCTGACTTTATCATATTATGCCAATCCTATTATATGCCAGAACAAAGATGTATTGTAAACAAATAAAAAGAAACCTTGTTTTACATCACTGAAGAGTCGATAAATTCCATGCTGCAAATGAATCATGACCCCAATTTTGCTTCCCTATCAATAGAAGATCTAACCCAACTATATCTTGACTTGGATTTCAATGCTAGATTCAAAATATACTAGACTTTTTGTCCAAATCAAGTTGATATTCCTAAGTTAAATCCTCCTTTCGACATCGTTGATTTCCCAGATGAAACTAGACAGATTGTCTCAATGCTCTCCTTCATACTAGGATACGCTAGTGATGAATTCACTGATGTGGCTATCCTAGGTTTTCTGTCAACTCTAAGCCCTGGTCAATCACCATCCATTCAGTTCAATTTTGCTAGATTTATTGCTGAAAGTATGCATTATCAATTATCCAGATTATCAGAAGAAGGAGTTTTCAGATACTCCTCTTATCTACTCCACCTCTTCCTATATTATCAAACAGATAAGTTTCCAATTGAATGTAAGAAAGTGGATGCAGAAGGAAAAGTTCTATCAGTAGTATTTTGGTCATATATTTTAAGGAAATGGAATAGAGAGTATAGTTTTACATATTTCAATGACTCATTTACAGCCCCTGCTATGTATCTCTTGGAAAAAGAGGAGATCCCTAGGATCAATGATGAGACAAGAAGAATTATGTAGTTATCAGAGAGCTACAAAACTGGAGATTGGTATTTATATAAAAATCATACAGAAATCAGAGTGTATGGCTCATCCCTGGCCCCATATAATTTACCCAGATTTTTTACTACAAGAATATTTGCTTTAGAATATCTGAGACAACTATTGAATTTAGATGAAATCCACTTCATAGCTTTCAAGAAAAAGACCCAATTTAAGCTGAAAAATCAAATTGGGCCATTCATTGTGAATAACAGAGAAGTTGCCAATGAGATAAATGTCAAACTTAAAGAGTATAAGTTCCCATGTAGTTTTACATGGAAGTATGACCCACAAGGTATTTTGAGTGCAATAAGGGTAAAATGTAAGTTTCCTGTTTACTTGCATGATCCTAAGACCCATATTGAAAGATATGTAAATAAAATTGAATGGGAGCCAAACACCCTATCTAATGATGATTCACAGGCAGTAAAAGTAATACAGGTAGACAGTGGAAAAGGCAAACAGATTGAATAGACAGTACAGGTGGCTTCTACAAGCAAAGATACTGATAATGTACATAAAAGAGACAGAGAAGGAGATAGTTTCATAGATGAGACTATTGAGGACATAAAATTCATAACTCCTTATAGTAAAAGAAGCAAGTCAACAGAAGAAGAAAAGGATAAGGCTGTAAATATTGATATAAATGATGAAGAAACAAGAATAGTCACTTAAACATTAAAAGAGCTTCAAAATGTAAAAAATGGAACAAAACAAAAATATACAGTCATGAAGGAAAACCAGGCTACTGTCGATTTGCCTCCTTCTTCTCATGAAACTAACAATACAGAGTCAGAGATTCAGATTAGATTCAGACAGATTAAAGAGAAGAATGAAGAGCTCAAGAATCAAGCTCATTCTAGATTTCTTAAGGAAAAGCCTGGAAACAAAGACAGGCTTCTTTCAGCATTTGATTATTCATCCAATAAATTGGTAATGTCATTCTTGAAGCCTACAGTGGCTGAGCCAAAATCAGTGGCAGATTATTCCAAAACAGATCTTGAACTGGATGCAGATGACATTCATGAATTAGATCAAATTGAATTTCATAGGAGCAATACTGAAATCCTATATTCCAAAATTGTCAGTAAAACTATGAAATCAATTAGGCTTGAGAAAACAGTGCTCAACCTCCAAAATCAAATGATGTTGGACAAAGCCTCACTGTATGCTAATAATTTAAGAATAAAAGCATTAGAAGATATAGTGATTGAAGCAGGGGGTGACCCAGCCAACATTGAAGGGGAAAAAGTATTAATTAAACAGAAAAATGAGGATATAGTTGCTCTTATAAAACAGTTGAAGTTTCCTCAGAGTGAAAACTCTCAAGCAAAGGAAATTCTACAGCAAAAAACAGAGAATGATGATTTAAAGCAGCTTGTACATCAAATGATAGGTCAGATAAAAACAATGGAAAGTCAAATAGAAGCTCTAATGAAAGAGAATGAAGAACTAATAAAAGCACAACCAATGGTCATTCCTACAGTGATCCCCATTGTAAACACTGTTATACCATCTACTTTGGCAGAACACTTGGCACCCAACGGAGTACTGCCAACTGCAGTGCCAATTACTTCTCTAATCTCTGCCTCTTCTTCTTCATCCTCACAGAGGAGCACACCACAAGACCAAGATAAAGAGATTCCTAGTTTGAGAGGCACTATTCAAAATTTGGAAAAATCCAAAAATGATGCCTTGACTACTTCTAGAGGACATGAGCAAAGGGTTGATCGACTACAAGAACAAGTAAATATTCTGCAAGAACAAGTAAATCTTACAGATCAAGTGGCCTTTATAAAAAATCATTTATGGACCAAAATTATTGATGGCATTCATTCTCAATGGCCTTCAATTCGGATAATTTATGAACAGAGGGAGTTACTTCAAGTTGCTAGTGCAGAGATTGACAAGACTAAGAGGGAAATTGACAAAAAACCAGCCCAAGAAATCCAACTCATAGCTTTTTTAAACAGTAAAACCAGGGAAGAGTTGGAAGAATTGAAAATTTTTGATAGAATAGAAACCATTCTTCAAATCAAAAAGGTCCTGAACAAAAGAAACATAATGAGTAATCTAGAGGACCGGTGTAAAGACATGAATTTATCCATCTCAATATTTTTAGCCAAATACAAAACATTGTCAGAAGCAGGTTTGCCTGATATTCATGCATTGAATGACAAGTTAATGCCTCAAAAATATTATGATCTAAAAATCAGAAATAATGCAAAAGATCAAGCCAGACAACAACTGCCTCAAGCATCACCAACAGGCAGAATACTTCTTCAGTATTTTGAAAATTTGTTATTTTTAGATAATGATATCAGGCATATGTTCACTATCAAGCCTAACTTTGCCAAGTATACATAGGCAGATGAAAGCTACAAAAAATTGAAGACTATGAAGATCCCCTATGCAGAAAAGTGGCAAGAATTCACAAATCTGCTGTGAATTTAATGGATAAAAAATAGGAAATTCACTTTGAAATTCATTTTTTAATGTTACCTCAAATGGTAAAAATACAGGGTTAAAGTGCACAACAACGATCAGTTCAAATTAGAATAATCAGTTCTATTTTTTCTTGTAAAAAGGTAACAGCTTGCAAACTGTTTTGCAGTTGTCCCTCTTTTTAATTTTTCTTTCCTATTTTTGATTAAAACATTATCTCAATTCCTGAGATATTTTGTAAACATTTTTTTGTATAAATACTTCACAATTCTAAGTATTCAGCGTGAATAAAATTTCTCAAGACAACTATAGTTCCTGCTCTCTACTTAGCATTTTAATGTTTTCTACTTTGTTCATGCTCTCTACTTGGCCATTGGCCTGTGGGTGATATGGAGTTGTAATCTTGTGCTAAATGTGGTAGTTTTGAAATGTCTCAGCTAATTTATTACCTACAAATTGTGGTCCTCCATCTGTGATTATGTCCCTTGGGAGACCATAGCGCACAAATATTTGGAAAATAAACTGTACTACAGAGTCCTTTATAGCTTTTGAAACTGCCTCTGCTTCGACCCACTTAGTGACATATTCGGTTGCAACTAGGATGTATGTTTTTTGGTTTGAGGGAGGACTAATAGGGCAAAAAAAATCAAGTTCCCAGCATTCAAATGGTTCAATCACTAGTTGAGGGTTCAAAGGCATTTCATCAGACTGCCCAGGGCGTCCTGCCCTTTGGCAGCTATCACAGGCATGCGCGAATTTTTTGGCATCCTTAAATATGGTAGGCCAGTAATAGCCTGTTCGTAAAACCTTATGGGCAATTCTACGGTTCCCAGTTAGATCCCCATCTTCAATCTTCTTATCTGTAGCTTAAGGATTCTTAAGTGCCCTTTTGCTCAGATTCCATCCACTCCATCAAATCAAGCCTATACATAGCCTTAGAAGGTCACCTATCTTGCCCTTAGCACATTTGCATCTCTAAGCCTTATTTCTTAGTTCTGCTTGCCTAGAGAGTTGGCTCCATTGCCCAATATTCTGGTAGATCCTTATGGTTTACCTTGAAATCTCTTTAGTCCCACCAATCTTTTAAAATCAAACCCAAATACACAATCATAGCTAGCCTAATATCTGTTACTAAATCAAAGCTAAATCATACTGAGAGATCCCTCTCTAGATTTCAAGAAGGCTAGATCTTGAATTCCCAAAGCGGTTCTTGGTTACCCCTGGTGTTCTTAACTACAAAAATCCCTATCCCACAACCTTAGAATTACTAGGGTGATAACAGGCCTTTGGGGTATTATGATCCTTGGAGGAAACTCCCACAGCTAGAAGAGTTGACAGAGAAAATTGGATTGAGTACAAAGGTGTGGCAGGTGGGTTTTACCCTGTACCAATTGTTACGGTGCATATATGATGTGTATTACAGTTTATCTTATAATTTTGTTGAAGTAGCATACAACAATTTACATAGTGATATGAGAACCACTCTCTAGAGTATACATCGATTTTGTACACACGGCTTTTCAATTGCTTTTTAAGATATATCATTGGTGCTGATCACATGATTATATAATGAACCATTAAGTTGAACTATGAAATTATTCCTCACAACACACACACACACACATATTGATGAATTAATAATTTTTCTCATATAATTTTTTTAATCTATTTTGAAAAAAAAAAAATTATATATAATTATTTCTAAGAAGAACAAGAGAGAATTCCTTACCACATCTTCGTAAAACATATAATAGCAAGAAAATTAATCTATTGAAATTTCATTTCCAAACACATTCATGGAGTAAAATGAAGATTAAAAGGAGATATTCATGGATTTACCTATAACATCACCTCATAATTAAGAATGTAAATGTACAATATTGATGATACATACGTTAGGAGAAAATTAATCTATTGAAATTTCATTTCCAAACATATTCATGGAGTAAAATGAGGATTAAAAAGAGATATTTATGAATTTACTTATAACATCACCTCATAAAAGTGTAAATGTCCAATATTGATAAAATTTATTTATATATGATAAATTATAAACCTTTATCTCACATGTATCGTATAATCTTATAAACAAACAATTGCACCGGGGGTGCAATCCTCAAAACTTTTAAACTGTCAAATGTATATGTACCTATTTAAAGTATTCGGGGCCCACATTACAAATGCCCAAAGTGAAATATTTGCACATATGTTATATATGAGCCAATGGTTTAAATAACTATCGGGCGGTGAAACAAAACTTATAACAAAATATTAATAAAACTATATCATACGTCCGGACTTCAAAAAAAATAAACTCGATTTCAATCACAAATTCGTGTTCCAAAATAGCCTGCTGATGTTACCCTAATTTGTGACGCGAAAACTTCATAGAATACGCCATATAAAAATTCGGGTTCATTTTTTGGCTTTTCGTACGGAGGAAAACTGTGACGCGAAAATCAAATTTATTCCGCCCTATAATGTTTTGGGTCCGGAATTCCACAATGCAGATGGGCCAAAAAATAACGCGATCAAATCACCTGCTTCCACGTGGATGGCTGATTTGGTCTGTGGTCTGTGGGACCACGTTCTTCTGAATTAAAATCTCTCGCGTTTACTATTAAATTGCTATGTTTCCAAAACAATACAACGCTATGTTTTTAAGTGTGCAGGGACTGTGATTTCAAAACCAAAATTTATTGTTCATCAGTTTTAGAAAGCGGCTGTTTGACAAAGCCATTCAAAAAGATTTAGAAAGTGGCCAGAGGACAGGGTAGTTGAAATTAATATTTCAACATCCCTCATTCACTGAGAATACCCTCCTTGGTGCCTTCTTTACCGGACTACGATGTGTTCATCAACAGTCATGAACCCGATGTCCGTTTCTTCGCCAGGCATATTCACAACAGTCTTGTTTCCAAAGGATTGCGAGTCTTTCTCGACAGCATAGAATTGCAGGCTGGACAATCCATACCTTCACAAATCGAAGACGCAATTAAAGGAGCCTCTCTCATTATTACTATTTTCTCTCCAAATTATGCGCAATCGCAAAGGTGCCTCCATTAACTACTCCTCGCGCTGCTCTGTAAGCCGACCATTTTTGCAAAGGCCATATAACTATCGTTTACTGCATATAAGTGTCATTATACTGGCGGCGGCCAGAGCATCGCTATTGCGATGGATCCCTCTAAACGTCGTAATTGCGACACTTAGAAATTGTGTCGCAAACAAAGCACTGCTATTGCGACGGATGCCTCCAAATGTCGCAATTGCAACACTTAGAAATTGTGTTACAATTGCGACGTTTGGAAGCATCCGTCGCAATAGCAATGCCTTGGGGAATAGTGTCGCAATTGCGACGTCTTCCTTCAAACATCGCAATTGCGACACTTTGTCTAAGTGTCGGTATTGCGACACATTTCTCTAGACGTCGGTATAGCGACGGTTTTGGGCGGGATTGAAAAAATTTGGGGAAATTTCCAACATTTGGTCAAAAGCGTTGGAAGCAAGTGTCAGAATTTCCACCAAATGTAGTAGTGCATCTTTCAAGTTCTGAAGAAACCCAGCAGTGTTTCACTGGTGCTAAGGGCCCGACCCTGGTGGAATTATTCTGTTGTTTTTATTTCTATCCTTCATTTTCTGTCATGTGAATAATTGCGTTTAGATTCATTACGATTACAGAGTTGATTGATTGTTGTTGGATTGAATTCGGATTTTCTGTGAGTGTTAATGAATTTCACTTCTATTCTATCTTAGCAACAACCGTATTTACTGTCTTATTCGTCTTGCTATCTTTTATAAAGCTTTGTTGTTCTATATTTAATTCTAGTTGTTGTTTCGTTCATCCGGATTTATGCAGGAATGCAACAGAATAAACATATAACCATAAATACAGAGATGCAGTGGAAATAACACTTCATTTCATTAATATCAGAGAACTAAAATTTTCTTACAGACAGAATGGAAATAAAACTAGCTAGGGCACTGGTAGCTATCTCTAAGAAGAGATGTGGTGGCTACAGGCCTCTGAACTGAGTTACAATGAGGCTCGAGGGCCTATTTATTATTTAGAAACAATGGGGAACCCTAAACATCCAAAAACCTAACCCTAGGAGATGAATCGCCAAAACTAAGGGCCCTGTTTGGGTAAATTGGTGTTTCAACTTCCCAGGGACGTAACTTTGGCATACTATCTCTGTTTGACGCACATGATACATCATTAGAAATATCTATCCGAGGACTAAAACTTTCACCATGAATATCATGTTGGAATGGAATGATATTAGCTGGATGGCGCGATGCCCAAAAAAAGTCGTTTAGGGCCTCAAAATGGCTCCGGAAGTTCAGGACCCGAAAAACTGCTAAAAATAGTAAGTTATGCCGAAACTGAAAAATTGAAAGAGACAATGGTGGGGGCCCAAGTGGAATAGGCGGGTGGCCACCAATATCCACCTGGATCATCTGTTGATTTATGGTTCATTCTGGTTGACAATTTCATAGTGTTGGCTGTCGTCGGGGTTGAAGTATTAAGAAGATTCGTTGCCTGATTGCGTTAAGTTTAGAATTGTTGTTTAATTAATGTTTGATGTTCCATTCCTGTTTATTGTTCATTTTTTATTCATAGGTTCATATTAGTAGAGAGATTTTTGCTGTGTACACATAGGAATTACAAGTTGTTGTTCCTTTCCAACTCTTGTTATTAGAAGAAGTTCTTTTCAGTTATTTTCATTAGAAAGTAGTTCAATTTTGATTTCATTTTGATTGCTTAAAGAACAGGACCATCAACTGTAGATGACATTGGTTACTGCTTCCAAGTTCCCAGATTGGTTGTCTTTCCTCAGTGTGATTTCAGTTGCATCGATTTCTAAGGGAATGAGTTATTGTTACTGTATCCCTGATTGATGTTTTACAGAATGAGTAGTTAAGATTTCAGAGTATTTTCATTCATGTTCCTGTAATTAGATTTCTTTACAAGCATCCATTTACTCTTGTATCTAAAATATTGTACTACATCTTTCATATCATTACTCTTATTTAATTGCAGTCTCAGACAGAGTACACTCTTGAAATAAAAGGTTGCTCCCGGATAGATAATTAATGTAGGATAATTAGGTGTTTAAAAGATACATTTTATGCCTCACCAACTGCTTCGCCTGAAGTAACAATAATCTTCCTCTAGTTTCCTATTAGAGGAGTCTCCATGGGTTTGTTTCCCTCCATGTAGAACTTCCTAATAATATTTTTGGCATAATTTCCCTAAGATACAAATAAATCCCCAAATATTTTTCATATTTCCAGTCCCAGTCAATAATGCAAGAGCCCCATGTCTTTCATCTGAAATCCTCTTGCAAGATCCTCTTTGAAAGACTTTATGAGCTGCTCATCACTTGTTAATATCAAATCATTGACATAAAATAAAAGGATCAAAATCTCACCTTCTACCACAATACGGTAAAGGTCCACATCTACTTCACTCTTGGCGAATTTCAACCCAGTGAAGTAGCTATCCATCCTAGTGTACCAAGCATGAGGTTCTTTCTTAAGCTCATACATTTCTTTCTTAAGTGTGCACACATTCGATTCTATATCAAAGGTCTCAAAACCTTCTGACTGCTCAATGTACGCCTCTTCCTCAATCACCCCTTTGAGGAAGGTTGTCTTTACATCCATATGATGTATCTGCCATCCCATCTCCACTAAGAGTGAAAGGATGGCTCTGATTGATGAGTACCTTGCGACTGGTGCAAAGGTCTCATCATAATCAATCCCCTCCACCTGATAGAACCCTCTAGCCACAAATATAGCCTTGTGTTTCTCCACACTCTCATATTCTGCCTACTTCACCTTATAGATCCACCTGGATCCTATAACTGATTTCCCTTTCGGCCTTGGGACAACCTCCCATGCACTACTTCTGATAATGGAGTCACACTCCTCAACCATGGAATCAACCCAAATTGGTTTTTGCACAACTTCCTCAAAAGAGGATGGCTCTATATCTACACCATTGCTCATAAGATCCATGTAGCCATTGTACCACTTTGGGGACCTTCTCTATCTACATTGTGATGTGGGTGCTCCCACATTCTTCTAGCATCATGCACACACTTGTAGCCTCTTTTATGGACGTCATTCAATCTCAATATGTCTCTGCATGAGTGGGTGCTTCCACTCTCTACACCTCTCCTTGTGGTTGCTTCACATATTAAGGTTCTTATTTTGGAGCCAAGAGCTCCTCAACTACATGCAAATGAAGCTTCCTCTCTAGTGAAATTCACATGGCCTTCTCTTCATCAAATTTCACATCTCTTATGACCACTGTCATCCTATGTGATAGCAAGTACACCTGATAGTTGTGAGGTGTATTAGTGTACCCCACAAATATCCCCAACTCAGATGTTGGCTCTAGCTTCTTCCTGCCATCTTTTGTTACATGGAAATAGACTGATGAACCAAAAAATTTAAAAATGTGGCACATCTAGTCTCTTACCTTAAAAAAATTCCTCTGGTGTACTCATCCCAATTATCCGATGAGGACATATATTCTGCACAAATATTGTATTTCATGCTTCCTCCCACAGATGCAACAATAGGCCCTGATCATGTAACATAGCTCATGATTCTCCCACAATAGTTTTGTTCTTCCTTTATGCAACTTCATTCTGCTATGGGTTATGAGGTGTTATCAATTACCTTTGAAATGTTTCTGAAGCACAAAAGTTCTTGAATTCATTAGAGACATATTCTCCACCATTTTCTCTTTTGACAAGTGCCTTGTTATCACAAAACTTGGAGAACGTCTGATATTTCATATGTATGAATAAAATAAAACACTTGTGTGAAAAAACATCTACAAAAATCACATAATACTTTTGTTTTGTTATGGAATCTATTGAGAATGGTCGACACGTGTCTTAGTGAACTCTCTCAAGGATCGCATTTTCTTGACTTTCATTATCATGAAAGGTGTCTTTTGTATACTTCCCCAATGTACAACCTTTGCATATATCTCACTGCTCAAGTGCACCCTTTGGAATTCCTATAGAATCTATTGCATGATCTTCAAAGCGCTAGGTGTAGATGGCCCAATCTCCTATGCCATAACTCATCGATGTCTCGAATCACATTCTCTACTTTCATGCTCAAGGAATCACAATCTTATACATCCAATTTGTAGAGGTTATTTACTTGAACCCAAAGATTCTTGACCTGTCTCGTAGCTTTGTGACGAAGGAACGCCTTTCCTTCACTGAATATCACATCATAGCCACAGTTTTACAACATAGTAACAACAAAAAATCTTTTTTAAACTAGGAACATAGATGAAATATTTTAATGTGAGAGGAGTACTTGAATCCCTCTGAAATATAACTTTACCTATGGTGGTAGTTTTATACCTCCAGTCATCTCCCATATTGATGTGCATCTCATGATCCTTCTCCTCCAAGCTACTGAAGAATATTTTCTTATCGGTCATGTGGAATGAAGCTCCACTATCTAAGTACCACACAAAACCCATCACTGATGATGCCATGCATGTGATGAGGGTAAAATCCAACTCGAACTGTGAAGAAAGTGCTTCACCTACCGCTCCTCCTGAGGAATTATTGTTGGTACTATTTTGTTGACACTTTGTAGCATAGTGTCCAAACTCGTGACAGTGAAACATTTTACCTTTGACAAATCTCGATTGTTTACCACCTGACCGAAATATGATTTGGAAAGGGACACCTTACCTTTCCATTTCTTCACCTTTGCAGCCAATGCACAGTTCTCCTCATGATCAATCTTTGATGAGGATCGATCTTTGATGTTCTGTCAAATATCTTTTCGTACCAAGTCGGACCACAATCGCTCCCACTCTAGTAGTTGTTCCCTCCCATTCACAGAGTCCAAGTAGCTATGCCAACTCTTGGGAAGTCCTAGAAGTTTTATTCTCACCAAATCATCCTATAAAAATGTCACACTAACACTTCCAATATCATCTCAAAATTGAGTGAAATTCGTTAAGTATTTTTGGATCATATCGCCCTTATCCATCTTGATATTTCTGAGATTGTCCTTCAGCGCTAGCTTCCTCTGTTCTATGATATTCTAAAACATATTTTTTAAGGCCTTCCACATAGAATATGTATTTTCCTTTCCATGGAGGTTTGAGATAATATGTTCTCCAAATCCTTCTAATAAAATCCTTCTCACCTTTGCTACATTCTTCTTCCATGGATCAAGAAGTTGAGCATTTGTTGTTGCGGGCTGGGGAATGTAATTATATATGAATTCCTTCAGTCTGTTGTCCTCCAAAATTTCCTCCATCCTATCCTTCCATGCTATGTAATTTGAATTACCCTCAAGGTTATATTCAAGTCTCAATCCAAAGAAATACATCCTGATCTTTTGTTGGTCCTGAAGAATAAATTTTCAAATTTGATTCATCTGTTCAAAACAAAATCTGGTTCTTCTCTTCTATAGTGATTCATGCTCTAATACCATGTAGAATATATAAATATATTCAATCGCACAACAGAAATATGTATATGGGAAATACTCAACTAAAAACCCCGTTGTCTATATATTTCATTAAGTCAAGAACATGAAATAATAAAATTATATTTCCCATCGCAAGAAACCTCTACACTATCTTTGACTATCTCACTCTGATCCTGGTAAGTTTGGTCCAATACTTAACCAATTACCTGCACCTGACTGACTAGTATTTCTCACACATTCATGGCCTAACTGAGCCCCTATTAATTAGGAAATTCCCATCAATTTATTGTGTAATAATTCCAAGGAATCATGATGACCTCATGCTTGAGCTCTACAACTTTCTAATTATACACCTGATCGTTCTCTTCCCTTTAAATCTAATATCAACTAGCCTTCCTTAGAATTGACATGAAACAACTATTTATAGTGAATTCTCAATTTTCTCATTTATCACTGCATTTGAATTAAATCATATTTAATTCATTGGAACTATCACTAGCTCATATCTCAGTTAGAACTAGTTAAACTGATTTTAACTCATATAATTGAGTTAACTAATTGTAACTCAAAATAAACTGCAACTGGATCCCCTAAAAATTAGAGTGAACTCTACATGTCTCCAGTTTTACCCCCAACTCTAATTGACTAAGCTAACTAATTATTCCTGACTTAGTTAACTTGTACAAGCTGTCATGTGATGTGGAATTACAATTTCCTTCTAATTTCATCAAGGGAAAATTAAATTAAGCCTTTCATGTTGCCAATTTCAACAAAGGCATAATCAATAAAGTGGTATATATTCTTTCTCACCCTCCTATTTTTGCATCTATAATTTTGAAAATTTCTTATTTATCTTTTGAAAATTATGCTAAAAAATATAATGATGATGATGATTTTAAGGAGATATATGCAAAACTGACGCATGGATTGCAGGTGGATAATTATCACTTGCAGGGAAAATTGTAGTACCATCTTGGAAAAATATGTATTTCCATGAATGAAAGGATACATGATATCAGAGAGGCACATACCTCTCTTGTGTTAGGTAATTTTGGTGTAGAAAATACTTTGTGTCATTTATAGAGGTTTTTATTTTTTCCTCACATGAAAAACATTATGACTCGATATGTAAAGGGTTGTGTGTTGTGCTCATTTTGTAAGCCTACTATTAGAAAAGTATGGCTCTACACACCACTCCCTGTTCCAAGTCATCCATGGCAGAGTGTGGCCACTAGGAGAGGCCATGATTTAGAAAAATGTGTATCTTAATTCTTTGTAAGAAGCAGGTCGTTGTAGAGAAGATTGCACATCTCTTCTTAAAATTTGTATGGGTCCACTTTGGGCTTCCCACATCAATTGTGTTTGATCGAGACTCTCTCTTTCTTGGAGAGTTTTGGATGATTTTATGGAGAATAATGGACACCAAGTTAAAGAGGAGCACGACATTTCATACGCAGGCCAACAAACAAAAAGAGGTTATCAACTACATAGTGATACAATTACTTCAAGGCTATTGTAGAAAGTATCCCAAGTTGTGGGATGAGCAACTTCCTTATGTACAGTATGCATGCAACAGAGCAATGCATTCATCCATGTAGAGCTCACCATTCGATACATGCTTTGGTTACTTACAAAAGGACCCCTTAGGCATGGTATTTGGGAGAGATGAAGTTTCCAGTGGGAAATATGATAGGTACAAAGCACAAAATTTCATACAACAGATATAGATGATTCATCAGGCAGTGGAGGAGCAGTTGGAGAAAAGTCAAGCTTGATACAAAGGTGTACACGACAACCATTGAGTCGATCACAAATTCTAGGTTGGAGAAAAAGTGTGGCTCCACATCAGCAAAGACAAGGTGAAAGGAGAACGAAATAAGTTTAGACTAATTCGATATGGCCCATTCACTATATTGGAGAAGTTTGGAGACAATGATCTTTGTCTTGATTTCCCAACATACATGCAGGTGTACTCAGTGGTGAATGTTGAAAACTTGAAGCTTTATGAGCCTTATTTGATCATGGACACCGAATAGGTTCAAAATTTCCTAACAGTGGACTATTTTTCACTTGAAAACTTGGACAAGCTACCAAAGGACATCATTCTAGACAGAAATACAGGACCTTGCGATGGGGAGACATGGAGTACCTTTGTATTGGTTTCAAGGGAATGCATCCAAATAAGTATGAATGGATTTAAAAGGATAAAGTGAGGGGGGGATTCCCTCTCTTTCCAATTGACTGATAATCTTTTGGCAATCCAAAATCTCCTTAGTGGGGAGGAATAATCCAGGTGGATCGATAAATAGAAGTGGCCTTGAAAATAACTCAAGATGGAAGTGAAACCAGGACCGGATCATTGTGCTTGTCTCCTTGATTCCAACGGTGTGAATGACACTCAAATCTGAGTTGTTATGCTAAGGTTATATCTGGTCAAAATTTTGGTCAAACTTGGAAAAGTGGCAGATTAACGAGGCAACGAATTGGCAGAATCTCGATGCACAAAATTTGGCAGTCGGAATAGGAGAATTTGTTTAATATCCCTTATTTTATGGTGGAATTTTTTTAACTATATATATATATAGAGTGGCGGGCTGCCACCCTCGCCACAACCCCCAACAACATTACATATATAAAAGATATTATATGTGGGTGGGTTCCCAAAGGTGGACCCACCACACCCCTCTGCTACCACTCACTAATACCACTGGGGCTGGCGAGGCTTGAACTCGCCCATATATCATGGTTAGCTCGCCTCTCGGGCAGAGATCTCGTGGATCAAATTTATGCTCAAAATTAAAATTTGTCAAAATGGCACAGAACCTCAACGACCGCGTAGATATTGTCATTCAGAATCCGAAGCAACTCGTTTCGTGAAAAAATAACATTGTATGCTCCTGAAATCGTGTTCTATTCGTTTCGGGAAACAAAAACAAAAAAATTAGTTTTTGTGTATAGGACTTCACAATCATCAGTCTGTACTACTGACTGGATCCTGACCGTACCTGCTGACTTGTCCTCTCCAGCCTATCACTATTCTCCACTTTTTAGATGATGATTGGTTCATTTTGGTTGATGTTTATTGGTTGGAGGGTTAACCAATAGTATGGAGCCATGTGGGCCAATGGGAGGCTACCACGTGGCCTCCCCACATTGGTTTAAAATTTTGGTTTGAAGGGGGAGTGCACCCCATGGGAATCAAATAACCAACCTCCGAACAAGCCACAAGAGCCTTGAGTTTTGCTTAACCTTATATTTCACCAGACATATTTAAACTTTACGGTTATGTGGAATGGGGGTTGGACTGGGGTTAACCCCTGACCTCAGTCCACAGACCAGAGTTAGGGGCTAACCCCAGCCCTAAAATATGTATAAATTTTAACCAAAGTTTGTGCGCAATATAACCTGGCAGAGTTTTATATAACCCAATCATTACAAAACACATTACATTTTTTCTAACCAAAGTTTCATCACCATTGTATTAAACCCAACAGAGATATTAACCGTTATAACCGTTCGTTAAGCTTGGTCAAATGGCATAGTTTATGCCACCCCTCACACTTCATTCTAGGCTACTGCGGATGATGTTAACCACCGGGGGATGACTTTTGACATGATACAGTTTGTGTAAATTTTTCAACGCTGCACGTAGAAGGGTAGCAGAACCTTATAGGGGCAGAGTTCTACTAACCCGACCCATGTTAAACCTCAGGTTAGCACCGGAACCTAGGTGGATTTCCACCGATGGGAAAACCTATATCATCGGCTATTATGATACGATGTGACAGGTTTTGGGCCAAATATTGGGTGTCATCAGTGTGATTAAGGAGGCCACAATTTGAGCTGGAAGTTAGCAAAATTGTCACTCCAATAGAAGATTCATAGGACAATTAGAAGAATTGGTGAATTTGTAAAGCGGTTTGCAAAAAAAATTAGGATGACAATAACTTCTTCAATTTTTGGCCTTTTTGGGAGTAAAAAGAGGCTAGACAGGGGTTTTCAATAGTTCTGAAGCCATTCGAGCTATCAATAAAGCCATATGAGCATTGTAATTGTATCTAAACACCATTTTTTTAGCATAATGAAAGAGGCCCAACCATTGGAAGTTGGACCGGGAGATGTAGCTTGAGAGGGTTGAACTTCTTCATCATTTGTTGTTGTTTGTTTGTTGTTATGGTGATATTGTCTCTTGTTTTATGCAAAATTTGAGTTTTTAATTCATTTTTATGTGTTTAAGAATTTCACATAAGAGGCTTAAAAACCATAATTAATCACTTGCAAATTTTAACATAATCCTCAAGAAATTTCAACATACAGTTCAGTTTGGTATTAGATCTTAGGTTTTTTTTGTTGTTGTGACACAAACGGTTAAAGTTCAGGAATGCATTCGTTGATATGACACAAACGGTTAAAGTTCTCTATGAAGAGAGAAACACAAGGTTGTAAAGTGAGAGCTCCAATCTTCCAGAGGGAGATAAGTCTTCAAAAGGAGATGGAGGAGATGGAGACAAGACTCCAAAAGGTAATGGGAATGGTGACAAACCACCTTTGACACCACCATTATCTTCACCTCCATGTTCACCATCATCTTCTTCCACAACAAGCCCTTCACAAACACCTCCACATTCTCGAAAAGGTCATGGTAAAACTCCATTTCTAAAGCTTGACATAAAGTTTGATTTTCCTATGTATGATGGGTAGGTAAAGGTTGAAATATTAGATAATTGGGTACGTTAGCTTGAAGTGTGTTGCAGGATACAAAGAATCAAGGGTGGTGAGACCAATATTTAGCTTGCTTCATTAAGATTGGAATGCGCAACACTTGTTTGGCGGGAAGCCAAAACTCAAGAGGACATGAAGAAAAATGTTAAAGTCTTAACCTCTTGGAATGATTTTTTTGGTGTCTTGATAAGACGATTTTATCCATTAGCACACATACAAAAATCTATAACGGACTAGTGAAGCTTTAGACAAGGTAAAGGAAAAAGTGTGCAAAGCTATACTCAATAATCTAGGAGAAGAGAACTAATATTGGGTTTAGATTTGAAATACCAAGAAACTTTATTAAAATACATTAGACGTTTGCATAGTTACCTAATACATACTATTATCATGTTCAATCCTTCAAATTTAGATGAAGTTTGTGTTGAGGCCACAAATATAGAGGTAAGAGAGAATCATGTTTTAGATGAGACAAGTGAAATACCTTTGAGTCTGGAGAAAAAGGAAAGGGTAAGTTCAAGGGTAAAGGTAAGAAGAATGCATCCATAAAGTTGGAGAAAGATAAAATCACATGTAAACATTGTTCCAAATATGGACATGATGAAGATAATTGTTGGAAACTCCATTCATAAATGAGACCTAAGAAGTTGAAAAACAAGGAGAAGGAGAAAAAATTTGCTACAATATAACATTATTTAGGTTCCAATTCTAGAGATGAAACAAATATCACAATGATTGGTTTGAAAGGTAAGGAAATTTCAATACTAGCTCTTCAATTTGTCTCAATAGTACTCAAGATGATGAAACAAGAATTGAGCTTTTCCATGTTAGAGTTATTTCAAAGAATACCAATATTAACACCCTATTTGATATTGGACTTAGTCAATAAATTGAATTTAGATACCATTCCTCATCCAAGGCCCTATCCTTTAGGTTCGATGTGTAAGAATGAAAATTTGCAAGTAATGAGGAAGTGCATACTTAGATTTGTAATCACTGCAAACTTTCTTGATGAAGTTGAACTTGATGTTGTTCTACTTGATATTTTTTGTATTGTTTTAGGAAGCCCATATCCTTATAATAGGAGAGAAATATTTCATTTCCATGAGAATAAGTATCACTTATTCAAGAATGGGATTGAGTACTTAGTTAGAGTGCATAGTAAGAAGATGAATGTGTCTCTTATGCATGCTCGACAAATGAAGAGAATTGTTAATGCTAGTCATAATTTTGCTTTGTTAATGTTCAAGCATGAAGATGTTGTGAATGAGGCCTTTCAAGAAGATGCATCAAATGAAAAATATGATTCCATTGAGGTTGCTAATTTCAAGAATCTAACATGTTTCCTCCTAAAAGAGGTAAACAAGATTAGGTAAAATTGCAGCAATATGCATCATTGTTAAACAATGATGTGGACAAGATGCTGGTGCAAGCATAGTGCAATGGTCAAAGAGAAAGTTCCAAAGAAATTTGACAAAGAGGGAATTAGGTTCAAAATTTCTTCTTGTGGGTTTCACAAAGTGTTGTCCTTGAAATGGGATGTTGCATGGCGATGGCAATAACATTTGGTCAAGAGTCGAGCCAAGAACAAGGAAAGACATGTTAAGCATCGTCGCATTGACCATGTTCAAGGTGAGAAGAATTTGAAGTTGTTTAAGTTTCAATTGAATGACGGTCGAGGAAGGAATGTGTTTGTTTTTTCAAGGAATTTTTATTTTCTACACATTCTAGGAAATTACAGCAAGATGGTATCTACAATAGCAAGTCAAGGTATCCAAAATCACAGAAAATAATAAGTTTTCATGAAAAGCTCAAAATGTCGCATTCAAGACATTTTCAGTGGATAGAGACTAGAAGGGTGAGGGAGCTTAACACTCATCAATTTTTTGACAGATAAATATCTTTTGGAGGTCCAAAATCTTTGAGTGGTGAGGAATGATTTGGTGGATCAAATTTATGCTTAAAATTCAAAGTTGTCAGAATGGCACATAAGCTCAACAAATATGTAGATCTCATCGTTTTGAATCTGACACAACTTGTTTCATGAAAAGGTAACGTCATATGCTCCTGCAATCATGTTCTGTTCATTTGGGGAAATAATTTTTTTTTTAGCTTTTGGGTACATCGTTGCATAGTCAGCAGTCTGTACTGCTGACTGGACCCTGACCGTACCTACTAACTTTTCCTCTTTGGCCTATCATTTTTCTCCACTTGTCAGATGATGATTGGTTTGTTTTGGTTGATGTTTATTGTTTGGATGGTTGACCAATAACAGGGAGCCACGTGGGCCAATGATAGGCTACCACGTGGCCTCCCCACATTGGTATAAAATTTTGGTTTGAAGGTCAAGCGCACCCCAATGGAATCGAACAACAGACCTCAAAATAAGCCACAGGAGCCTTCGACCATCTGTGATATGAGTGTTGCTTAACCTTATAGTTCACCATAAATATATAAACTTTATGATTATGTGGAGCGGGGGTTGGACTAGGGCTATCACTCAACCCTGGTTTGCAAACCAAGGTTAGGGGCTAACCCCGGCCCCAGACTATGTATAAGTTTTAACCAAATTTTGTGCACAATATAAACCAGTGAAGTTTTATATAACCCAAACATTACAAAACCCATTACATATTTTCTAACCAAAGTTTCAACGCCATTGTATTAAACCTAGTGGATATATTAACCATTATAACTGAGGGTTAGGCTTGGTCACATGGCATAGTTTATACCACCCATCACACTTGATGCCACGCTGATGCGAATGATGTTAACCACTAGTGGACAACTTTTCACATTATATGGTCTATGTAAACTGGCCAGCACGAAATGCAGAAGGGTAGCGGAATCTGCAGGGGGAAGAATTCCACTAACTCAACCCATGTTAAACTTGAGGTCAACACCGAAACCCAGGTGGAGTTCCACTGACGGAAAAAATCTAGATCAATGGATATTTATATATGTCGTGGCACGTTTTGGTTCAGATAGTAGAGTTCATCGACGCGATTAAGGAGGCCACAATTTGCTCTAGTGGTTAGCGAAATATTTCGCTTCGAAAGTGGAAAAAGGGGCAGATTTTTAGGGTAGTTATCAGAACTGGTGAAATTGTAAAGAGGTTTGCAGAAAAACTTAGGATGATGATAAATTCTTCATTTTTGGCCTTTTTGGGAGAAGAAAGAGGCTAGACATGGGTTTTTGACAGTTCTGAAGCCATTGGAGCTATCAATAAAGCTATTTGAGCATAGTAATTGTATGTAAACACCATTTTTTGAGCATAATGAAAGAGACCCAACCATTGGAAGTTGGACTAGGAGATGTAGCCCAAGAGGGGTGAACTCCTTCATCATTTTCTGTTGTCTATTTTTTGTTATGGTAATATTGTCTCTTGTTTTATGCAAAATATGAGTTTTTAATTCATGTTTATGTGTTTAATAAATTAACATAAAAGGCTTAAAAAAACTAATTAATCAATTTCAAATTTAAACATAATTCGCAAGCAGTTTCAACATATAGATCATGCTGCCCCAAACAAACGCACCATAAAAAGTCATCAATTCGCCATATATAACAAGATGGGATTTCGTGGAGTTGGATCCCGGAGCCTCTGCCAAACCAACGCGCTCATTTAGTAATCACCCACATGGCCTACGTTGGTAACTCCATCACATATATTACTTATAACCTCACACTTGCCATTCGATGCAAATCGATGGTGGAGAGTGGGGCGCAGAACCAGGAGCGGCTAGGACCGGTGGAACCATGAGAGAGGGTTTCTTGGAGATGCTAAAAATATTCCCTTAGAGGGCCAAAGGTGCTAGTGTCATAATTTTACAATTTATAGTCATTTTATATGATTTCATCACATGAATCCAACCGTGTAGTCAATTTCTCCAGCTGAGGTCTCCATTTTCAGGACATCATCTGAATTGGAGGTATAAGGGTCATTTTTGTAAAATTTTCTTGTAATTTATTTCTTTGATGCCACTTAATGAAGTAAGTCCTCTCCACTTTTGAGCATTGCCCGAAGACGTAGCCCACATTGGGTGAAATCCGTAATAAAATCGTTGTCATTTATCTCATGTTTCCTTATGATTTCCACTTATTTTCATGTGTTTAAGCTACCTAGTTATGTATGCTCTTTTATATGTAATTCTGAATGCATCCTTGAAGTTAAAATATCTAGATCAACAAGTAAAAATATTGGTTGATGAAAATATTTTTCCCTTGGTAGAGCCACCTATTGGTGTATGGTTATGTGTGTGTTGTTGGTTGTAGGCCCAACCACTTAATGACCCCTACTGAGATGAGGTTCTTTTGACTCTCTTTATTGGAAATGAAACATAGTGGACCAATTTTCACACACATTTATGAGTGAAAGAGGTGCTCACATTATTTTGGATATTTGGGATCACTTTTATGGACCTTGGTGGTGGAAATGATGGCACTAGGTTTTGCATCAATGGTCTATTTCCCCTTGTCTAGGTCTGGTTCAGAATCATAACCTAATTTTTACTATGAGTTTTTTAGCTCGGATACCAATGACTACATTGTCTGAATTTAATGGTGTTATGAGAGGGGATTTTGTGGAACTTGCACCACTTTCCCGTGTATTTCTTAATATTCCCATTCCCATCCTTTGTTTGTGGCATAGATGGGTTGTCATGGGGTAGTCCACCCTTCATATATCTTTGTTTATATGATCTGGTGATGTTGTTTCCATGATTTTGTTGTGAAGAATTCACGACTCCAAATTCTAGCTTCTTCTGTTTAAAATTTTGCTCAATTTTTAAAACATATCGGTATGTTGCACCAAGTCAGGAGATGTCTAGGAAATCCATTTCTATTCGGATATATCTATGCAAACAACCACGGTACTTGAGCACTGGATGTCCCTCAGAGTCTTTAATACCCAACTTAGTGTGCAAGGTTTGAAAGATGTTTATGAACTCTCTCATTTCTTGATCCCTTTCCTGTGATAGTGTGGTTATGTCATGCATTGATATTTGTAGCTTATAACAGGGCAATATTGTTCCTTAAAAACATCCCTAAAAGAGTGTTAGTATGAATCTAGAGCATTAGGAGCTAATCATATGACCGAATTATGTTGTAAGAACTCAATCACTAGACACCAAAGGGGAAGTCAGAGAGAGATAAATATAAGGTAGACCAAAGCGCTAGAGGACTAAACCCTGAGGAGGTGAGACTTACAGGTATGACAAGTCTCTTTTATGAGTGAGTACATGTGTTATAGGTGGCGGGGGAGGCATACCTATGCCCTTCGAGACAAATTACAAAGGATAATGTGTCCAGTAAACAAGGGACTGAACTATATAGTACATGCTGACATAAACATGAGCCAGATAAAAACATGATAATGAATCCCACATACATACTATGCCTGGGATAATAGCCATGACTTATACATTAATATCTGAGTACATGAGATATAAGTACAACCAAAGTGCCCCTGTAAACAGGAAAAGGCTCTAAAAATCTGATTGATACATGCAAACTAAAAGGCGCTGCAAGCGGCTGAGGCCAAGATCATCAAATCTATGGAGATGCATCAAAGGATATAATGAAGAGGTCATCCAGGCATGTGGGGAGCTACCTGAAGGGCCACCCCCTCATGAGGTCTGAAACATCTCACATACACCCAGGAATCACTGGTATAATCTACTGCATCACTGAAATATCGAGTATACGGATCTCGATCATGCCGTAAAGAGATGGAACAAAGAAACAATAAAGTCAAAGTGAAATAAAGAGTCCCTTTGCTTGATACAAGGTGCCAAACAAGAGTGGAAGCTGGAACTAAGGTACACCACCTTCTAGACCTGTCTTCTGGAATGAATGATATGATTTCGACAAAAGAATGTCCTCCATAGGTGAGGCAATAAGGGATCTTCAACTAAGGCACGAGAGAACATAGTAGAGCGACTGACAGAATGACATCAGGGATGATGATGAAATTGGGGGTACTGAGTATCGGATGGACGAATTCCCTTTTTAGAGCATAAATGGCATGGATGACCTGGCAGCAACTGACACAATATCAAAGGGGATAGGGGAAAATAGTACTAAAGGCCATAATGTGCGACACGAGAGAGCAACTAAGTAATGAAGGATGGAGGACTATGGCGGGATATAAAGGGACTCAGGATACACTCCATGGATGTGATGATGATTCAACTTAGATGCTCTAAACAAGGGCAACTTGATGATGCTACCACACAAAAAAAGGTCCAATGGGACGATAAAGACATGAGTACAAGATGGTTACTCATGACGAAAATCGACATGAGCATGGGCAAGTATGAAGGCAAAGTGTTGCCCCAAGTACAAGTGTTGCAAGTGAAGAAATTAAATTTTGAGGAATGGTGAAGTGACGCTTCTTGGACAAAATGTGTCCTAGTGAAGTATCAAATCGCAAAAAAATATGATATACCCATTTGAGAGCTCAGTTAGAGCTTTCCAAAGGTATAGATGGTTTTTCAAACTGAGCTACGGTTTTTTCGCAGCAAGCGAAAGAAAAATCTGAGGTTTCTCTTTTAATAAGGTGTTTTCCCTCCAAATTCACTCATTTTCAAGTGTAGTTGTGGTGAATGTAGAGAGGAGATAAGGCCCTAAATCTTGCAGTGCTCGTAGCGAATAAACCAACCATTGAAATCGAGATCCGTTAGTTGCAGGTAAGATGTCTAATCCTACTCTTTCATTTTAGTGGATTGAAAGTTTAGTTTAGGTGCTCAGAGCTCAGGAATAGACCCCTTCTCCTCTTCACGGTCGGGTCGCACTTTTTGGGGCAATATCTGTGACCTGGGTAGCAGGTTTTGGGCAAAAAGGTGCGACTTTATAGAGTGGGGTTTTTCTGTGCTATTTTTTGGCTGACAGCTAGGTTTTTATGTTTGAATGCAATATTTCCTTTCTATACACTAACAAATATGATGGTTTTGTGCAGATTGTTGGAAATGTTGTCATTTATGGCAAAGGAGGCAGCAAAGGTAGACAGAGGGAAATTTTACGGTCGAGAAGCAGAGGAGGTAGAGCAGTTGAGGCAGAGACAGAGAATACAGAGGCAGAGGTGAAACAATCGAGCAGTAGAGGTAGAGCAGTTATCAAACAGTGAAATGATCAAGCAAAGACGGAACGCTGAGGGTAATGGAACCAAGCGTTTTGCAATAGAAATCTAATACAGTCAGGTGTTAAACCTTATGATAGCAATGAAACAAGGTTCATATATATCAAAGTGCTGAAGAAAGGTATATAAAAAAATCAAGAAGGGTTTTTATATATTATAGGTTGACCAGAGCTTATATGAATATGTATATAACGAAGGCGCGACATTCTTTATTGAAGCGGAACCATGAACTAAAGCGAAACCCTAATTGTGAACAGTCAAACCAGAGGTAAGCAAACCGGCAGTATCGTGCAATGTCAAAAGTGGTAAGCTGTATTGCAAAAATGAACGCGATATGTGTCTTTGGATGCCACGTGTCCTAAGATGGTTTTCCAAAACCATTTTCATCGCACGATTTCTGAGAATTACACGATAATGGGCGATGATCGTTGGATCGTCCAAGATAAAGTGACATCCTATCAATCGTCAGATGTGTGTGGTGCGTTAATTAGTGGGCCTGAATCAACAATTGTATTGTTAATTGAAACTTAACTCAAATGTTAAGTCGTATGTTGTGGGACCACAGGAAAATGCGTGTGTGGATTTTTTTTGGATGCATATTGATACATTTTGAAATGCCTAAGGTTTAATACCAAAGTCAAGGAGTAATATATATAGAATGTTGATGCGTCGGGGTCTATGCTAAAATCGAGGGTTAATTCAGGCATTAATATATATATGATAATGAAGTCGTGGATATAATTAACTGACAAGGATTAACAGTAGAGCGTGGGACCCGTGATCCATAATATGATATATATGTGTTGCATTAATATATAGAAACTCTGAGTGAATGCTATAATCTCGATGTATGTAATTAAAAGAACCGGAACCATTTGTGGCATTAAGACTAAGGTTCGAATGAAGAACATGGCTAAGTCTATGATGGGAGCGGAAACATTAAACGAACTATGGAGCTCGAGAGGTTATATAAATATATATAAACATTAGTGATGGGTTTAAGTCTGAGCGAAAGACTTAATACTATGTTATCGAATAATATTATACATATAGTGTGGGACCCCCCGACATAAAATTCCGAGAATCATAACCCAAGCTGGAGCATACATTAAAGCTGAAGTGGAAGCTTATATATATACAGCATATTGCAAATGTTGCACCTCATATACAAAGGTCCAAAGCATATATATATATATATATATGGAGCGCTTTATGGACAAGGGACCAAAGGTATAATACAAAGCATATGTATTATATTATTTAGCACGAGATAAAAAGAACCCAAGGTTCTATCGCTTTTCTTTAAAACAAACAAATTCTTCTATTGTGGGACCCTCGCCCAATCGCATCAGAGAAACTTGGCAGTGGAACATGTTAACAAAAAGTTGTGATTGTGATTGAGTTCTGGACCCGATATGGTTTAAAAGACGATTCATATATGTTTGAGTTCTGGTGTCAAAGTAAACAGTGTTACATCGCATCGGAATTTCAAAGTGAACAGTGATTGATCACATCGGAGGAGGAGCAGAGCTTCGAAACATTATATAAATGGAAGTCGCAATTGCAATTAATCGCAATCGAAAATATTCGAAAGGTGATACATCGCATTGGAGTGATTCATCGCATCGGCATTTCAAAGTGAACAGTGATTGATCGCATCAGAGAAGGAGCAGAGCATCGGAACATATAAATGGAAGGTGTGATTGTGATTAATAGCAATAGGAAGGAGTTGAGAAGTGATACATCGCATCGGAGAATTGAGCAAGTTTGGGGAGTGGGCCCGTAAGGGCATTTTATGTATTAAAATGATCTTTTTGCATTATATCGTCGAAAGTTACTTAAGTTATATAACATAGCAGTGCATATATTAAAAATTCCTTATTATTATTATGCCAAGAATTGATTTGCATGATACAAAAAGTGCAGTTACATACATACAGGAGTTATGAAATAGCAATAAACAGAAAGGCATACAGAGAATAAAAAGGGACAAACACAGTCACAGAAAAGACAAGCGCAATGAACCAAGAGGCTGAATGAGTGCGCTTGAGTTCTCATTGTAATCAAATGTAAATAGTTTAATTGATTTATATTGTTTGTGATGCATTGGCAAGGCTCTAGAAGAGAACAAATATCCCACTGTAATGTTAAAATTAGTACATAAAGCTATATTTTTCTGAGTGAGATGGAAAAGAAATGAGAAGGCAGAGGGATAAGAGGCATGGTTATTCATTTCAAATTCCCTGAGGAATACAAACAGTCATAAGGAAATCTCTATAAATAATATAATCTTGATATGCAAATAGAGGTTAGAGAGAGTAAGGATAGAGAATGAAGAGTATGGAAAATTGAGGCAGAGAAGATAAGGAAGAGAGGAGCAGAAAGAGATGCTACAGAACAGAGTTGATATCTGAGGTAAATCAACATACATTTCTTTTGATAAATTGAGGAATTTGGAGCTTCCCTATCAAGTTGAAGCTTGATAGTTGTCAGTTGTAGCTGACTGAGGTAGGAGCCTCCTGTAGGTTGGTGCCTGCAGAAAAACAGCAGTGAGAGGGAGTTGGAGCTTTCCTTTGCATCACAACAATAATCAGATGTGGTTTTCTCCCTTTATGGGTTTTCACTTATATCGGTTGTCTCTATGTGTGTTGCCTATGTGTTGATATCATCTACCCAATCTGCTTAATATTTGCTGCTCTCATAATAAGTTTTGTGTCACAATAATGTAATAGTTGCTGCAACATATTAAGACTGTTTATAGATTAAATTTGGTTATAAAATTAAGTTGTAAATAAGTTGATGAAAATTTTAAAAAGCTTATGTATGTGTTAAACTGATTCACCCCCCCTCTCAGTTTAATTAAGGATTCAACAATTGGTATCAGAGCAAGTTCTTTTGTACCAGTTTAACCACTGAAAGGAGATCCTAGATCCCCAGGATGGCTAGTCAAGAAGGAAGCTCAACCAATAAAGCCCCTTTTTTCACCGGTGCCAATTATGCCTTTTGGAAAATCAGAATGAGAGCATACATAATGTCTCTAGGAATAGAGGTTTGGGCTGCTATGGAATTTGGATATGCCCCAAAGGAAACTGACCCAGAGAGAGAAGCTAAACAAGAATTTGTAGCAAATGCAAGGCCATGAATGCAATCTTAAGTGGATTTTGTGAGGTTGAATTTATCAAAATAATGCACAGTAAGATTGCTAAAGATATGTGGGATACTCTTGAGAACATCCATGAGGGAAATAAAAAGGCAAAGACAGCCAAACTTCAAGTATATAGAGCTCAGTTTGAAAATTTAAAAATGAATGATGATGAAGATGTTGGCAACTTCTTCTTAAGAGATGCATAAATTGTTAACAATATGAAATCTCTTGGAGAAACCATACCAGAAAGTGTAATTGTACAAAATATTCTAAGATCTCTTCCACCCAGTTTTAACCCCACGGTGTCTGCAATAGAAGAAACAGTTGATTGGGAAACCTTGACCATGAACCAGCTACTTGGAAATCTAACAACATATGAGATGAGGCTCCCACAGAAGAAGCCAAGTACGAGGGAGGCAGCCTTTAAAACAGAAAATAAGAAAGAAGAAAAGGAAGACATATGCTCTTTCTCTGATGAAGAAGAGTCTAAAATTTTCAAGAAACTGGATAGAGGCTCAGGTAAATACAAAGGTAAACTTCCTTTCAAATGCTTTAACTGTGGAAGAGTTGGACACTATGTTGCTAAGTGTCCTCATAAGAAATTAAGGAATCAGGCTCAAGAATCAGAGAAAAATACATCAAAGAATTGGCAGAAAGGAAAGAAATTTAGTAGAAAATCCTTATATGCTCAACAAGACAGCAGTGCATCTGAAGACTCAGATGAACCCTCAAGTGAAGAAGGAACCTCTGAATTTTTACTGATGGCCATAGAATAACTTGAAGGAATCCTGCTAGAATATGAAGAAGAAGGTGAATTTTACCTTGAGGGGGAACAAATAAGTGCCCTAGAGGAGATTGAAAGACTCAAACTGAAGTGTAGAAAACAA
Source organism: Pinus albicaulis (assembly GCA_034641835.2). Classification (NCBI taxonomy): domain Eukaryota; kingdom Viridiplantae; phylum Streptophyta; class Pinopsida; order Pinales; family Pinaceae; genus Pinus; species Pinus albicaulis. The sequence continues at coordinate 1,269,005,860 of CM076584.1, forward strand.
AAGGACATTCTCCTCAAGTATGTAAGAGAAGAGAAAAATTCAGAAGTCCTCATGTAGCTGAAGGTAGAGCTTGAAAAAGCCAAGAAGATATAAGACATGTTACTTCAGCAAATCAAGGATAAAACTCAGGAACAAGAGAAGCTGGAAGAAGAAGTAGTATGTCTAAGGAAGAAATTAGAAAATTCTCAAAGGAAAGTGTCTACAAATTCTTCTCAAACAACAAGCTCTAGTAAGTTGAACGAAATTTTGGATGCTCAAATATCTCCTCTTATAAAAACTGGATTAGGCTATGAAGGAGAATCAAGTAAAAGCAAAGAAAAGGAAAACAAAAATATTTTTTTTGTAAAAGCAAAGAAGGTTGATGAAGCGGCTCTAATAATTCCTAAAAAATAAGAAACATGTAATGAGGGAGACAGAGATCAGAAGAAACCTCTAATAACAAAGAATGAAATAAATAATAAGACAACAGAAAAAGGATCATATACCCCTGAGTATGTCAAATTTGGAAGCCATCAAAGGAGAGTCTTACCTCCTATGAAAAATGCTACCTCTTATGTCTGCCACAAGATGGGACACATTATTGCATACTGTCATACAAGGAGGAGTAATTCAGACCAGCAAAAGATGCAAACAGTGAAGAGACTGCCTCAAGAAAACAATTGGAGAAGACAACCTCACATCAGGTATGCAAATTGTTTCTATGGTTACTATTTTTATTGTAAGGAATTTGGCCATAAAATCATTGAGTGTAGAAAATATGGACAAAGATTGATGCTCAACACCTCAAGGAGGTTTATGAATCAAGGAAATTTTACTTATACTCACAATTCTGCAAAAATTATAATAAAATGTTGTGTATGCAATAAAATTGGACATGTGCCTTCCAAATTTCCTCTCAGAAGATGTATTTCATCATCTCACAAAAGATACCAAACAAAAGGATGCTTCCAGTGGAAAAATAGGGTGAATAAATGTGACCTGGCTCTAACTACTCAAGACCTAAAAAGCCAATGGTATTTGGACAGTGGCTGCTCAAAACATATGACTCGAGACAGAAGCAAGTTTATAACTTTTGATGAAAAGAAATATGGAAATGTTACTTTTGGCAATGATAAATCAGGAAAAATCAAAGGAAGAGGCTCAGTCAGCCTAGATAATGGCAGAGGAAAGGCCCAATATGTACTATTTGTAGATGGGCTGAAAGCAAACTTACTGAGTGTCAGTAAAATGTGTGATAAAGGCTATGAAGTTATTTTTTGAGCACAAGACTGTGAAGCCAGATCAAGCACCACAGGTAAGACTTTGCTCAAAGGAGTTCAAATAGAGAGTAATGTTTACATAGTGAAAGAGGAAGATGAAGCATGCCATCTTAGCAAACTTGAGGAGTCATGGTTATGGAATAAGAGTTTGGGACATCTCAGCGTCAATCATATCATCAGACTGAGCAAGAAGAAAGCTATCAGAGACATGCCAGAAATAAAGAGGCCTTCTAATACCATATGAAAATCTTGTCAATTGGGAAAACAGACCCGCACATCATTTAAGGCCAAATATGAGTTATCAACAAGAAGATCACTCTAGCTTGTGCACATGGACCTATGTGGACTTGCAAGAACTAAAACACCAAGTGGAGAATCCTACTTCATGCTGATAATAGATGATTTCTCCAGAATGACATGGGTTGCATTTCTTAAGAATAAATCAGAAGCTCTGGAGAAATTCAAAATATTTAAAGCTTTAGCAGAAAATCAAACAGGATGCAAGCTAAAATCCATCAGATCAGACAGAGGAGGTGAGTTCACAGATTATGACTTTGCATACCTATGCAATGAACATGGGATAAAGAAACAATTTACTATTGCAGGGACACCTCAGCAGAATGGAGTAGCAGAGAGACAAAACAGGTCTGTACAACAAATTGCCAGAGCCATGATGCAAGAGAGTAATATTCCTCAAGCCTTCTGGGTAGAAGCAGTACACATGGCCTTGCATATCCTTAAAAAATCTCATTTAATTCCAAGCAGTGACAAGAATCCCTATGAAATATGGCATGGTAAACCAGCTTCAATCAAGCACTTTATAATCTTTGGAAGCAAGTGTTACATAAAGAATAATGATGAAAATATTGGGAAATTTGATGCAAGAGTGGATGAAGGGATATTTCTAGGATATGCATCCAAAAGTAAAGGGTACAAGTGCTACAATAAGACTCTTCGAAAAATTGTAGAAAGCATTGACGTGAGATTTGATGAAGAACTTCCAAATAATACAAGAGGTACAGACTGCAGAAGTCCTTCAGACAACCATGAAGAAGAAAACCAAGATGATGATGAAAGCAGAAAGACAACAGAAGATGTTGAACTGAGCTTGAAATCCCCCTCAAGATACACTAAGAAGAACCATCTTGAAGATCATATCATTGGAGACAAAAGAGTAGGGGTCCAGATAAGAAGGCAACTAACTAAATAGATAGAAGAGGTATACATAGCCATGCTATCAAAAATAGAGCCAAATAAGTTTGAAGAAGCCAAAAAGGACAAGTATTGGGTGAATGTTATGAATAAAGAATTGGACCAAATTGAGAAGAACAATACCTAGGAACTAGTTCCTAGACCCACTGAGAAAATTTTCATAGGCTCAAAATGGGTATTCAAAAATAAAATGAATGAGCAAGGACATGTAATCAAGAATAAATCCAGACTTGTCTGCAAAGGATATTCACAAATCGAAGGACTTGATTACGATGAAACATTTTCCCCTGTAGCCAGAATGGAAGCTATCAGAATGTTTCTGGCCTTTGCATGCTACCAAGACTTCAAGGTATATCAAATGGATGTGAAATCTACATTTTTGAATGGAGATCTAGAAGAAGTCTACATGGAACAACCAAAAGGCTTCTCATTAACAGACAAAGAAGACTATGTATGCAGACTAAAGAAGGCTCTATATGGACTAAAAAAAGCTCCGCGTGCTTGGTACTCAAGGCTGGATAAATACTTGCAAAAACAAGGCTTTAAGAGAGGAGGATTAGACAGCAATCTATACATAAAAGCCCATGAAAAAGAACTTTTGATTGTTGTAGTATATGTTGATGACATTATGTTTGGAAGCAACAAAGATGAGCTAGAAAAATGGTTTGCTGAGGAGATGAAATCATAGTTTGAGATGTCTATTATTGGAGAGCTCAGTTTCTATTTAGGACTTCAACTTCAGCAAAAGAACACAGGTACATTTATCTCACAAGAAAAATACTTAAAAGAAATGTTGAAAAATTTAAAAATGGAAGACTGCAAACCTGTGTCAACTCCCATGATCACGGGATGCAAGTTATGTGCTGATGATGGATCTGCTGATATAGATCAAAGACTCTACAGATCCATGATATGAAGTCTATTGTACCTGACAACATCAAGACCATACATCATGCTAGCAGTAGGACTTGTGGCTAGATATCAAGTAGCACCAAAGCAAAATCATCTTCTAGCAGTCAAAAGAATATTTAGATATCTACAAGGAACAATACAGTTTGGGCTATGGTATCCAAAAGGAAAAAGCTTCACTTTGACAGCATACACAGATGTAGATTGGGCCAGCTATGTGGATGACAGGAAAAGCACAAGTGGAGGTGCATTCTATCTAGGAGAAAGTTTGGTGGCATGGCTAAGCAAGAAACAAACATCTATTTCTATATCTACAGCAGAAGCAGAATACATAGTAGTAGAAGCATGTTGTACACAAGTCATGTGGATGAAAAAAACCCTCCAAGACATGAAGGTAAGCATTGATGAACCTATCTCTATCAAATGTGATAATACAAGTGCTATAAGAATATCAAAAAATCCTATGCTTCATTTAAAAACTAAACATATCCCAATCAAGTATCATTTTCTCCGAGAACAAGTAGCTCATAAGGTAGTCAAGCTAGAGTATGTGCCAACAAAATAATAGACAACAGATATATTTACCAAACCTCTTGCTAGAGAACCATTTGAATATTTGAGAGATAGACTAGGGGTAGTATTTGTAGATGCTACTCTCTGATATGAAGAGAAAGCATAGTTTCAGGGGGAGAACAGAAACAAAAATATCGTTCCAGGGGAGATCAGTTAGCAAGGAAAGCTTGAAACATGTCCTCAAGATCAGTGCAACATGGGCGAGAGTTAAAAGCACACTGAAAAGTGAGCAACCCCTTTCCATTGATGTCAAAGGGGGAGGAAGAGAAAGCAATAGAAGGAAGGATCCTAAAAGGAAAACAGAGGAAGTGTATTGCCATCAATGCCAAAGGGGGAGACTATTGGAAATGTTGTCATTGATGGCAAAGGAGGTGGCAGAGGTAGACAGAGGGAAATTTTATGGTTAAGCAGCATAGGAGGCAAAGTAGCCGAGGTGGAGACATAGAATATAGAGGTAAGATGAAACGGCCGAGCAGCAGAGGCAGAGCAGTTAACAAACAACGAAATGATCAAGCAGAGACGGAACCCTGAGGGTAATGGAACCAAGCGTTTTGAAATAAAAATCTAATACATTCAAGTGTTAAACCTTATGATAGCAATGAAACAGGGTTCATATATATCAAAGTGTTGAAGAAAGGTATATACCGAAATCAAGAAGGGTTTTTATATATTATAGGTTGAACATAGCTTATATGAATATTTATATAACGAAGGCACGACATTCTTTATTGAAGTAGAACCATGAACTGAAGCGGAACCTTAAGTGTGAATAGTCACACCAGAGGTAAGCAAATCGGCAATATCACGCAGTGTTAAAAGTGGTAAGCTGTATTGCCAAAATGAACGCTATATGTGTCTTTGGATGCCACGTGTCCTAAGATGGTTTTCCAAAACCATTTTCATCGCACGATTTTTGAGAATTAAAGTCAGTACATCTAAATTACGCGATAATGGGCAATGATCGTTGGATCGTCCAAGACAAAGCGACATTCTATCAATCGTCAGATGTGTGTAGTGCGTTAATTATTGGGCCTGAATCAACAGTTGTATTATTAATTGAAACTTAACTCAAATGTTAAGTCGTATGTTGTGGGACCACAGGAAAATGCGTGTGTGGATTTTTTTTTGATGCATATTGATACATTTTGAAATTCCTAAGGTTTAATACCAAATTCAAGGAGTAATATATATAGAATGTTGATGCGTCGGGGTCTATGCTAAAATCGAGGGTTAATTTAGGCATTGATATATATATATATATGCTAATGAAGTCATGGATATAATTAATTGATGAGGGTGAATAGTAGAGCATGGGACCCGTGATCCATAATATGATATATGTGCTGCACTAATATATATAAGCTCTGAGTGAATGCTATAAGCTCAGTGTATGTAATTAAAAGAACCATAACCATTTGTAGCATTAAGACTAAGGTTCGAATGAAGAACATGGCTAAGTCTATGCTGGGAGCAGAAACATTAAACGAACTACGGAGCCTGAGAGGTTATATAAATATATATAAACAGTAGTGATGGGTTTAAGTCTAAGAAAAAGACTTAATACTATGTTAACAGATAATATTATACATATAGCGTGGGACCCCTCGACATAAAATTCCGAGAATAAAAACCCAGGCTGGAGGATACATTAAAGCTGAAGCGGAATCTTATATATATACAGCATATTACAAATGTTGCGCCTCATATACAAAGGTCCAAAGCATATATATATATATATATATATATATATATATGGAGCGCTTTATGGACAAGGGACCAATGGTATAATACAAAGCATATGTATTATATTATTGAGCGCGAGATCAAAAGAACCAAAGGTTCTATCACTTGGCTCTAAAGCAAAAAAAGTCTTATATTGTGGGACCCTCACCCAATCGCATCGGAGAAACTTCGCAGCAGAACATGTTAACAAAAATTGCGATTGCGATTGAGTTCCAGACCCGATATGGTTTAAATGATGATTCATATATTTTTGAGTTTCAGTATCAAAGTAAACAGTGTTACATCACATCGGCATTCCAAAGTGAACAGTGATTGATCGCATCGGAGGAGGATCAGAGCTTCAGAACATATAAATGGAAGTCGCGATTGTGATTAATCGCAAACAGAAATATTTGAAAGGTGATACATCGCATTGGAGCAATTCATCGCATTGGCATTTCAAAGTGAACAGTGATTGATCGCATCAGAGAAGGAGCGGAGCATCAGAACATATAAATGGAAGGTGCGATTGTGATTAATCGCAATCGGAAGGAGTCGAGAAGTGATACATCGCATCGGAGAATTGAGCAAGTTTGGGGAGTGGGCCTGTAAGGGAAGTTTATGTATTAAAATGATATTTTTGCATTATATCGCCAGAAGTTACTTAAGTTATATAACACGACAGTGCATATATTAAAAACGCCTTATTATTATTATGCCGAGAATTGATTTGCATGATATGAAAATTGCAGTTACATACATATAGGAGTTACGAAACAGCAATAAACAGAAAGGCATACATAGAAGAAAAAGGGACAAACACAGTCACAGAAAAGACAAGCACAGTGAACCAAGTGGCTAAATGAGTGAGCTGGAGTTCTCATTGTAATAAAATGTAAATGGTTTAATTGATTTATATTATTTGTGATGCATTGGCAAGGCTTCGGAAGAGAACAAATATCCCACTGTGATGTTAAAATTAGTACATACAGCTATATTTTTCTGAGTGAGCAGGAAAATAAATGAGAAGGCAGAGGGATAAGAAGTATGGCTATTCATTTCGAATTCCCTAAGGAATACAAATAGTCATAAGGAAATCTCTATAAATAATATCATCTTGATATGCAAAGAGAGGTTAGAGAGAGTAAGGATATAGAATGCAAAGTATGGAAAATTGAGGCAGAGAAGATAAGGAAGAGAGGAGAAGAAAGAGATGCTACAGAACAGAGCTGATATCTCAGTTAAATCAACATACATTTCTTTTGATAAATTGAGGAATTTAGAGCTTCCCTATCAAGTTGAAGCTTGATAGTTGTCAGTTGTAGCTGATTGAGGTTGGAGCCTCCTGTAGGTTGGTGCCTATAGAAAAACAGCAGTGAGAGGGAGTTGGAGCTTGCCTTTGCATCACAACAATAATCGGATGTGGTTTTCTCCCTTTATGGGTTTCCACTTATATTTGTTGTCTCTATGTGTGTTGCCTATGTGTTGATATGATCTACCCAATCTGCTTAATGTTTGATTATCACATAATAAGTTTGGTGTCACAATAATTTAATACTTGCTACAACATATTAAGACTATTTACAGATTAAAGTTGGTTATAAAATTAAGTTGTAAATAAGTTGATGAAAAAATTAAAAATCTTATGTATGTGTTAAACTGATGTACAATCGTATTCACCCCCCCCCCTCTGCGTAACTATGATTCGACACGATGGCAGGAGCGATTTTATAACTGAGAGAGAGAGACATGGACATACACACACCGCAGATCAAGAGGATCATGGTGTTCCGTTGAGTCTCAAAAGTGTTTTTCTATATTCATACATATTTCCATTATGTCATAACCATCTAGCCCTTATTTCATACCCATTGACTCCAGCCCCACATCAAATAACTATTTTTTCATAAATATACAAGTTATGATCCTGTTATGAAAAGTTGTTTATTTTATGTATTTAAAGTGAATTTATGATTAGAAACTAGAAAATTAACATAGTTTCATATATCTATATATGTGTTATGAGTTTTGTGACATGTGTAGGTCAAAAAGGAGACTTCTAGAAGACCCTTATGTGGCACTCTAAGGCGAAATTCGAATTTGGTTGGAGAAGATCTGGGATCATGAGAACATGTGTCTCACTTCCTTGTTATATTGAAACTCTAAGAGGATATGTGTCTCATTTCTTAAGTTGTGTTGAAATTTTAGAAAGACATGTGTCTTATCTTTTCCTATTTTGATTGTAACTCTAGAGTTGGAGGGAGAGATTCATGGACTTTATTAATGAGATGACCTTCAGTATTTTGTAACAGGAGAAGCTTTCTCCTGGGTCACATTAATGTAGAAGTGAAGGAAGAAGTAGGAGAAATAGAGTATTTTGAAACAAAAATTCAAGATGCAGGAATGGGATGTAGATCAGACATTTTTCAATAAGAAATTGCCTCGAAATCACTTTTGATTATACCAAGGAGTCAAAAAGGATTTCACCAAATTGGTAGCAGAGGGCCCCTGCTATCCAAGGAGGCTTCTACATGCTTTCTAGATAAGTAGCTTTTAATTCATGTCTTGCATTATTTGTTTAATTAAAAGATCCTCATTATTTTACAATCATTCTTTTTTCCTGTGGTCGTTCTTCCAAATATCATTGTTTAATAAAAGATTTCGATGGTATCATGTCAGAGTATTCTAGCTGCCTTTACGTTTCTGAAGTTGAATTTGTAATTGTTTTTATTAATTACTGTAGTTATACTCATTCTAACTCTTCCAAAAGAAGAAACTCTTCCAAAAGATTATAATGATGAATGGGAAATGGCTATAGTATTGTAGGATTAGAAGTTGAATTTGTAGTTGCTTTTATTAGTTACTGTAGTTATACTCATTCTAACTCTTCCACAAGAAGAAGCTCTTCCAAAAGATTATAATGATGAATGGGAAATGGCTATAGTGTTGTAGGATTTAATTGTAATTTCTTTTTGTTCACTATCACAGTTACACTTGTTCTAAACACTCTTCCAAAAGAAGAAACTCTTCCAAAAGATCCTTATGATGTCGAAGGCATGATTGTGATTTTGAACGTTTTAGTTGTGTGTTTTCACTAAGTACCATCGTTGTTCTTGCTCTTAAACGCTTGTCCAAAATATCATAATGACGAGTGGGAGATGGCTATGATATCTTAGTTTTTCATTGCTTTCAGTCTTTATGCTTGCATTTGCACTCAATTACACAGTCAGGATTGTTCTAAAAACTCTTACAAAAGAAAGAACTCTTCCAAAATATCAATCATGATGTACAAACAGACTGTAGAATTCCATAGACTAGTTGCATGTTAATTCAGTTAGAGCACTCCGGAGGTAGATTACATAAAAACAATACGAAAAACACATACAACGAAGTAAGGAAGAGGTCACTTAAGCACATATAGTGCACCACACTTCATCAGTTTACTAGCTCTGGTTGATAATTTATGTTAGCAATTTAGGACGCTAAATTGACTACACATTTTGGCGCCGTTGCCGGGGAAGTGTAATTAGGAGACCTTATTTCTTACATCTAAAAAAAAAAAATTAATAATTCTTAAGTATGCTCTCCTCCTGCACTTTGTGTGATCTGGAGGATCAGAAAAAGGATTGTTATGTAAAAAAAAAAAATTAATAATTCTTGAGTATGCTCTCCTCTTGCACTTTGTGTGATCTGGAGGATCAGAAAAAGAATTGTTATGTGAAAAAGAAAAAAAAGGGAGACAAAATAAAACTTCATCATTTCAATTGATTCAACAATTTAAAAAAAAATTGTTTTCATGAAAAACTTTGATTTCAATAAATTGTTTTGTTTAATGAATATATATGTGTATTTTTAAATTTTTGAAAATATAACATACATAATTTTATTAAACAAATCAATTAAAAAAAAAATGAAAATAAAAAAAAATTAAATTGTTTTGTTACTAAGATATATATGTATATTTTTAAATTTTTGAAAATATATATATAATTTTAATAACAAATCATTTAAAAAAAAAAAAAAAATCAATAAATTGTTTTGTTTAGTAAAATACATATGTATATTTTTAATTTTTCAAAATACAACATATGTCATTTTATCAAAATAAATCAATTAAAAAAATAAAAAAAATAAAAAAACTCAAAGCATAAAATAAAATAAGATTAAAACTTAGAGCAAATAAACCTCTCCATGCAGCATTGAAGCAGCTCTTCAAGATCTGAAAAATTCATGAGAAGAAAAGAATCCATTTTTTTTTTTTTTTTTAAAGCAGCATCTTAAATGGATACACAGTGCACTTGCACTACCTACAGAAAGTTTTTCAAACTAACAAAACACGGACATTTGCAGGTAATACCTGATCATAATACATGCTTTCCCCATCCACCCTGAAGCATAATTTGAATATAACGTATCAATTCTAAACTCTGAAAAGCTTTGCATAGCTAACAAAGGCGCTGTTCAGCAGCGTGCAGAGAGGCACTGTTTTTGACTAAGGTGACTCCTTTGGAGGAGCTTGATCGGAAGCATTTTGCAAAGAGTACAGGCCTCTAGCAAAAAAACAAATGATGAAATTTTACGAGACACTGCATCGAAGAAAGTTGCTCTTATGGAGGTTAAGATAAAGCTTCTTGTTGAGTTTCTGCATGAGACTCTTGAGGAGACAAAAGCAAATGTTGAAAAGAAACAAGCATTGACACATATGAAGAGATGGAAAGCGAATACCATATTGGCTGTATAAACTTCATGGTCTGGGTCAGGAGTTTAAGTGTGAAATTTGCGTCAACCACAGCGCCCAAATCCATTTTTTTTTGCAGCATAAGAATTTGAATTAAAATCAAATACTCTAACATAACTCATGATTGATGCATGTGGCAATCAGCAAATCGAAAGTCGTATTTCATTCCCAGAAAAACGCAATTGTATTTGACACATGATTTTAAAACGTGAATTTGGAACAACCGAAGGTGAATTTCAAAAAACCGAGACATGGGTTTTTCCGGGAACGGGGGCAATTAGATAACCCAGAAATCGTTTTAAGAAATTCGTGGCGGTCTGGGAGAATTTCTCGGTTCTTCAGAGCCCTGTGTCGCTGTCTGCGCGAGGAAAAAAATGTTTTGTGAATTTAATTGTTGAGAATCACTTGAGAGAATTGTGTTGCATTAGAAATTGGTTGAGAGGAATTCTGTGAGGTGGCGACATTATTTCCCAAATGATTAGTAGAGAATTCCAATTGAAATTGTTTTGCTGAACCGTATCCATTTGGCATTAATCCTATGTGGCGTGGTAGCCGAACAGAATTGCCATTCCTAAATTCATTAAAAATGAAGATGTCCATTGTGTTGGGTGTTGCTCAAATGAATTTGGGGATTGTTCTGAGTTATTTTAATGCAAAGTTTTTCCAATTCACTCAATATTTGGTATCAATTTGTGCCCCAGATGATTTTTTTTGAACGGTCTCTTTGGTTATCTTGCTCTCTTAATTATCATCAAGAGGTGCAATGGTTCTAAAGCTGATCTATATCATGTAATGATATGTATGTTCTTGAGTCCTACTGATGACCTTGGTGAAAATCAATTGTTTTGGGGTCAGAGATTGGTTCAGTTCAAGTTAGGTGCAACATTAAAAATAAATAAAAATAAAAAATAAATAAAATTGCATTTTTATTTTTTTCAATTTTGTTTTGATTTAAAAAATAAAAAATAAAAAATAAAAAAAATTCAATAATTTTGAATCAATGAAATGAATTAGTTATTTGCTCACTTTTCTGAAGGTATTGATTAAATTTTGGACTGATGATGAAAGATGAATAGCTAACTTTTTATTCAAGATTTTTAGCTACAGAACCGTCGACATTCTGCAGCTGAAGTCCAATTCCGCAGCTGTTCTTCAATTCTGCAGCTGTTCTCCAATTCTGCAGCTAAAAAACCTCATTGTTCAAATCAGCCTAACTTTCTCATACAAAATCAGATTTTGATGATTTAAGTATCGTTGGAAAGGCCTCAACAAGATCTACACAGTGAGAAATCCATCATTAGAGTTTGAAATGGTAAATAATGAAATAAATTGCTGAAAATAAGCAACATTCAACTTGAGGCACTAATTCCAAAACAGGTATAAATTCTTTTGATTTTTCCTTTGAACTTGTTTCATTAATACAAATTCTTAGTTTTGTGTGTAAATATCATAACTAGAGAGATTGATCACCTCTCTCCTTTGATAATCTTACATTCCATTGCAGAAGAAGTATTAGTTTTTTTTGCAGGTTCCTGGAGGAAGGACAAATGACTACAAGAGAATGGTGTCTCTCTAAAAGACCAATTTGTTTCATAAGAGGATGATCGGCAACAAAGAGGAAATATGCTGATGTAAAATCAGATCCAAACACTTGAAAAACTTTTAGATACTATTGTCTCCATCACATCCATACCTCATAATAAACCATTCACCTCATTTCACTTCATATTTTCCATTTACATTCACATCCACTTTCCATTTCTTTTTGTCCATTCATAACCACAAATAAAAGCAAGAGGCTCATTCACATGCTTATTGCCCATTGCCATTTCTCATTCACATGCTTATTGCCCATTTTCATTTCTACTCTCCATTGCCATCTTCCATTTTCATTTTCCATGTCTTGTCATTTTCATTCAGCAAATAAGCCCTGCTTCAATGCAAACTATTGAGTCTATAGTCCTTTGAGTCTAAGTTCTTTGTAAAACACCTTGAGGCTTGCATGCCTTAATGGCAAGTTCTCATGCTGACAAACAATGGGAATACATTAATGTCCCTTGTTCGTCAGATCTTCTAGGTGACTCGACATCGGCAAAATCATTCGTACCTAGCAAGATGTGTTTGAGCATCTTGACTCTCATTGTCATCAATGGTGAGAGTTCTCGTGTTGACTAGTGGCATCCATTAATGGCCACTAATTCAACAATTTCCTACTATGTTCGACATCAGAACATCTTTCACATAGTAGGAATTGTGCCAATGAGTTTTGAAGACATGAAGACTATTATTTTCAGCATTTTGGAGCAGATTCAGCAAGTTTTAGTAGGAGCAATAAAAATTCATCTCATCTCTTTATCCTTGACTCCTCTTGTTCAGCCACTTGAAGAAGAATATGATCAGAATTTTGCAGCCACCACACATACACAACTCATCCACATTTAAGGTAAGTGAAGGTATGTTGTTTTCTAATTTTTAGTCATGTAATTCATTAGAATGCTAAAATTGTAACTTTGGAAAAATTTCTCACTCCCTTTTTCACATTATCATATCTTTAGTTGGGGGGAAGGGACATCATTTCATATCCACATGTCATACACTATCACACATTTTCATTTCCATCCACATATACTTCCCAACCAACTATTGTTGCAACATGATCCAAAAGATTATATGCCTTGTAAATGATCAATTCATTGATGAAGTAATTGATTGTAAATGTTTTCATGAACTTTGATGCAACAAAGAAAATAAAGCATTGTTACACAAGAACCATTGCTCAAAAATAATTGGTTGTCACACAAGAACCAACCATTAAAAAAAGGGTTGCAATCAAGTGTATTATACTTTGCCAAAAAGAAAATATCAAGAAGCAAAGTTTGGAACGAATTTATATGAGTCAAAGATCAACTCATGGACAAATGAATCATTGCAATAGTTGCATGAGGACATGCAACAACTTCAGTTGGGGGCTATGTTGAGTCTCAAAAGTGTCTTCCATATTCATACATATTCCCATTATGTCATAACCATCTAGCCCTTATTTCATAGCCATCTGACCTAAAGCCCTACATCAAATAACCATTTTTCATAAATATATGGGTTAGGATCCTTGTTTTCCAAAGTTATTTATTTTATGTATTTAGAGTGAATTTATGATTAGAAACTAGAAAATTAACATAGTTTCATATATCCATATATGTGTTGTGATTTTTGTGACATGTGTAGGTCAAAAAGGAGATTTCTAGAAGACCCTTATGTGGCACTCTAAGGCCAAATTCGAATTTGGTTGGAGAAGATCATGGGATCATGAGAACATGTGTCTCACTTCCTTGTTGTATTGAAACTCTAAGAGGATATGTGTCTCAATTCCTTGTTGTATTGAAACTCTAAGAGGATATGTGTCTCCTTTCTTAAGTTGTGTTGAAATTTTAGAAAGACATGTGTCTTATCATTTCCTATTTTGATTGTAACTCTAGAGTTGGAGGGAGAGATTCATGGACTCTCATTAATGAGATGACTCCTCATATTTTGTATAAATAGGAGAAGCTTTCTCCTATCATGGTTACTGAAGAAGTAATGAAGAAGTAGGAGAAAATAGGAGTATTTTGTAACAAAGTTCAAGATGGAATGGGATGTAGATTTGTGAGATTTTCAATAAAGAAATTCAGTTCTTTGATGATGTTTTGATTACAACTTTAAGGAGCTGAAGGACTTCACCAAATTGGTAGCAGAGGGCCCATGCTATCCAAGGAGGCTTCTACATGCTTTCTAGATAAGTAGCTTTTAATTCATGTCTTGTATTATTTGTTTAACTGAAAGATCCTCATTATCTTACAATCATTCTTTTTCTTAAAATGCTCTTCCAAAATATCATTATTAGATGAAAAAGATTTGGTTGTATCATGTTGAGTATCTTAGTTGCCTTTACGTTTCTGAAGTTGAATTTGTAATTGTTTTTATTAACTACTGTAGCTATACTCATTCTAACTCTTCCACAAGAAGAAGCTCTTCCAAAATATTATAATGATGAATGGGAAATGGCTATAGTATTGTAGGATTAGAAGTTGAATTCGTAGTTGCTTTTATTAGTTACTGTAGTTATACTCATTCTAACTCTTCCACAAGAAGAAGCTCTTTCAAAAGATTATAATGATGAATGGGAAATGGCTATAGTGTTGTAGGATTTAATTGTAATTTCTTTTTGTTCACTATCACAGTTACACTTGTTCTAAACACTCTTCCAAAAGAAGAAACTCTTCCAAAAGATCCTTATGATGTCCAAGGCATGACTGTGATCTTGAACATTTTAGTTGTGTGTTTTCACTAAGTACCATCGCTGTTCTTGCTCTTAAACGCTTGTCCAAAATATCATAATGCCGAGTGGGAGATGGCTATGATATCTTAGTTTTTTCATTGCTTTCAGTCTTTATGCTTGCATTTGCACTCAATTACACAGTCAGGATTGTTCTAAAAACTCTTCCAAAAGAAGGAACTCTTCCAAAATACCAATCATGATGGAAAAACAGACTGTAGAATTCCATAGACTAGTTGCATGTTAATTTAGTTAGAGCACTCCGGAGGTAGATTACATAAAAACAATACGAAAAACACATACAACGAAGTAAGGAAGAGGTCACTTAAGCACATATAGTGCACCACACTTCATCAGTTTACTAGCCCTGGTTGATAATTTATGTTAGGCATTTAGGACGCTAAATTGACTACACAGTGTCCATAGTGCATTGTCCAGGTTTGGGGTTTTGAAGTTTGTGGAGAACCCTTTTATGAGAGCTGGATAGCCCTTTTTGGCCCGGATTGTCAGTTATTTGGATCCAGAACATGAGGTATTTATAGTGTAGGGGCACCAGATTGAGTTGATAGTCCAGGATATATATTTTCTAATTGGTCTCCCACCACTTGGGATGGTAGGGAATACTCAGCCAATGTTACCACAAGGGCGGAACATAATGCAGTTTGTAGAGTGCCATTGTCAACCATGTCTCTATGTCAAAGGGACATGGATACTGATCAGGGATCTAGAGAGGTTAGAGACCCATGTTGTGGACACAACGGCGCTACAGATCCTGGGAAACCAGGCACTCCACCACATCACTGGAGGGCAGATGATTCTTGTTGAGAGTGTGCTGAGTGGGACCTACTATGGGTGGGCCCATATGATGTTGTCGTCGTTGAAATGAATTTTTTCGCTACGTAAGCGGCAAGTGAACCATGACTATGCATATGACACAGTGTTGTGCTCGCTCTTCTTTGAGAAAATCTTGACACTTTTACCTCGCATACAGATCCAGGATCGGAGCCTGAGGGAGCCCAAGATGTGCTAGTGGGGTTGGCTACTGTGCAGAGAAGGAGGTGGGGCGGTCGGATGGGTGTTCCAACCTGAGTTCTTTGCTCAGTGGGATCATATTCCATTGTACATAGACAACTATCCCTATAGTGGGATGAGCTATCGTGGGGACCCAGACTTGCCATTGCCGCCTGGTCAAGTATGGGGGCCAGATGGTAAATGACAAGTTGCTAATATTTTATGTGCATTGTGAAGTTTCAAAATATTGTAAATGGTACTGATTCTTTCACTTTTGGTATGCAGATACAACACCAGTAAAACCGGCCGGGTATATGGGACGACCTACAGTATCAGGAGCTGCAGGACCTAGTGGATCGAGAGTGCCACAAAATGAGGATGCAGCGGCCCTCCTAGAGGACATCCATCATAGATGTGAGAGGCTTATGACCAGTGTTTCAGAGCACATCTGGAAAGACTTAGATGACCATTACATAGAGCCATGTATTGGTCTACCCTCAAAGTGGTGAGAGGCCATGCGGCGCATGGAGATGGATGGACAGGGGATGCGTGATCTACGAGTTGTAGGAGTAGAGCCATTGGCTCGGTATCCTCTAGATAGTGATTAGGTGTAGGGGAAGGTGGTGCCCCCATTTTTGAGTTTTTGTAACATGCTATGGGCATGTCATATGTATCAGAGTTAATTGACTCTAAAACATTTTATACGACACATATAATGGATATGCATTGTTTTGATGGTTTTTATGTTATTTTCTTGTGTTAAATGCATGTGCTAAGTGTCAATCTAGAATATTGTTTGCAATGCTATCTACATAGTGATTTTGTGCTTTAGGTACATGAATGAATGTAATGATTTCAAATTCACGCATCAAAAGCTTCACTCCTAAATATCTTCTAAAAAGGATAGCATTATGCACACAATAGACACCATTCAATTTCATGACAAGAAGCAGGGAATATAAATGAAAATGAAGCTGGACGATGAGATGGGAAAGGGCATCAGCTAATAAACCTCGCACTTCATCATATTCGGTCTGATTATTGGTGGCAGTACCAATGCATACACCGTTCGAGAGAAAAAGCGAATGTAAGGGGGTAAAAATGGCTCAAACTTTTGAGGCTAGATTGCGATAGTAGCGACTTGCACCAACGGCATAACCGATATAAGGTGTGGATTGGGGGTGCATCTGAAAGGTGCCATAAGAAAATAAAGGAGAGGATGACGAAAAATGCTAGCAACCTAAGCACAAAGTAGAAATTGAACAAACACTGTTAAAGGGAGTGTTCAGGGTAGGATGTATACCACCCACACACCAACTTGTTGGAAATATTGTCATTGATGGCAATACAGGCAACAAAGATAGAGACAGAAAAAGAAGGCAGTAGATGCAATGTTAGGAAAAGAACAGTAGCAGGTAATATGTACAGCGAAGGCAGAGGCAGAGGTCAAGCAGCAGAAGCAGCTAAAGCAGAGCAAGAGGCAGCGAATATAGAGGCAGAGCCATTATATTAGAGGCAGAGGCAGAGGCAGAGCCATTATCATAGCAGGTTATCAGAAGCAGAGGCAGAGGCAGAGGCAGAGCTGTTATCACAGCAGGTTATCAGAAGCAGAGGCAGAGGTAGAGCCGTTATCACAATTCCGGGAATCGTATAACCCAAGTGGCAAGTATATATATATATATAAACAAATTCTGAGAATCACCTCCCCCGCTGGAATATACACTAAAGATTGGAGCAGCAAAGTATATATATATATAAATCTCATTCCGGGAATCGTTACCCACGCTGGAGTATATATGCAGCGCATTACATATATTTCGCTCTATGCACAAAGGTCCAAAGCATACATATTAATCCATATGGAGCGCCTTTTTAACAAAGAATCAAAGTACCATAAGGTGGGACCATCACCCAATCGCATCGGAGAATATAAGGGTAGTGGAAAAGGTTATCAAAGAAAGTTGCGACTGCGATTGAAGCTCGGACCCAATGGGCATGTAAACTGTGTCTTGATAGGTTTGAGTTCCAGCTTAATCGCATCAGATCAAAGCTTATATAGATATATATATTTATATGGATCGCTTTGTGGACAAAGAACCAAAGGTTTAAAAACAAACAAAGTTTTATATGGTGGGACCAAATCGCATCGGAGAAAAAAAAAGCAGCAGAACATGCAAACAGGAATTTGCGATTGCGATTGAAGTTCAGACCCGATGGACTTATAAACTATGATTTATACAGGTTTAAGTTCTGCTTCAAAGCAAATCTCTCATCGCATCGAAAAATCTAAGCACAGCAGAACAGGTTAATGAAACTTGCAATTGCGATTGGAAAAACCAGACGCGATAGTCATATAAACTCTGTCATATAAAACATGGTTGGGTCTGCATATCAATCGCATTGGAGCAAGGCAACTTGCGATTGCGATCAATTGCAATCAGAAATTTTTGGAGCATATCAATCGCATCATAGCAAGGCAGCTTGCGATTGTGATCAATCGCAATCGGAAATTTGTGGAGCATATCAATCGCATCGGAGCAAGGCAGCTTGCGATTGTGATCTGTTGTAACTCCTAGAGGCAGCCTAGAGTTGTGATAGACTAGTGCCTAGGACATCTTAGCATAGCAAGGAGCATATAATATGATGTTTGAAGTTGTCAGCTTCAGCTCACATGCTATCTCCTGTAAATAGGGAAATAAAATAGAATGGGACCAAACTCTAAGAAACTGACACAGGAAAGAGATACTGGAGAGGCAAGATGCAAAACTCTAATACAAAAGCAACAGACAATTCAGAAACAGTTTACTACAAAGATGGCCGATTCAGAAATACTTCACAGACATAAAGTATCAGAAGGTGTATGTAGTGAAAGAAATATTGGGAAGATACTATTTAACATTGAGCTGATACCCATATATACAATACCACCATGCATGGGCTTACCAATCTAAGAATCCATACATGATAATAGCATTTTAAAAACACCCTCTCAAAGCAACTAATATAGCAGAAGTATGATTAGCTGAATAATGGAACAGAATATCATGCATGAGCCATATTTAAAGCGCTTGAATGATCTGAGCATGGGCATCAACTATGATGAATCCATACCAAAAATTAGTGAGCCACTCGCATTCCAAAACATGATACAAGAAATATGGATAAAATGAAATGTTCTATTAATATAACACAATAAAGAAAGTTACAAACTGTGAAATACCAAAGACCAGAATCCTCTTTAACAGATGGAACTCCTCCTCACCGAGACCCTATGGGCTCTGAACCTTCATACAAGAGTTTGCAAAATGTGTGCAAATGGCCTTTCATTGCATGATTTTCCGATAAAATCTGGAACCCTCAATAATTCCTTCTCCTGGAGTTTTATAGAAGGAACCGAAAACATAATAAAAGGGGTAGCTGTTGATCATTTAATTGTCTCATTAAAACAAAATGGTGAAAAAGTGCCCTCCCATACTGTTTGACGGCTCTGTAATGTTGTATGTACTCTTGAGCTTGCTTACTAAAGTAAATGATGTGGGTGAAAGTCTCTTCAGGAACACTAGAAACAAGTAATATCACATAAACATCCTATCCTTTCCTGAAGGAAAATTCGGCTGAAAGAAGACCTGGAGGGTATTGTTTTTTGTGCATCGTACCCTTTGCCGGCTAGACACTAAATTAAGATTGAAAATGTTCAATATTGGACACTGAATTCCTGGATCTTCCACTGATACTCTTTGCCGCAACATTAATGTCTTCATCTGCAAAAATCTGCGCTTTGAATAACTCCGGAGGGTTTGATAGATTTTAGCCCTTGCTTCTTTAATAGAAGTCATGTCGCAACGGCCTCCCAAGCTTTCCCCCATAAATTTTGCCTCTGAAAAACTGTCCTTTGACGCGGTCTCGGCTTCTGTAATGGAGGCTGTGAGTAATGGAAAATTACCTCCATTCGCACCCTGTAAAATCCACAAACATGTTAGGAAAACCAATGCACGAGAATGCACGCACAATAGGGGTAATGGTGTGACAATCTATGAGCGGTTGATTGGTGGAGAAATGTGGGACGATGGTAGGAAATGTAGCGTAATAGTGTGGAGTGGTCGTGGAGAAAAATGCGAACATAATCGTGAAAATACGTAATAAACGGAAAAATGGACCAAATATAGAACTGGGGTGGCGGAATGCACGTGGAGAAAAACTAGGAGACAGGTGGCACGATATCAGGATAGTGGGAAATGAATGACGTGGAGTGCTGACTGTGGGAACCGGTCAAAGATGGAGATAATCAAACCCTGACTGTCTGATCGCAAGAGGAGATCGACGGTTGGAAGAGCGCCGGGGGCAATAGACAGTGGGCCAGGGGCGCTATTGGCTTGGGTTAATGTTCGTGCAGCTTCGGGGTATGATGATCGCCAGATGGAGACCTTCAGATCGGATGGCTGACAGCGATATCACTGTGCATCCTGGGTCGAAAAATAATGCGCGATGGAGAGTGGTTTTGAGGTCGTACGCTAGGATGCGTGGCAAGCGCTGAGTGGAATCGCTAGCCGAACGGGAATTACCGTCTACCGCCGAAAGGCGGTGCGATGAATACCGGGCAGTTTTTAAACAGTGGATGCGGGGCGGGGACCACAAGGAAGGAGAGATGTGGTACGTTGATCTATGGTTTGATCGGACGGCCCAGAATGCGCCCGATATGCATTCGGTAAGCGCCTTTCGGCCTGACACGTGGTTACAGCCTTTGGTCGCGCGGAGTAAGAAAACAGAGGGGCCAAGGCCGATAGGGCTAAACCTTAAATATTTCAAATATGAAATTTTCAGCCATTTATAATGAGTTTTAGAGGCGGGAAATGGCAGCGATGGGCATAAGAATGGTTTTCCAAGGCTGCAAGGGGGAATTCGAGAGCTTTAAGACAGATTTCCTATGGAATTGTTATAGGAAGCAGATTATGATCAACATCGGCTCCATCTGGGGATGGCACGCTAATCCCTAACCGTGTTGAGAACTCACAGACCTTCTGATCATCATGTATGCAGGCTCTGCTCTCCAGCACTTCCATTTTTTACTTTATAATTCATCACAACACCAACATTATTCATACAAAAACAAAGAAGGAAACTATCATACAATATAATACATCAGGTTGCGTTTTCCTGAATCAGAACTGAAAGTAGGGCTTGAGAAATTAACCATTTATAGGGGCATCCAGCAAGTCGCCCTGTAAAGTCTCCAACTTGAAAGTATTATTGTCCCCCTGTTCCACGATTTTGAAAGGACCAAACCAGAGGGGGTCGAATTTACCATGTTTTCCCTTCTCAGCTCTCCGGATATCCCATCTGAGCACCAGGTCACTAATTTGTAGCTTCCTGTCTTTTGCATGCTGATCAAAAATGTGTTTCATTTTCTCTTGATATTTTATTAACCTCTTATTCACCTGGCCCCGTGTTTCCTCTAATTCCACCAATTGATTGATTCTCCTGATCATATCATCAGGTTCCTCACGGCTTTCTTGCATGAAGTGGGCCACTGGTAAGGCTAGTTGTACAGGAAAAATTTATGCTCATCCATATACCAATTCATAGGGAGATTTCCCAGTTGCCCTCTTGCTGGTGATTCTATTAGCCCATAGAGCAAACTTTAATTGGGAATCCCAATTCTTCTGATTTTCATTGATAGTCTTCTTCAAGGCCCTCACCAGAGTTTTATTTGAAGACTCTGCCAAGCCATTCCCTTGTGGATAGTAAGTTGTAGAGTGACTCAGTGTGATATTGTATTGCTGGCAGAAATTCACAAATTTTTTAGACTTAAAGGCCTGTGCGTTATCAGTCACTATCCTAGCAGGACAACCAAACCTGGATATGATATTCTCCTCCATGAACTTTATGATCACGGTATCTGTAGCATTCCTTGCAGGTATGGCTTCCACCCATGTAGTGAAATAATCAATGGCTGTTAATATCCATTTATGTTGTCCACTCGATGGAGGATGTATTTCACCTATAAAATCAATACCCCATTGTTTGAATGGTTCATCCACATGCACTGGAATTAGGGGAAGTGGTGCGGATTTCTGTCTCTCAGCAAATTTCTGACATTTATTACATGCTCTTACCCTGGCAAAAACATCTCCAAAAAGCTTTGGCCAATAGAAGCCAACTTTCAGAATTTTATGAGTTGTGGCCCTCCAGCTGTAATGACCTCCACAGATCCCTTCATGGAATTCTTCTATGATACTCTCGACTTCATTTTATGTGAGACAGAGGAGTAAGATGCCCGAGGGATCTTGCCAGTATAGCCAACCATTGGTGACTATATACTTCTGTGATTTCAATCGTAATGCTCTGTATTTAGTTTTATCACAGCTTGGAGGGCAGCTGAGTGTAAGAAGATATTCTACTATCTCTTTGTACCACTGACTGGTGAGGTACTTTACATGTGTTTCTGGAGTAGCCACTCCAATTCCATGTCGTTCTTCTTTCTCCTTAGATTCCTCACTTTCTATAATAGAAAAATTTATGCCTAGGGATTGATAGTTTGATTCAGATAGCATCTTGGCAAGCCCATATCCTTTGATTAGCTTAGTAGGGCGAATTTCTAAATCATACTCTTGTATTTTAGCAATCCACCTGCCCCTTTTTCCTTCACTATCCCCCTGAATAAGGATATCTTTTACAGCAGCTGCAGGCACAAATGCAGTGATGTGGTATTGTAAGATATATACACGGAATGCTTTGAGGGATTTCACTAGGGAATATGCTTGCTTTTCCAATATGTTGTATTTTAATTCTGCATCACGGAGCACCTGACTGAAAAAGGCAATAGGCTGCTCATACCCTTCTTCATTTTTCTATAATAAAACTCCTGCTATTGTATGAGGTGATGCAAAAGAAAAAATCATGAAAGGTTTATCATAATCTGGTCCAGCCAGCACAGGGGCTTCTGCAAAAGCATTCTTTATCCTGGTAAACGCCTCCCGTGATTCTTGTGACTACTTTACCTCATTATCCTTCTTCAGCATATCTGTTATGTGCCTAACTATCTCAGCATAGTTAGGGATAAACCTTCTTAAGAAATTTATGCGCCCAAGGAATACTTGTACTTCTTTCTTATTTCTGGGAAAATAAATATTGTTTATAACTTCTACACTCTTAGGATCTATCTTCACCCCATCTTTAGTCACGATATGGCCTAAAAGCTTTCCCTCTTCTAATGCAAATAAATACTTTTGAGGATTAAGGGAGAGACCATACCTTCTGCATTTCTCAAAGGCTCTCCGCAGATGTTCAATGTGCTCAGCATCATTCTTGGAAAATATAGTGATATCATCGAGGTAGACCACCAAGAATTTATCTTACTCTCCAACAAAAGAAATTTCCATTTCCCTCTGAAAAGTGGCCCCTGCATTAATCAGCCCAAAAGCAGTATTCTTTTGATCCTCTGGAAGTACAAACACCTGGTTATAACCAAAGAATCCATCCATCATTGACATCCTGGAAGCTCCAACCACCTAATGCAGGATGTAATCCATTTTAGGCAGTGGATAATTATCCTTTAAGGATGCTCTATTTAAATTTCTAAAATCCACACACAGCCTTATTTCTCCATTCTTCTTCCGTACAGGGACAAGGTTTTCCACCCATTCAGAGTACCTCAATGGTACAATTATTTTGGCCTTCAACAGCTTTTTAATTTCTTTCTCAATTGAAGGTAGCAGCAGGGGGTTTATTTGTCTGAGCTTCTGCTTATGGGGCTTTGCATCTATCTTCAGTGGAATTTTGTGTTGCATAATACTGATATAAAAATTTTTCAAGTCTTGATAGGACCATGCAAACACATCTTTGTAAGACTGAAATAATTTCTAATATAGCTTTTTATATTCTTCAGGGACTTTCTTGGACATTTTTACAATTTTGGGGTCAGCCTCAGTACCCAATTCAGGTCTTCTACCTAATTTTCTTCTACCACTTTGCTTGGCTACAGTGGGACATCATTCTTGTCAAATAATCTTTCTAGAGGCACCAGCCCTCTAGGTATAATGTTTCCTTTTAACTGCAACACTTTGTTTCCTGCCATTTTCTCCTCCCAATTTCTTTCTGAAGTATTTTCAGACTCAACCTCTTCTTATTCAGTATCAATATCCATATTGGAGAATTCTCCCACTGTTTCTAGGAATCTTTTCATCTGCTCTTCATCTTCAAATACCTACCAGTGTTTGATGTTATCTGGGATTGAAGGCCGATAACGCACCTCGACTTCATATCTTAAAAGAGGGTTTTGAGGTGGTCGAAATGTACTAGCAGCCATAGAAGGGGAATCAGCCATCCTATTTTTTTCTCGGGGCATGAAATGTATATTGAATGCCAAGAAGAAATTATCTACCATGTCCCAAACTTCATTTCTATAAGCCCTTAGCCTAGGATGTCTGGTCTAACACTGATTCCTGACTTGTCTGACTACTAGTTCTGAGTCTCCAAGAACCTTTAAAATTTGTATACCCATATTCCTAGCTATCTGCAATCCTAATAGGAGTGCTTCATATTCAGCCACATTGTTGGTGGCTTTATATTCTAATTTGAAAGACAGTGGGGTCCATCTTCCTGCAGGAGAGATTAATAGCACTCCAGCTCCATTTCCTTCTCTTGAATTTGCTCCATCAAAATGGAGTGTCCATATTCCTCCTTCCATGTTTTCTGAGGGTTGTTCACTCTTGATCTTGTAGAAGGATGGTTCATGAGCATAATCTTAATCTTCTTCCAGCATCAAGCATGAGAATTCTCCTTCCTTACTGTAGACTGGTGAATTTACAGAGTTGTCAGCCTTTGTCACCATCTTGAAAAATTTAGTCTCCCTGTATAACCTCCTCTTTTGGCCACCAAAAACTGGGATACTGGCATATGTTAAATCCATCTTGAGTGATCCACTAATTTTTTTTCCCCAGGACCTTGACAGCAACATACCAAAACGAGCTGGAATGTCAGCTACCACTATGTCCATTACCACACTTTTTGCTGGGATTTGGGCCAAATTGACCACCAAATCCTTGATCATACCCAAGCATTTAACTCTTTTGGAATCAAATGAATAGAGGTCTTTATATGGACGTGTGATTTGTAAACCTAGTTGTTCCATGACTGACAGAGGCATAATATTGTGGGAAGCTCCAGAATCTAGCATACAGTTATGTAATAGCAGGTCATGGATTACTAGAGACACATATAAGGGAGGAGTAGAGGCATCTATCTCCTCGACATGTGGGCCAAAAACTACCATGGGTCTCTCTTCTTGAAGGTTGAGACTATCTGGGATGATTGGTGCTTCTGGAGGGAGCATGAAAGAAGTGACTTGAGATTGATATGCTGGCTGTTTCAACAGTTCAGTCAAGGGGACTGGGATTTTGAATTTTTCTAGTTCTTTTTGCAGACTGAAAGCAGGAGGGGATTTTTCTATCACAACCTCTTTTGGCTCTTTATTTTCAGCTGGGGGTTTGACTTCCTTTGACAAAAATTTGGCACTAGGGGCAGTGAATACCTTTGAAGAAGAAGGAATTTGATCATTAGACTGCAAAGGTTTGTTTAGAGGTTGCTTACCTTTGTCTGTAGCTTTCTGCATCACTAATTCCTCCTAAGCAGGTGCTTCCTTCTGGGGTAACTCTTATTCTTTCTCTTGGGTACGAGTCCTCTTCCTAGAAGATCTGAGATCATATCTTCTATTGAAATGTGCTTGCATGAGATCATCAAATTGTTTACAATAATGATCAAATTCTTCTTCTTTTGCGTCTCTGACCTTTTCTTATTTTTGCAATGAGCACCTAGCTTCATCATTTCCTTGTAAAGGGCATTCTTCTCCATCACTACTTGAAAAGGCAAGATTTGTATCCTCCAATCTATAGGCAGCATCCCCAGTGGAGTCATCTACTGGACCTTCCAGGTACAATGGGTGTGGCACTTGATCCTGTTACTCCTTTGCTTCCCTTGGCAATATTTGCAAGGGTGGCTTCCTATATTGAGGATTGTAACCCCTGTTTGGAGCATTCTGGAAATTTCTAAAGGCTGAATTCTTGGCTTCCAATTCAAGCTTGACCATTTTCTTAATTAGTTTTCTCATTTCCTCCATTTTGTCTAGGTCTCTGTCTTGGTTAGAGGTGGATACCTCCTCTTTGCCCCTTCTTCTGGTATCCTACTCAGCTCTTCCTTTAGATTTGCCAGTGGAGGCAAAGTTTGCTTCCAACTCTAGTGCATCTGCCTGAGCATCATCCAGAGTAGTAGGTTTTTTTTTCTCTGAGAGAGAAACCAAATTCTGAATCAAAGGCTGCTACAAAAATGACTTTAGCAGCAGTTTGATGAGGTTTCATGTCAGCAGGGAGACTCAAATTTAATTTATTAAATCTTTTGATAAATTCTGACACTCCTTCATTGTGTCTTTTCTTTAATGTATTGAACTCAATGAGAGAATTTCCATGATCTTTCTTCTCTCCCCATTTCCTGAGGAAAGTTTCTTCCATATTATCCCAAGTGGTAATAGAACGACCAGCCAGTGTCTTAAACCATTTTCGAGCTTCACCATCTAAATATTGCACAAACGGTTTTAATACCACATCTAAATGCTCAACATTAAAATTCTTTGCAAAAGAGCAGAAAGTCTGAAGATGTTTCTGAGCATCAATCTCATTTTCTCCATTGAATCTGGGCAAGATCTTTAGATAATCTTGGCGCATATCATTTAACACCTGGGGTAATGACAGGGGAGCATATTTGTTCATCAAGAAGGCTGGAACATTGGCCATTGGAGGAGGTGGAGGTAGTGCAATAGTTTGATGAGTAAGAGGAGGAAGAGGGGGAGGAAGTGGAGTATGAATAATAATAGGAATATATTCAATTGCAGCTTGAGGGGTTGAGGGGAACAAAGGTCTATTAACAGCAGATATTTCGGTTACTTTCTTGACCTCTTCAACTTCAGGAGTAGGATGCAGACTGTTTTTATTTCTGATACCCTCCTGGGGTGGGCTATCTGAGTAATAATAATCAGTATCTCCAACAGTGGAGTCGGGATCTGGCACTTGAGCTTCTTGAGAAGAAGAGGATGGAAAGTCTTCTGTAGGCACTTCAATAATCTGGGAATGGAATGATTTTCTTTCCCTCCAATTTCTTCTTCTATGTATAATCTGGTCAGGGTCGAAAACTAAAGGTGTCTTTGGCTTAGACGTTCTGACCTCAGATGTGGCTTACGAGGAGCCAGGACTGCAAATAGATATATCAAATAACAGATGTGGAGTCGCCAAGGTGAGGGATTTACAACCCTCAAATCTCTGTTCTCACCTACTTAGAGAGTGAATATGATTTTTTTGAGGCCCAGGGATTATGATTTTCTTAAATTCATCCCTGGAAACGACGCCAGAAAGATGTTGTAACTCCTAGAGACAACGTAGAGTTGTGATAGACCAGTGCCTAGGACATCTTAGCATAGCAAGGAGCATATAATATGATGTTTGAAGTTGTCAGCTTCAACTCACATGCTATCTCCTGTAAACAGGGAAATAAAATAGAATGGGACCAAAATCTCAGAAACTGACACAGGAAAGAGATACTGCAGAGGCAAGATGCAGAACTCTAATACAAAAGCAACAGACAATTCAGAGACACTTTACTGCAAAGCGGGCCGATTCAGAAATACTTCACAGACATAAAGTATCAGAACGTGTATGTAGTGAAAGAAATATTGGGAAGATACTAGTTAACATTGAGCTAATACCCAGATATACAATACCACCATGCATGGGCTTACCAATCTAAGAATCCATACATGATAATAGCATTTTAAAAGCACCCTCTCAAAGCAACTAATATAGCAGAAGTATGACTAGCTGAATAATGGAACAGAATATCATGCATGAGCCATATTTAAATCACTTGAATGATCCGAGCATGGGCCTCAACTAGGATGAATCCATACCAAAAATCAGTGAGCCACTCGCATTCCAAAACATGATACAAGAAATATGGATGAAATGAAATGTTCTATTAATATAACACAATAAAGAAAGTTACAGATTGTGAAATACCAAAGACCAGAATCCTCTTTAATAGATGGAACTCCTCCTCACTAAGACCCTATGGGCTCTGAACCTTCATACAAGAGTTTGCAAAATGTATGCAAAAGGCCTTTCACTGCATGATTTTCCGATAAAATTTGGAACCCTCAATAATTCCTTCTCCTGGATTTTTATAGGAGGAATAGAAAACATAATAAAAGGGGTAGGTGTTGATCATTTAATTGTCTCATTAAAACAAAATGGTGAAAAATTGCCCGCCCATACTGTTTGACGGCTCTGTAATGCTGTATGTACTCTGGAGCCTACTTCCTGAAGTAAATGTTGTGGGTGAAAGTCTCTTCAGGAACACTAGAAAGAAGTAATATCACATAAACATCATGTCCTTTCCTGAAGGAAAATTCGGCTGAAAGAAGACCTATAGGGTATTGTTTTTTGTGCATCGTACCCTTTGCCGGCTAGACCCTGAATTAAGATTGAAAATATTCAATATTGGACACTAAATTCTTGGATCTTCCACTGATACTCTTTGCCACAACATTAATGTCTTCATCTGCAAAAATTTGCGCTTTGAATAACTCCGGAGGGTTTGATAGATTTTAGCCCTTGCTTCTTTAATAGAAGTCATGTCGCAACGGCCTCCCAAGCTTTCCCCCATAAATTTTGCCTCTGAAAAATTGTCCTTTGATGCGATCTCGGCTTCTATAATGGAGGTTGTGAGTAATGGCAGATTACCTCCATTCGCACCCTGTAAAATCTGCAAACATGTTAGGAAAACCAATGCACAGGAATGCGGGCATAGTAGGGGTAATGGTGTGATAGTCTCTAAGAGGTTGACTGGTGGAGAAATGTGGGACGATGGTCGGAAATGCATCGTAACAGTGTGGAGTGGACGTGGAGAAAAATGTGAACATAATCATGAAAATACTTAATAAACGGAGAAATGGACCAAATATAGATCTGGGGTGGCGGAATGCACATGGAGAAAAACTGGGAGACAGGTGGAAAAATATCGAGACAGCGGGAAATGAATGATGTGGAGTGCTGACTGTGGGAACCGGTCAAAGATGGAGATAATCAAACCCTGACCATCCGATCACAGGAGGAGATCGACGGTTGGAAGAGCGCCGGAGGCAATAGACAATGGGCCAAGGGCGATATTGGCTTGGGTTAATATTCATGCAGCTTAGGGGTATGATGATCGCCAGATGGAGACCTTCAGATCGGATGGCTGACAGCGATATCGTTGTGTGTCCTGGGTCGAAAAATAATTCGTGATGGAGAGTGGTTTCGAGGCCGTACGCTGGGACGCGTGGCGAGCGCTGAGTGGAATCGTTGGCCGAACGGGAATTACCGCCTACTGCCGAAAGGCGGTGTGATGAATACTCGGCAGTTTTTAAATAGTGGACACGGGGCGGGGACCACAAGGCAGGAGAGATGCAGTACATTGATCTATGGTTTGATCGGACGGCCCAGAACGCGCCCGATATGCATTCGGTAAGCGCCTTTCGGCCTGACACGTGGTTACAGCCTTTGGTCGCGCGGAGTAAGAAAACAGAGGGGCCAGGGCCGATAGGGCTAAACCTTAAATATTTCAAATATGAAATTTTCAGCCATTTATAATGAGTTTTAGAGGCGGGAAATGGCAGCGATGGGCATAAGAATGGTTTTCCAAGGCTGCAAGGGGGAATTCGAGAGCTTTAAGACAGATTGCCTGTGGAATTTTTATAGGAAGCGGATTATGATCAACACGATCAATCGCAAGCGGAAATTTGTGAAGCATATCAATCACATTGGAGCAAGTGAATGAAGTTTGCGATTGCGATCAATCACAATCGAAAATCACTGGAGGAGTAGTATATCACATCGAAAAATGTGTCAGGTGGGCCCGAAAATGGTTTTTTATATGTTTAAATAGGTTTTACTATTTATGCCGAGAGTTTATTTAAGGTGTATTAAAAAGGCAGTTTGTATGATTAAACTCTGTATAATTGTGCTGAGAAATGAAATTGGGTTATATATATAAAAGGCGTTGTTATATATATAAAACATTGTTGCGATTGTATTGAAATGTGCCTCGTGGTCTGAGGACCCACGGGCCTCGGCTTAAGGTGGAGGGCAATTATTAATATAATACGATTGCGATGTGTGGAATCGCATCGGGCCATAAAACAAAGGCCGTGGTGTATGTATGTTCCGCTTGCGGAACTCACCACATCAACAAGACACTTGCTGTGTAAATGGTTGGAATTTGCCCAGATTTAAAGTCAGCAGTTCCTTATATATATATAAAAGGCATTGCTATATATTTAAAAGGTGTTGTTATAGAGTCACAGGATTTAAAAGGTGCAATTACATAAATACAGGAGTTACGCAGCAGCCATAAACAGAAATGCATACAGAGGAGAGAAAGGGACAAACACAATCAAAGAAAAGACAAATGCGCAGTGATCCAAAAGGCTGTATGAGTGAGTTGGAGCTCTCATTGTAATTAAATGTAATATTTTAATTGATTTATATTGTTGTGATGCATTTGCAAGTCTCTGGAAGAGAAAACTGTAATGTTAAATTGATACCTACAGTTATATTTATTGAATGAGCAGATAAAAGGAATGAGAAGACAGAAGCCAAAGAGTCATGACTGTTCACTCGAAATTCTTTGTGAAATACAAATAGTCATGTGAGGAACTCTATATATAATATCAACTAGATATGCATAAGAGATGTTAGAGAGAGAAAATATAGAGAATGCAGAGTATAGAAGAGTAAGGCAGAGAAGATTAAGAAAATAAGAGCAGAAAGAGATGCTACAGAATAGAGTTTATATTTGAGGTAAATCAGTAAACATTCAATTTGATAAATTGAGGAAGTTGGATCTTCCCTATCAAGTTGCAGCTTGATAGCCATCATTTGTAGCTGACTGAGGTTGGAGCCTCCTGTAGGTTGGTGCCTGCAGAAAATTGAAGGGAGTTGGAGCTTCCTTGCAAATTGTAGCTTACAGAATTGAGGTTGGAGCCTCCTGTAGGTTGGTGCCTGCAGAAAAACAGTGGTGAGAGGGAGTTGGAGCTTGCCTTTGCATCACAACAATAATAAGATGTGGTTTTCTCCCTTTATGGGTTTCCACTTATATCTGGTGTCTCTATGCATGATGTTTGTGTGTTAATATGATTTTTATCATCTGCTTAATACCTGCTGCTCTCATATTAAGTCTATTGTTATATTATATTAATACTTGCTGCTCACATTCTAAGATTACTCACATATTAAGTTGGACATGAAATGAAGGTGTAAATAAGGTTTAATGAAAAGTTTTAAAAGTCCATGAATGTGTTAAACTGATTCACCCTCCCCCCCTCAGTTTAACTAAGGATTCAACACAACTGGTAGGTGGTGTGTGGGAGCTACCTTGGGGGGAGCTTGTGCTCAGGCCGCGAAAGTCACCATAGACATGGATGGTGCTATTCCACTTATGGGTGGGAAAGATGAAGTTAGGGGTGGAAAAGGCTTCCATGATGTCAAAATCACAGTAAAATATGGGATGACTGGAGGAAGGGAGGCCACATGATGCGGTGAAGGTACCTGACTGATCATCATGAGAAGAAAGGTTCACATACGCATCGTCACGGGGGGGTGACAGAAGAACAAGCAGATAAGGTATCCACTGATGTTGAGCCCAGGGTGATCGCTGAAGGGAGGTCAATAGAAACAGAAGGGGAAGTCTTAAAGGGAGCTTCCACTGTGGATCTCATGAATGATGATAGGTAGAGGATGGTGGTCGCAGGCTCCATCACCTCAACATGAGGAGGGGGAATGTCAATGGGAGCAGGTAAATCCTCAAGTTGGCCCAAAGCATACTGCGCAAGGATGGGAGAGGTGGAGTGGTTCTGTTCAATCTCGTACTCTCGAAATACCTCCAAAGAGGCACAGTAATGCGTGAGCTGGGGAAAACGATGAGTATATTGGCCATGGAGATCACACAAAGCACAAGGTTGGCTGGTGTGAATAGTCTTAGGGTTCTTGGCTGTACTCGAGGACGAAACAGAGGCTTTAGGGCCTGTAGACTCAGGGAACACAAAATTAATTCAGGACAATGATGGGTGGCATGACTGACAACATCACACAAAGTGCAAGGCTTTGGAGGCTGAGGAGGAGTAGGTTCAGTCAGGGTAGCCTTGTCTTTTGGTGCCTTCTTGTGAGATTTTCACCCTTTACCCAAAGTTTTCGCAATAGGAGAAGGTTCCTGTTGAGGTAGCTAAGGCGCGGTAGCAGCGGGAGGGGTCATGGGGGCCAGTTGAACCAGGGTCAAAGCAATATAAGGTTTGGTTTGACCAAGAGGGGTAGCGGTAAGGGGATCGATGTACCAAATGGGAATCACCAGGTTCAGGTTAGGAAGGGATAAGGTAGCCATGATAGGTACCAAGAACACTCCAGGAGGGGGATCTAGGAATGGTATCTGACTGGAGGGGTAGTGGCCAATCGAGATGGCTCTGAGATGGTTAAGGCCAGGAGGAACCATGCCAGGAGGGTAAATATGCTCATGGATATTAATTGCAGGTGAAGAGCTAGGAGGGGGTCTAAAAGGCTGAGTCGAAGTGCTAGGAGCAGGTTGTGAAGGGTGGGGCTGCTGGCTAGCCAAAGCGGGCCGCTTGAGGGAAGCCCAAGATGATTGAATCATGCAAAAATTCGATGAGATGGGATCATAGACAGGAGGAGGAAGCCCAGGGAATGAACCAAGAAAACAGGAGTCTTTGTAGACTCCAGGTGAGACACTAGTCAAGGGGTCGACGCTTTTCTTATTGGCCACCAAAGATATGATGGACTCAGGGGAGGTCTGAGACTTCGGTTCAAAATATGAAAACTGGTCAATGGTGACTATATTTCCATTATGAGGGAAGGAAATCTTATGGTGAACCACAGATGGTACAATAGACATCGCATAGGTGTAGCTATGACCTAATAGAATTTTGTAATCTAAGGGGGCATCAATGACTTCGACGTCAACGCAAACAGTCTTTCCCCAAAGAGTAATAGGACAATTGTGGAACATGCCAATGGGCTTGGAGGAGTGGCCATCCCATGCTCGAAGGGTGATAGTGGAAGGGTCCAAATCAGGTGATCTTAGTTGCTTCCAAACCAAAGCGGACATCACACAGGTGGATGCCCCATCATCAATGATACAATGGGAAACGTTGGTGTTCCAGATCTTGACGGGGATTTGGAAGGCAATGGAAGTAGGAAGGGGAGGATGTTCTGACCGGTCAACATCGAAGATGATCAAATGATCATCTGAAGGATATACATCGCCCATGGAATATAGGAGATCTTTTCATTGTCAAGGGTGTGACTGGAGGAGTTCGAGTGTTAAGATGGCAGTAGGAGATTGCGCCAAATCATCTACTATACTATACGAATGGGCAGCTTTTCTAGAAGCAGCGTTTCGACGTAATGGTCCCTTGGGGATCTTGGTATGAACCTCTG
The DNA here is from genome assembly GCA_034641835.2 of Pinus albicaulis. Classification (NCBI taxonomy): domain Eukaryota; kingdom Viridiplantae; phylum Streptophyta; class Pinopsida; order Pinales; family Pinaceae; genus Pinus; species Pinus albicaulis. The sequence continues at coordinate 1,269,039,121 of CM076584.1, forward strand.
CCTTAGGCTGAGGGATCTGTAAAGGACCATTGGTTTTTGAAACAGGCTATGTAGAACCTGAAGAAGGGGGCTCGGGGGCAGACATAGTAGGAGGCTTGTTGTACTGACGGGACCGAGTCTGAAGGTTGAGGTCAATGGTAATGGGTTGGTCAGAGTTCATCATGAGAATCTAGTATTGGACATACCAGATGGAGGAGGATGAGTGGCTTCCTAACCTTTAGGTGGTTGGGTAGTCACAAATCCTTGCTAAGGGAAAGAATTAGTAAAACAGCCAGCTGACTAGGCATAGCATTGGGAGGAACGGGAGGGGAGGATTTTTGTCCTCGTGATGCTGCTTGAGTCTCCCACATTTTCCACATCTGTGGTAAAATAGGACAATAGTGGGTGTAATGACCATAGACACCACAACAAGAACAAGGTTTACTCGTGCAAATAGGATTTTCTTGCTTTGGTTAAGTGCCTTGTTGTTGGTTAGCAGTGTTACGTGCATTCCCTTGGGGATTAGGTCTAGGATTACTGGGGGAAGATTTATTTTGGGTGCCTTTCCTCTTCTTTTTGGAAGTAAGAGGATTAGTCACACCCTGCTATGCATACACCTGCCCCTGAGGGGGTGGTAGCTACTGTTCCGGGGGTTGAGAAGGCAAGGGAGGTGGGGGTGCTAATGCTTGAGGGGTTGGAGCACCAAGCTTCGAATACAAATAATAAGGAGGTTGGGTAACATTACGGTAAATAGGTTAGGAAAAAGGAGCAGGCATGCCGTATCCTGGATACATGCTACCGGGAGGGGGAAAGGTGCTATAGGAGTTGGCCCCTCCCTAAAGGAAGCCATAGCCCATGGGAGGATGAGCATATGGATGAGAAAGAGTGCCAACGATACCGTCTGCGGCATGGGATGCCCCTGGTGCATTGGCACAACCGGTTCTAGGGAGATTAGGTAAGACGGTATAAACATAACCCAGATGAGCATAGATCAGGTCATATTTTAACGCAATCTGGAGAGTAGCTTCTTAAGTTTGAGGGAAATGCGATGCGACATCTTTGCCTATAACAGGAAAAATGGATCTAAGGAACTAGTCCATGTGGACACAGTCTTTGAAGGTAGGGGCTCAACATAGGCTCTTTCTTCTCCGCCATTCCTGGACATGATCGGATAGGTGGGTCACAGACGATTGACGAAAAGAAGTCACAAGTTCGATACCAGTGTCATAACGAAGGGAAATATGGAAGTAAGACAGAAAATCCCGAGCAAGTGTCGCAAAGGTGGTATGAGAGGAGGATGCCTAATCAACATGCCACTTAGAAGCTTTGCTAGTAAGCATACATTGGAACAAATGAAGACAGACGGAGTCATCGGTATTGGAGTTAGACGAACACCACATGTGGAAATATCGAACATGGTTTGTAGGATCTTCTCCAACAAGACCTTCAAACTTGGGGATGTCGAAAGGGAGCTTGGTTGGCATTGTAGGCCAACCCGTGTCATGGAGTATAGGTTCATTGATCAACTGGTTAAAATTAGGAAGACTGAGGCCTTCCATATAGGCAAGCAAGGGAGAAATCAGGGTAGTTCCTGTTGCGGTCCCACTAGTAGTATTCCTAGCATTAGGGTTGGGGCTACCACCAACATTATGTCTTGAACCAGACATGGTGAAGGTGACGGGGGAGATCCGGGGATGGAAACAGAAGGGGAACCTAATGAACCAGAAGAGGAGTCAGAGTGTGGACTCAGTGGAGGACTAACTCGAATCCTACGCGGAGGGGTAAGTCTTCTTATCGGAAACTAAGGATGAAGGCCAAGAATTCTTCGGGATAAACGCCTTGGGGGTGCAATGATGAAAGCACAAACACATCACAAAGGGAAAAGAGACGAACAAGTGCAAGGAGATGCGGGATCAAATGATTATAATGTCAAAACAAAGGCAGAGAGGTGTAGGATCAATTGATTACAATGTTATAGTCTTTTCCTGGTGGTGCTAACTAGGCTCTTCTTCACTTAGGGTGTGTGTGTTAAGTGTGTAAATTTTAATTTTTAAGCCCAAAAATTTGTAGAGAAAAATAAAAAGTGTTTTGTATAACTATAAATAAACCTGCAGATAACAATATATGAAACTGAAATAACATAAAACAAATAGCTAATTATGCATTAATCTAAACCCAAGGAGGCGTGCCTCTCAACAACTAGTATGTAGGTGGGCAAAAAATCTAGTCAAAACACACCAAAATATCCAATAGATCTAAATTCAGGAGGGACAATGATCTAAAGGTCAGATCTACTAGAAATATGTGCAGAAAAATAGTAAACAATCAGAGGGAAAATTGTTGTAAATGAGGTGGCGAAAGGATACAACCTAAATGGAAGTGGATGGGACCCTAGAGGAAGACCCAGAAAAAACTAAAAGGAGGTGTTTTGGATGGATGACTAACCAATCTAAAGGGGATCTGAAGGTGAGGTCTTAGGTCTGAAAAAATGGCTGAACACACTAAAATTTCAGATGACTTGCAACAGCTAAAACTCCAACTAGAAAGGTGGATGTTAGTGAAGCCCTAGGGGGCTAGGTTCCCGCTTTTATGAGTGAAATAGAGCAAGTATAGGTTCAAAACGGGTAGAGATGGAGGTCAGAAAACCCTGAACAGAGGCCCAGACAAACCCAGAAAAATCTTAGAAAAAATTCTGCAAAAATTTGAGGTCGCAGTTTCTGACCTGTTTTCTGTAGAGGTCACAGGTTTTGGCATGTTTTATGCGTCCTGGAGGCTTACATCACAGGTTTTGGCCCAAAAAATGTGACCTGCACTTCTGGCATTCTTGGGAGTAGGTTTTAGAAAAAAATTTCGTCTCAGCTACAGTCAATGCTTCTCACCTACACAATAGGTCCGAAAACACACAGAAGTTAGAATTTTTAATTTTTTAGGGTTTTATAGGTTAAAAACAACATCAAGAAAAGAAAAACAAGAAGTTGAAGAGAAATCCTAGGGTTTGAAGAAACTGGTCATGCAGGGATCTGAAAAACAATAGAGGTCGTAATCGTAAACCCTTGAGGAGTCGCCAGTTTTTAGTATGAATCTTAATCGGAAGCATACGAAAAAGGATCACTTTAGTTGTGCATAACAAACATCCTAACAACAAAGATGGTTGTCAATTTCTTTAGATCTGCAGTTAGTTGACCAAGATAAATGCTACAAAATCTAGATCTATGCAGTAAAATACATTAAGCAGTAAATAAAAGCAAGAGTTGCTCCATGCATCCAATGGACAAGAAAAGAATATTTTTAAAGAATTTTTGTATTTTTTGACACCTGGGAAGGGAACATAGAAATATTTTACCAGTCCCCCTCGATGGGATGGGTTCTTGTAAGTCCTCAGCACTTCAGATCTAAGATCTCTCTCTCTTGATGGTGTAGAAAACCCAGACAAAAAATGGAACTCAAAGGGAGCTCATAAGAAAAATGGTAGAAAAAATACGACAATGATGGAGGATCAAAGTCAGACCAAAAGTATAGATCCGGAGTGATCTTTATGCAACAAAAGGTAGTGAATGAATGGAAAAACCCTTCTATTTATAACAAAATATTGAGTTAGTCTAGATATTGGTGCATAATTAAAATATTATTAACCAAACCTAGATCCAAATTTTATGGAATATTTTATTATATTTGTTGGAGGGAAAAGGAATTTGAATTTGGTCAAATCCATTTATTTGTAAATAATAAATAAATCAATGATTTATTTATTATTTTAAGGATGTGGTTGAGTGATAATCAAATACATAATGATTTATTCAATTATTTATAAATGATTTAGTCAAATTTAACAAGGAATATTATTTAAATAAGGTTTAAATCATTATTCCTAGAAAATAATAAGATAAATAATAATTATCTAATTAATTTTCCTATTTTGGGTTAAATATGACCAGGAATATTAATTAAACTATTTTTTAACTAATTATTCTTTGAGGGAAATCAAACAAATGTGGATTTATTTAATATTTCCTCATGGGGTTTCCTGTTTAGACCATAAACAACTTAATAAATAAGGATTACTAAGTTATTTTTCATAGTGAAAGAAATTTTACTTAGGGTAAAATTGGTCTTACATGGTGTAATTTCGTCCATCTAATAGTAACAGGTTAGATGAACAAAAATTAGTGTAGCAAAGAGTTCCAAGTGGGTGTGTCAGAAAATATTGTAGATTCCTCTATGGCCCTTTTCTCATAGTAAGTTTCCCACCAATCCTTGACATGGGGGGTATTCGAAAGGAGTGCAAAAGTAGTATTTTATATTGGAATAGTTGTGGACCAAAAAAATACCCTTCTAGGAGATTTAACCATTTTTATAGACACTATAACATCCCTCGTTAAAAAATCCATGTAAAAATATAAGACGAATGTCATGGGAGACGTATTCCAAGTTGAATGGTCGGAAAAAACATCCTAGTGGGTGTTAATTTTGGTTATTATGGCTAAAGGAAATTGGAAAAGGCAATGGAAAAGCCTTTTGAAAGGAAAAGTGGCATTATTTAGCATTTTATTTATGAAAATGATGGAAAATAGGAAAAAGTAAGGTGAAAGGAAACAGGTTTCATGTGAGGAGGAAAATGGAGGAAAATAATGGAAAAGAAGAAAATAGAGGCCTAATTGATAAAAAGGCTTCTAAGGATCAGTTGACAAGATTTTTCTCACACTTATGGCTCTCATTCTATTCTCTCTCTCTCATACTCTTGGATACTTAGAGTTTTCTTGGAGCACTCTTGGAGGAGTGTGGCATACTTTGGATTTGGATCAAGAAGGCGAAGGAAAGGTAGGAAAGTGCAAGAGGACATCCAAATCAACAACTAAAATTTGTTTTGATTGCAAGTACCGAGTTGCATATTTTTTTTCCTCACTAGTTTTGGCATGCATGGTGTATGCATGTGGTTTCTTGTTCATGATCTGTCATTGGCATGGAGGATTGTCTAGATTGACAGTGGATTTTTCTAGCCTTTCCATTTACTGGATAGCCATGATGTTGTGGGTTCATTTCATTGTTTTTTTTTTTCTGGTTGGTTCTCATGTTCCTTTAGCCATGGGTTGAGTTACTAGTTCCTGGAGCCTTGGTTGGACAAACACTCTGAAACCTTGTAAAAACTTGGGTTGAGTTACTAGTCTTGGAATCTTTGGTTGTACAAACGCTCTGGAGCTCAGCAACAACTATGGGTTGAGTTACCAGTGCTAAAGCCTTCGTTGGACAAATTCTCTGGAGTCGGGCGTCAGCTGTGGGTTGAATTACTAGTCCTAGAAGCCCTGGTTGGAAAAAACACTATGGGGCTCTATAACAACCTAGGTAGAGACCAATTTTTGATGGTTTTGATGTCATACCCTGAGGTGGAATCACTTGTTGATGGTTGAATTGGTTTGTCCTCTAGAAGCCCTGGTTTGGTTTTGATGGATTTTGTTTATGAGATCCCACATTCATGCTTAGAATACGGCACATGGGTGATTGGATGAAGAGAGATTTGGCTCAGCCATGTCTATGGTCAGGTGGAATGTGGAAGTACCATACTTGGTTGCATTTTTCGTATGGAAATAAGAGATCGTTTCCTCTTGCATTAATGGGTAAATATTCTTGTTATTATGTGGCTTATATGGATGTTATGTGTTTGTCATTTTTGTTGCTTATATGTTGGTTATGATTGAGTTTTATGATGGTGATGATGTAATACTCTCATAATGTTTTGATTCATAAATGAATGAACAATGTATCTATGCTTAAATAGATGATAATGCAGTTAATGTGATCATTTGACAATGTTTATTAGCGATTCTCAGATAAATATGAGACCCCTATGCTCAGATTTATTATTTAAACCTATAGATTATCTATTTGTGACATGTTTGACAAAATTATTTTCATGGCTAGTAGAGGTCCAGTCAAGTTCGTATTCAAGTGTTTACTTTTGCACCATTATTTTGATGTTATATTTAATTTATGAGCTTATCATTGAGTTATGGCCAGTGACCTAGGCTTTGGGCTTGAAAAAGTGGCTCAAATATCAGCAACACTGACACAGTTTTGTGGGGAAATTTCCATGGATGCATGCATTCCTATGTTGTGGGAGTGCCCAGAGCCTCCCAGATGCACCCTTTCCCATATCAAGGGAGTGTCGAAGGGTGAATATTCTAAAAGCTAAGTGGGACCCAAGGGATGGATACTAGAGTGGTTTAGTTGACTCTTGGGAGTTTTGTTGTTGATGTGGAAGGTTTGTTTGATGTGTTTCTGTTGATTCCACTTCCTAAAGGTCACCTAGGAGGTTGAATCAGAACATAGTAAGTCACGTGTTTAACCCACTTGGTCGGTTACTTGGGTAGATCTGGTTGGAGGGTGTTACATAGTGGTATCAAAGCATGGTTCACCCGTTGGATTATATGGGAGGTGTGTGTTGGTCATGCATTCATGTCCAGGGAAAATTTTAAGGATGGAAAATTATTTTGAAGTTTAAAAAATTGACGAATCTCACTAGTCCCTAATATGAAAAATTTAAAATGTTTATTTATGTATTTGTAAAATTCTTCAAATTTATAATGATATTATATATATTGTATATATATAATTTTGGCGATTTTTAAGGTAAAATAATTTTATATTGTAAAATTTTGGTGAATCACTTTTATAAAAAAAATTGAAATTGGCGAATCATTTTTTTGGAAAAACCATGGAAAATTAGCCCACCTACGAATATTAGCCCCTAAAATTTTCCATGTTCATGTTGGTTGCATGTGTGTTAATCATCCTTGCGGTCTATATGCTTGTTGCATATGCATGTAGTCGGTCATGGTTGTAGTGATGTCGCCATGTCAAATAGGACGTTGTTGTTGTGAATTGATTCTTCATGAGTGTATGATTGGTTATGCATTGCGATGTGTTTTTCATGCATACATGTCAGCTACATATTTATTATGTATGTTGGTGGACTGCTTGCTTGTTGTATATGCATGGTGGTGGTCATTGTTGTATTTGTGTCGCCATATGGAAGTTGATGGTGTTTTTGTTGGATGTGATCCACATGAGTGCATTGAAATTATGAATTTGGTATGCATGTTAGTGTATATATGTTGTTATGCATGCATTTTCATGGTTATAGTTGTTGTCCATGAGGTCATTGTTGGAATTTTAGGTCATCATGGTGCTTTTGGTATGTTAGGATGCTAATGTGTTGGTTGAGATAGAGCAAGAGATGTAGATCATCCAAGTGAAGTTGTGACACTAGAGTTTGGGTAAGGAGTATATCATCATACAAGTATTGTATGCTTGGCATGTAGGTGTGTAAATTAATGGATTGTTATAATAATTAGGGTTACTTATATATGTGTTTGTCATTTTATTGTTGTTGAACATATATATGAGAATAGTGCAGTCATACGCACAGGTGAATAGTTTATAACTTGTTTTTATATTCACTGTTGTTGTTCTTTTATGCTAGTTAACTTGATGATTATGTTATATGTTGTTGATAAATATGTTATATGTTAATTTTTTTATTTTTATATGATAGTTAACTTGATGATTACAGTTATTTCATTAAGATCTTGATGTTATATGTATCATGCTATTTTGGATTGGCCTATGCAATTGGTTAGAGTTCTGGCATTCAGGTGTGAATCAACCTAATTATGATAGTGTGTTGTACTAATCTAGACTGACTATGTAGATGTGATTGTTATGCATGAATGACACTTGTTTATGAACTTATGAAGTGTACATGTTAGCTAGTTACAGTTGTGGATATCATGACCTTATTTATGATTGAGTCGATATGTTGTGAAGTTATATGATGCTAATTAGACTGATTGTGCAGACAAGATAGCCTCCCCTGAGATACATTGAGGTATGAGTTTTTTTATGTCACGCATTTATTATTTGAATGTTTTATTATGTCGTTTAGTTTTTTTTTGAGTGTCTGGTGCCTATTATGTCATCTATGTGTTGTCTGAATGTTTGATTAATTGAGTGATATGAATATGCGCCTATAAGATAGCATGAAGTAACGATATTTTTGCAAGATGGTTGTACTAATACATATGTGTGGATATAGTGATGTGTACTTGAGTGTAAGTAGGTGATAGTTGTAGCAGTATGTATTATGACTCATGACTGTGAGTTGATTGTTGATTATGACATGGTTGTTATAATTGGTAAATGTTGATTTCCAATTCGTAGATATGTTGTTTGGATCTTTCGAACATGTGGCTAACATGTGTGTTCAACTATAAGGAAATATGATTAGAACATGAAGGTAACATAGCTAGTATATTTTTATATTTAATTATGTGTTGACATATATGTGTTTATGGTAGTATGATACAGGGAATTGAATGGAAAAAGAGGTTGCCATGAAATATTGAAAAAGATTCAGGTTGATATTTCATTTGGAAGCATTGGGAACCATGGGGATTGGGTCATGGTGGTTGTTGAAAGTCTTGTGATTTTAGTATTTTGTGATTTGTTGCACTTTATTTGTGGAATTTATTGCATCTAGTGCATGATCATGCCACTTTGTTGTGGTGTTGTATTTCTTTTGATTTTTCATGGTCTTATTCTTGTTTGTTTTGTTCTTTCATTTTATGTTTTGAGAGTCTTGGGAATTGGTTGGGAAAGAGGAAAGTTGATGGAGCTCGGGGAGAGTTGTGTGGTACCCAATAGGTAATGTAAGGTCTGAATGAATCCTGGTGCATGTATAACAACAACGAAAGGTACAAATATGACAGTCGGTTGGAATGGTTGGGTGTATTGTGGTAAATGGACAATGGCAGTACAGACATGAGAAAGGCAACAAAAAAGGTTAACTAAATGGATATGAGGTGTCAAATGCCTTGGCTATGTTGGGAAAAATTGTTCTCAATGTTGTACATGTTGTGTAGGAATAAAGGAAATTCTCTTAACCTAGACCTTATGATATCTAGCAATTTTTTTGTGTTCATGATTATGTTCATGTTTATATATGTATACATGTATGTCATGTATGATAGGGTCATCATGGATCATGATTGTTTAATTCTAATTTTTATATGTGTATATGTGTGTATGTATGTTGTTGTATGACAATATCATGATTTTTTTATGTTAATGATTATATATATGTATGTATCTATGTATCTATGTCACTATATGACAGGGTTTTCAAGGATCATACTTGTGGAGGAAGGATTTATTATGTAGGTGAATGGCATGAAAAGGTTCTTGGTATTATGAGGAATCAAGTGGGAAGAGTAACCCTGACAGATCTATGAGGTCAATATCATGTGTACATGAATTGATATTATATGCTTGTACTATGCCTATGTTTATGTTATGGATAGGTAAAGCTAAGAGGTACATCAACGAAGTGAAAGTAGTGTGATCTGCGACATGATAGGATAAACATGGATAGTGAGAAGACACTAGAAGCAAGGTTTCTTGTGTGGTAAGTGTGTGTTCCATAGATGTGCAGTACTATTGTTGTGTATATGTTGCGCATGTTTTATATTTAGTGATTGTACCTATGGTGATGTGTACATGTAACATATGTAGTATTTTGTGCATACGATGTTATGTATATATGTTATTGTGTGTATATTTCATATGCATTGATGGGTATAGATGGTGCTATGTATAGGTTGTATATGCAATGCTATATACATATGGTGTTGTGTGCATGTTGTGCAAGTGATACCATGTACATACGGTTTTGTGTGCATGATTGTACATGTGGTGTTGTGTACATGTTGTACATGTCATGCTATGTGCAAGTAGTGTTGTGTACATGTGGTGTTGTGCACACGTTGTGCAAGTAGTGTTGTGTACATGTGGTACTGTGTGCATTTTGTGCATATGGTACTGGTATACATGTGGTATTATTTTCATGTCGTACATGTTGTGTTGTGAGCATGCAGTACTATGTATGTGCATGGTATAGTCATGGTATTTTGACATCTGTATTCGTTGTGTTGTACACTGTATATGTATATGTATTGTGTTGTGTTGTACACTGGATGTAGGTGTATGTGTTATGTTGCATTTTACACGAGGTGTAGGTGTATGTGTTGTATGCTAGTGTAGGCGTATGTATTGTGTTGTATTGTAAACTGGATGTAGGTGTATGTGTCGTATGCCAGTGTGGGTGTGCGTATTGTATGGTTTTTTAGGTCATATGTGGGTGTGTGTTTTGTGATGTACGTTGTGTGTATGAGTACGTGATTGAAGAGAATAAAATGCATTAGGTTCTTTCCTGGTGTGGAAACTGATCTGTGTGTACAGAAATAACAAAGGCAGAAGTAAGGACCAATGAAGGATGAGTATCGAAATTTTATTTTATTTCTATTATTCATGTGATCTACGACTCTGATTTATGATGTTTACATGTGATTTATGATTATGGTTTATGGAGATTTCATGTGATTCATGACTTTAATTTATGATGGTTGTGTTTTGAGATAACCAACTGTGATATGTTTATACATGATGATTAATCAAACAACTAGTTTGACATATTGTGACAGGAAGTGAACAAAATGGAAAGTGTTCCTTATTGACGTGCTACGAATAAGGTATGATTTCAAGCTATTTCAATTTATTTTGAATATAATGGAAATTATGTGCTTGGTACATGAAATCACGCAATTCCCAGTTTGGGATGGTTGAAACTCACTGCAAGAACTAGCAGCTTAAATAAAAATGAATTAGAACATGCAAACATATTATAACATCCACCTCCACTCACACCTACCCAAGTAACTAGTCAACCGGGTTAAACATAAGATGAGGGGAATTTAAGACAAACTTAACCTCCTTGGTTAATTTAAGGAAGTGGAATTGAAGTGGAAAAACATAACACAAACCTATACCACCTACTACAAAACCCCCAGCGGTTGTCCTAGTCATCCACCTAACATGTCCCTGGGTCACACTAAGATTTCATGAATAAAACCCCCTAGACACACCCACAAGCTTGTATCCATGCATATGGGAGGCTCTAGACGAACAAACAAGCATGCATGCTTTTGTCCAGGGACTAAATTTCCCAAAATCGTGCCTAGGTCTGCAGGATTTAAGGCACCTTTCAAGCCCATAATTCCGAGCACAACCCAAAACTTTTTGTAACTTTTAGAATCCATTAAACACATAATAACAAGACTAATAAGCCAAAAACTTACTCCAGGAATAGGCCTAACCATTCCAAATCGGAACTGACATTTTTCTAAACACTTGGAATGAATGAAAACTACAGGTCTAGGATACAAGAAAAATCATGAATGAATGAAACTCTTATGATAAATTACAAGAAGGTTCATCACCATTTTCCTTAACCAGATATGGCATCAATTAGGTCTTGCATCCATCATCTGAGAAATTACAATTAAATACATGAAATAACCATGACATTAACTAGTCATTTTAACAAGCTTATAACCAACATAAAACCGTGGAAATAATAGTGAGATAACAACCATTAAATCCACATATTAATAAGTACAAAATCAAGAGAACTTAACTTCTATTAAACATAGGAAGGTACCGACTAGGTTCGAGACTTCCACGTTCCACCTGATCATAGACATGGCTGAGCCAAATATCTCTTCAACCAGTCACCCCCATGCCATATTCCAAGCATGAGTGTGGGATCTCATGGATATACCAATCCAAAAAATAACCAAGGGAATATAGAGGTTAAACCATCTCCACCCTCACCATATCATGATCACACCAAACCGGTGCCCCAATCACAAAAAATGAGCAGAACTTGGAAATTTCATCGATAATCCATCATTATCCTTGAAAAATTTTCCATCTCCATGTCTCTCAGGCTTTACCGTAATCCAATCCCAGATCACTAGGTCCTAAACTAAGGCAATTCCCTTAGGCTTTACCATGTATCCCGCAAAACTGGTCAAGGGATTCCTAGGCCTTTGGGAATGAACCTTGAGACCACCTCCACCCTAGATTCTGAAATCCATCCGACAAATCCAAAGCTCAAAACTAAGATCAAAATCCCAACATAACATGACATCTGGAAAAAGGCAAGGAAAGGCTAAAAAAACTATCATAACCTGACAAAACCATGCCACCAACAACAAGAGAACCAAATACCAACATGCATAAGCCATGCATGGCCAAACCAGCTAGGAAATTAGACATGTAATATGTTACATGCAAGTATTACTGTTGAAGCTGCTAGATCCTTTCTACACAACAATTTGTCATTGTCCCTATACTCCCCGTTACTTGTTCCTGGAGGACCCATATAGTAACCCTTGTGTACTTTCCAAGCATGGAATATATACCCCTGAACTACACTTTGTCTGCCAATTCATCTCCCTTTACAAATTTTCTGGAAGATCCCTATATAAACCTGGTTTTCAAGGTTGGCACTTTTTCTTAGTGTTTTACCCGCATCGATAGTAGAAATTTTCACTAGGACCCACGCCAATCGACGCTCTGACTTAATTTTGGACCAGTTCCAATCCTCTTTTGGAAAGTTTTTAAAATAGAAACAAATTTTCCACGACTAGAAGCTTCGTGAGGTGGCGAGCTGGAAGTTTATTTTGAGGATATGGTCGAGGAATTCCCCTATGGGCTTATTGTTCCCAATAAATAGGAACTACTCCAAAGGATGAGCTCTTTTCCCATTATTTGAGGGCCCATATCCTCCTCTTCCATTGTTATATAAGGATACCTCTTTCACCTCTGTTGCCTTAGTTAGAGTTAGAGTTAGCTGGTTAGAAGCAGCAATCATAGAGAGAATAAGCATTTATAGCTTCGGGAGAATAGTGCAGAGTGTGATTGTTTTTGTGTATTAAGAACATAGTGAGAAATTGGACCTTTGTGTGTGAGGGTGTTGCAAACGTGAATGGATACGGACCTGCCGAAGGAGAGCCTCAACATCAAGGCTTGGTTGTAAACTCCCCTTGTCTTTATCATAATAAAATGCAACTTATGTTTATCTTCCACTCTTGTTTACATTTATAATGAGATTTCTAGCATTCCTTGATCAGTTAGATATATTGTAATTTTTTATGTTTGTCGTGATTTTATGCTTTTCGTGGTGTCTTGACTGTCTGTACAGGTAATCGAATGTTGTCAGCGGCATGTATCGAGCTTGAGAAGAGTGACATATCAAGAAGCTTTGATGGAATACGACAACATAGCATCAGAACAAGGTAGGTCATCTTCCTTTCTCTGAATTTCATTTACAATCTAGGAAGGTTGATGTTAGTATGTTCCCGTAGTTGCTAGACCCACCCTAGCGCTAGAGGGATCGCCTCTGTCCATAGAGGGGATTTACCTGCTCAACAAATTGGCAACTCCGCTGGGGAGTTTCCTTTGAGTTTTTCACTTTTTAAGGTCTTATTCATTAGACTATTTTAGTTGAAAAACCATTTCCCAGTTTTTTCCTATGTTTTTCATCAATTACAATATTTTAGTTTTTGTTTAAAGTGGTGAGTCTGGTCTTGGTTAGGAGAAATTATTTGTTTTTTCTTTTTCAGGAATTGGCACTTTTATTTGTCTGAAAATCGCGCCAATTATCGCTAGTTTTCAGCTATAAAACCACGCCGTCGAGCCATTGGCACTAGTTTCAACCCCTAAAGTTGTGCCAATTCCAATGTGTGTGAAAAATTAAGGTTTTTCCCTAAGTCTTTTACCAGTGTGTCTTTCCCTTCCGATCCTTTTCTTTGTATGATTTACATGTTCTCCCCTTCACTCAAGTTGGTTTGATTGGCTCATTGGCTTGGTTTTTGGTTTTTTTTTTGTTCTTTATGTTGGGACGTGCATCTTAACATCCTAGGTTTATCTAGGATTGTGCATCAATTGAATGGTTGCATGCTTCGCGGGACATCACCCTGCTGATTGAGTCACTCTCCTTTCCTAGTGAGCCATGTCTATTTGATTGCCTTTTTCTTTTTGGTTGATTGAGTGATCAAGTCTCAAGTGTCTGTCTAATTTCATTTGGTCTACTTGTTCACTTGTGAGCATAGATTACATTTCTCATTGTTCAGCTGAAAAGTATTCTTTGTATGGTTGCTTGATGTAAAAGGGAATGAATGCCTTGTTTTGAGCCCGCACTTTGGAAGTACTCTTTGTTCTTGAACTCATATATCTCGTAGCCTTTTGAGGAATTTTGTTACAAAGTGTTCGAAACAAGATTATATTCTTAATGTTTGGTTGCATCCTTTTTTATTAAGAAAATTTTCATTCTTTTAGTTTTTGTCTCAAAGTTTGCTTTTCGTTAAAATGCGTTAGATCAAGTTGCATTGAAAATTCATGATTGAAATTTATCATTGAACTTAGATTATATGTTTAATGATTGAAAATTCATGACTGAAATTTATCATTGAACTTAGATTACATGTTTAATGATTGAAAACTAAAAGTCGCTTTGAGTGCATTCTTATTCATTCAAAATAAAAAGGAAATTGTGCATAGATTACAATTGCATAGTTTTTCAAAAAGAGAAATTTGCATAGATTACATTGCATAATTCGTATCTTTGAATGTTTTAGATTACTTTGGGATCGTGAAAGTCATCTAGCTAGGAAAAAGTTTCGTTTGCAGTATTATTGTTTGTTGTATCTTTGTTTGACACTCTTCCCTTTACTAGATAGCATTCATCGAATTCAAAGATTTATTTTCTCATATAGATGCATATAGGAGTTCTTTGATGATTTAATATTCCCAATTAGCCATGAGCTAGTTGGAATATAAATTTTGTTTTGTTGTCTTGTTTTATGAATAAGAGGACAATGGAGGTCCATTAGTCTCCTTAATAATGAATAAATCAATGCCAATGTAAAAGGAAAACATCTTGGAAGCTTAATTGAGCACCCTTAGGTGTGAAAAGGGGCTGGAACACCTTGACTGGGTCAACTTTGACCAAATCAACAACGTTGTCATGGAGTAGTGGGATTCAATGAAAGACAACGCAGATTTAGATGGAGATGCTTTGCAAGGAAGTAGTGCCATTATTGGATGGGGCTTAGGGTTTGGAATTTCAAAAACTATATAAGGAAGACGATGGAAGCCATATTTCATTAGGTTGATGTATTTGATATTTCTAAATTTATGGTCTATTTATAAATATAGCTTTCTTTGGTTGCTTAGCTAATATTGCAAGTGTTGTTTGCAACTGGGTATTCCTGATCAGGAATCCCACCTCTTTCATTGAGTATCTCTTGGAAAATTATTGTACTTCACTTCCACTTTCAGGCTTAGGGCCAAGCTTCATCTTACATCTACAACGCAGATCCTATTGAGGGTTGTGGTGTTTTCTAGGTTGCAATAGTGGAGACCACATTTGGGTCAGTTCAGTGCTTATTTTCAGTGGAGAAGGGTTCCTTTCCATTAGGAGGGCAATAAGGGAGGCCCTTGAGATGATTTGATACATTTGGCATCAGGCCATATATTTATTTTCCCCTACAGCGCAGTTTCATTATAGATCTGCATTATTTTGAGGGAGGAGTTGTAGGGTGGTTTCAGCACACCATTTAGAGAGAAGGTTTTCTAGTGAAGGGATCAGCCTTTCATCTAGAGAGTCTATTGGAGGAGGATATCTTTCTTGCTATATCATATCAGCCACACTTTCCACATCTAAATGTTACAGTGAAGCTTCAACCCTAAGGCTTTGATTCCCATCTTCTATGGTTTGTATGTCTAAAAACCCTTGTGGGGTTCTTCATTGGAGGTTGTATAGTGCCTAGATCTGAATCTAGTGTATATTTTTTGGCATATATCAGCCCTACATATTTTGTATATTCATTTTCTATAGCAGTGCCTTTTAAACATCACTATAGAAGTATTCTAGCTCTTTGTTATATAGTAGCAGCACCTCTTTTGAGGATTTTGTCCATTGGAAGCTTGGTCTATCTTGTTGTACATCTTATGGACCATTTCTTATGCATGTTTTTCTATTGTTATAATGAATTAAAGGTCTCCATATTGGCCTCTTTATTTTATATGATGTTTAACACTGTTATTACAACATTTTTCACTATATTCCTGCTTTTCCCATTTGGGAATATTACAGATGACAGTGGTAGGGCCTTGAAACTGAAACATAATTTCAAGATAAACTTTAAAATGAAATCAAGGAATATAAGGAAGCATTGAAACTTAACGCTCACACTTAGAATTCTAGCCTATTGATGTGTTCCGGCATCGTTAAACCTAGCAGTTGTTGCTCGCCATATGACATTAGAAAATGCTACTACGGACTTCTGCTCCTCGTACCGTCACGTATATAAAGGGAGACCCTCATAAGATGAAATCCTTTATCCATATATAGGAAGCTGAGTCTGTTGCCCTGTAATCATGATACATTGAACACAACATTCGGGGAGACTGCCTGCATGTACGTTAAGTCCTTGGTCATTTCTCTTTCATTTGATCACGAAGGTGTATATTATAGTTCATGGGAGTTTGGTACACCCTCTTGCTTAGATTCCTTGAGTATTCATTTTGATATTTCCGTGACTCTATAAAATTTGAAAAGATCATCGAGCACTTGTCCTTTCAATATCGTTCAAATTGAGAGTGATTAGAGTCACCTTTTATCCTTTTCTTGACTCTTAAAATATGAAAAGGCAGAGTTTTGTTTCAGTGTCTTAAAAAATTAATTGCCCACAAAATATTCTTGGTTAAATTTATCTTCCTTAGTGATTTTTTGAGGGTGAGGTCAATGGAAATGTTTCCTGGGTTTACCAGTCAAGGATCCCCATTTTATGGGAGTCATGTTCCTTCTCCTTATTTTGGAAATTATGGCTCCCCTTATATGGTGACGTTGTCCCTTCCTCGGTTAACTATTGTTTTACCCGTTTGGTTATTTTCAACCTCAGTGATCTCGAGTGTTCCAACCTTTGTCCAACCAAGTTCTCCTCTGCCTGAACCATGCCAACCCCATGTTGATCCTAAGGTCAACCCCTCACCTTTTTTTCCTATTTCTTCACCTCGTTCTTCCTCTTCGCCTGGTGAAAGTCTGGATTCTAGTAACCAGGTGGCTAAGAAGAAGAAGAAGAAGTCGAAGAAGAGGAAGGAAAATAAGTTAGGGGAGAAATTAGCAATTATTTCTACCCATGCAGATAATATCAAGAAACCTCCCACTCTGTCTGGCAGATTCAGATTCCCTTGCAGGCTATGTGAGGGTAACCACCTTCTTCATGATTTCCCTAGTATTACCAAGGTGCTAGAAGTGTGGTCCGTTGGCCCGATTCGTCCTTCATCATCAACCTCTGGGCATCATACTAATGATGAGCCTTCAGCTAAAGATAATGAGAATCGTAGGAAATAGGGTAAGATCAAATTTCCCTGTAGGTTGTGAGAAGGGAACCATCCCATTCACCTTTGTCCTTATATTTATGAAGCTTCTAAAGTATTGGATACCCTTTTCGCTTTTGATTCTTGTCTTCCCATTGGTTACTTGAAGTTTTCTTCGAGTCCTCTAATAGTTGATCAATTCATTGATCGATATTCATCTCCAGTCAATTCCACCCTCTCTGAAAGTTAGTCTCTCAAGTCCATTCCTGACCAATCATTGGTTGAGAAAAAGGTCGACCTGATTCCATCTATAGTTCATTAGGTCTTTCCCATCGAGATTGGGTCTCATCCTATTCAAGTTATTTTTGTTTCCTCTAATTCCCCGAGATCGTAGGGTGATCCTCCTGTTTCCATGATCCAGGAGGATGATCCTCTGATTCATGTTGCTACAGTTCTATAAATTGATCCTCCTACTCTCATTCCCGGAGTCCGGGAGAATGTTCCTCTTACTCCTGTAACACGAGGTGATGAAAATTCTATTCCTGTGGTCCCCCCTCCATGTATTTTGGTCACTTACTTTGATTTTAGTCGATTTATGGGATATTGTCTTCCTTCTTACATGCCCTTTGAGATCACTGTACAGGCCTACAATCTGGTCATACCAGGCACCATTATAAATGAAGGCACCTCTGTTATATTCTATCCTCAACTATCTATCAAGATTTGGGTTCTCCACAGCTTGTGCTTGTTACTCAGAATATTTTGGCTTTTAATAGAGGAACAAGTCAACCATTAGGGATCCTTCTAAAGTTTTCTATTACTTTGGGAGGGAAAACCATCTATATAGACATAATGGTTGTCTAAGGCCCCTTGGATTTTAATTTACTCCTGGGGCATGAGTATGCTTATGCCATGGGCGCGCTTGTCTCTTCCCTCTTTCGTGTGATTTGTTATCCACATGAAGGTCGGATTGTGACCATTGATCAGCTTTCATTCTTTGGTCCTAATGTTCCATCTGGTCTACTGTCCTCCATTCTTGGTCCTTACCTATCGGTGATATCTTCCCCACCACAGGTCAATTACGTGGCCACCTGTTCCATGATGTTTTCCTCCCATCAGATGAGAACCTCTTGGAAGCCATGAATCTTTATATGCCTTGATCAGGTTTCGTTTTCTTGTGTCAAGCTCCTTAAAAAATGAAACATGCTTCTCGTCGGAGCAAAGTTTGTTTTCTTGTGTCAAGCTCCTTAAAAAATAAAACAAGCTCCTTTTGGAGTAGAGTTCATTTTCTTGTGTCAAGCTCCTTAAAAAATGAAACAATATTATTTAGGAGCATGGTTCATTTTCTTGTGTCAAGCTCCTTAAAAAATGAAACAAGGTCGTTGGAGCATAGTTCATTTTCTTGTGTCAAGCTCCTTAAAAAATGAAACAAGCTCTTCTTAGGATAGTTCGTTTACTATGTCAACCTCGTTAAAAAATGAATTAGTTCATGAGGATAGTTATTTTACTATGTCAACCTCGTTAAAAAATGAAATGGGTTCCCTTTTCAATTTGAGTCTTTGATCAGATATCGTAAGATCCCAATTGAGTCTTTCCCTTGATCTAGTAATTGAACCTTCAATCCATCCACCTTTCAATAACTAGCAGTCTACTACGGTGAATGTAATGAAGCTGGGATCCATGTACCTCGAATTGAGTCATCATGCTAGGGGAATGAAAACTTATTTCAAGCATAGTTTGTTTCCATTTCAAGCTTGTGTAAAAATGAAACCATTTTCAAGAATAGTTTTCTAAAAAGTTTCGAGCTTGTGTAAAAATGAAACCAACTTCAAGCAGAGTTTCCTATTTTCAAGCTTGTATAAAAATGAAACCATTCTTATTTTACCTCTCGTGATTGCCATTTTATCAGCCTGTTTTTCCAGATGAGCCTTTATTTTCTCATTCCATCGTTACCATCTGCTCGGCCAATCATATGCCCTCACTTGATTTTTTTACCCATTCCTAAGGAAGAGCTGCAATGAGTGGTTTTGTTAGCCAACCTCTTGAACTTTATTTGTTCTGAACAGTTCCACTATCACTGAAACTAGTTGCTACCCTTAATGCCACTTGGTCCTCTAGGAGGAGTCATCTTTCAGCACTTTTCAGACTCTCGAAAATAGAAAATATTGTCGAGACCCTTGTGGTTTTGAACTTGTTAAAGGTTACGAAACGTCATCTTCCCAGTATACATTTACCCATTTTTTAGGCTTATGAAAAAGGAATACCTTAGCCTATTGTGGTTAAGAGGCTCTCCCAGATATCGTATTCTAACTTTTTGGATCTGTGAGAATACTTAGAAAAAGGGACCTACTGGAGTTTTATTTTCCGCTTCTTTTTAAACTCTCTAAACATGAAAAGATGTTGAGTTCTTCCTTTATCAAACTCATTAAAACCTAAATGAAATCGGAAATCGTCACCATGACGTAACCGATTTCCTCCTTCCTTTTGCTCGTAAAATGTACTAGGATGGATTTGTCTGAAGGACAAACTTATATCACAAGCATATGCTATCCTCTTCAATCTTGTGTAAAATTAAATAGGTACTCGCAAGAAATGGTGGGGGAAAATGGAACTTATCTGTCAGTTGTGTCAGCAGTATGTCACTCTTGAACATGGCACTTATATGTAGTTCGTGTCGGTTTGGGATATATTCACTCTGCCACTTTTCCTCCATGGGTTTGGGAAATCCGTTTGCTTCTCATTTGATTACCAATCTTTTGATGGGAAAAATTGTACTGCCAACAACAAGGGGGTCTCCTCGGTGAAAGGTCCCAATTAGACCTCACACCGTTTGGGATAGGAGCCCCATCTGGTATGTAGGCCTGGCTGTCACCATAAATATTTCCACTCTTGGTTTTCGGATGAGAAGATGATGGAGCAGAGGAAAAATTGAAACAACCAATCAGTGAAGAAAAATTAGCACAAGATTGATTAACCATAAAAAAAGATACAAGCAAGTCCAAGCAGTAAAACAAAAGGGGGGTATGTCGTGAATGGGATCGATGAGCCAAAAAACCAGTCAAACATACATGAAAGAAAACACGCTAGAAGTTAACTACAAATTATTTCACAATAGATCACCGACCGATCTGAAAATGGAACTATTTGTAATGCTATGCAAAGTATCCATTTCCATATAATTTAGTGTGCAAAGTGTTCTCCATGTCTTGCAGGTTAAACAAAGTATTTTTCGTAATTTTTTCTGAGGTTATGTGTGAAAATTTATTATTTAAATTTACTATTTAATATATCACAACATAAATACACAACAAGAAAAATTCATCATAGCATAACACAGCAAATTGATGAGGCAATTCACCCCTCCTAGGCTACATCTTCCGGTCCAAGGCTCCCCAATTGTATGTCCTTACTCTATTAAATTTCTCAAAATGGTTACACAGTGAAAAATATGCCTAAAAAGGAAAAATAAGTTGTGAATTTGACTTCAGAAGATATAAATAAGCTAAAAATGGCTTTTGTTTCACCTCAAACAGTGAAGTACAATCCAATACAGCTCCATCTTCCTGATGGCCCTTGTGGCTCTTTCCTCTTCCCTGAAGAGAAAATGGCTGAAGAACACCTTTTTTAGCTCTAAAACCTATCCTAAACACTCTATAATGTTTAATAAACCCAAAATTGACTAAAATTTCGTCCAATTTGGTTCAATATTGAGGAAGTTATGACCTCCCCAAAGAAAACTGCCCAATGTCACTAGAAAAACCCACCAAACGTGGGATAACTCTAGTTAGTGCGCTAAAGATGGGGAAAAATCTGAAAATGTCGGACTGGAACCAAGTTAGGTGGAACCATAAACTGTAGCATTTAATTTTTGTGATGGGGCCGTCACATGTGACCGCCTTCTAAATCGTCAGCGGAACTGCCCACTAACCATGGCATTAAATGGTGATAGTGCTGGCCACATGGCCGCATTAACCCCCGACTATCCGTGATTACATAAACCATTTAAAAGTGGCATTTAGTGTAACATCATGGAGCGGTCACATATAACGATCCATTTAACCTTCTTCGCTGTAATTTGAGGTTTTGGAGCTTGGTTCTTGGGTGACGGTTCTATGACATCTGGGCTAGCCCCTTTTTTTTCCGCTCGAAACAATTTGAAAATTCAAATAGGGCATGGCACCATAGTTTAATCAGAAACAAATTGTAGCCCATTTGTTAAGGCGTGCTCGTGCTAACCAAGAGGTCACCAGTTCAACCCTCCGGCCCTCCAAACATAATATTGCCATAGTTTTTGCATTCTGGCCTGGAGCCACGTGGCGGCCTTTGGGCTTGTCACGTGGCACCCTCTGATTGGCCACCATCCCAAAAATTCAAATCATCAACAAATGAAGAGGTGCCACTTGTCCCCAAAAAATTTGTCCCTGTGGAATATTCCAGGGAATATTCTAAGGAATATTTCAAGGAATATTCTTGGAATATTTCTTGGAATATTTTTTTTTTAATTCTTTCAAAGTCAAAAAGTCAGCTTTGGTCAATTGGTTTTTGAAGTTTACTTGAGACTTCAAACCTTCATAACTTTCACATATGACATCGGATTTGAGTCCCGTTCATGACGCCAGAATTGCAGCGACGAGGTATTTTCGGTGGTTTAGATTGCAACCATTTTTGAGCATTTCCATTTTTTAGCATTTTTTCAACTTGGACATGATCTCCTGATCACACCTCCCCAATGGGAAGCTTTTGGACCCCAAAAGGTCTCTGAATTACAGAAATTGAAGATGAGGAGACTAATTCTCCACTCTTCCAACCTTGAACCATTGAAATCTCCCTGACTTCATCAAATTGAGCTTCTCATAAAAAGACAAATTCTTCCTTGAATCTGCTCACTGACTGTTGCTAACCTAGACTATGTCATGATGCAAATTTTTGAAGTTTGCAGAAAAGAAACTAAAATTTTTAGAAATCATTTTGTTCCTAAAATGGCCTACCTTCCAAGGGAAATGTAAGATTCACCTTGCTAACTGTCCTCATGGCGAATTTTTTCTGAATGAGCCATGTACTTGTGTCAATTCCTGACCAAGTTTTCTCGCCATACCAACCTGCCATTCTGAAACCAGCATTGATCCATGCTGAAATTTTTGTCCTCTTTTCTTGCATGCTTTTCTTTTTCTTGGATTCTTGCACCACTTTTCACCAACACTTTTTTCTCTACACCGATCAACACCAAAGACACCTTGTCATCTTCTTCCAAATACGACCTGCTTTCAGACTAAAACATTTCATCATTTACATCAGCAATAACATGAAAAGGATTATGTACAAAATATTTTTGCGTAATCATCAACAAATTCAAATTTTGACTTGCATTGACAAGCCTTTTCAATTTCCTTGCATTCACTAAAGAAGATTCTAGCTTCTTCTGATGTGTTCTCACAATAAACTGCTTGCCATCCTTGAATAGGTGATACTTATTCTCATGGCGATGGATGATCGCTTTTCTGTCATATAAATATGGACTACCGAACACCACACCTGTAATGTCAAGCAATACCACATCTAATTCAACCAAGTCAACATAATGAGTTGCTATGGCAAAGCGCAACATGCACTTCCTTGAAACTTGTAAATTAGCATCCTTGCAAATCCATCCAAGTGGATATGGCTTTGGATGTGGAATGGTTTCAAGTTTCAGCTTCTTGACTAAGTCTTCTGAGATGAGGTTTTCTTGAGACCCACTGTCAAATAGTGTGTCTATCTTTTTGTGTTTGGAAATTATCCTCACATGAAACATCTCTATTATCCTCTCTTCATTTGGAGCTCCTATGTGACCGTTTAAAGTGCTAGAACTGGGATTTGTTTCTTTTACAATTTCTTTCCCCTTTATGTTCTTTAGTGCCAAAGCTATGCTTTTAGTTTCATCTCCTCATTCATACCCTAAGTCGTGTTCATCTGTTGCAACCATTTTTCCCTTTTCTTTGGCCTTATCTTTGGTTTAAATTTTTTTTGGCTTCAATTCCAGATGAAGTTTCTAGCAATGGTCTTCATCGTGGCTTGTTTTGGAACAATTTTTACAAAATAATTTTCCTTTTTTCTTTCCTATATTTTTCATTTCTTTTTCTCCCTTTGTCTTTAAATTCCCTATCCTCATTCCCATCAAAATATTGTTTACCTCTAGCCTCTAAATGCGTGGCTTGGACACAAGCCTCGTCTAAACTAGTAGGATTGAACATAAGGATAGTATGTATAAGATAGCTGTGTAAACCATCTATATATTTCAGAAAATTATCTTGGCTATGAAAATAAATTCCAAGTAATAAAGCCCTTCGTCTAAACTCTTGGGTGTAATCTTGAAAAATTTGTCCCTTAAGTTGTCTAAAACTTTGCCGATTCATGATAGCCTTTTGTAAATGAGCTAATGGATAAAACTATTGTTTAATTGCAAAAATAAATTCAGCCCATGATAAAGTGATCTTACCATGTTTTTTAATTTCATCCTTGGTCTTGGCTTCCCACCATACCAATGTTGCTCCCTCCATTCTCAAAGAGGGTAACTGAATCTTGGTGTTGTCATCATGAAGGTTTTGTATCCTCAAATAAACTTCCAATTGTCTTATCCAATTGTCAAGTTTCTCTGCATTGATCTCACCATTAAACATAGGCAACTCAAATTTAACATCAAGCTTTAAAAATTGACTTTTACCAGTGGTTTTAGACTTGTGAGAATTATTTATCGAAGTAGAGGTTGACGATGTAGAGGAAGAGGATGAAGATGGGGATGGTGGATCACCATTTCCTCCGTGTCCTTTCTTTGAATTGTCATCACTTTTCTTTCCTCCTGAAGAACCCTCTCCTTCTTTCTAGTGTCTAGACCCTTCTCCAACAAGCCTATCATTCCTTTCTTGGTAGAGTATCCTCACCATATCTGTCATGTCCAAGAAAGCCTTTCGGAACACCTATTCTTCTTCTTTGGGATCAATGTCTTCAGGAGCCTCTCATTCCCTTGAAGACATGCTTGAGGCTTCTTTTATGGCTCTTGAAGGTGGCTCTCTAGCCCTTCTTGGTTGAGGATTACTTTGTGCACTAACCAAGTGTCCTTCACCTCTCTTGAGTTTAAGCCTAGTAAGCATCAAAACTTGCAAAAAGTAAACTATATCTTTGCACAAGAACAAATGTAGAATAAAACTCTAGCTCTAACACCATGTGATCTGAAAATGGAACTATTTTTAATGCTATGAAAAGTATCCATTTCCGTATAATTTAGTGTGCAAAGTGTTCTCCATGTCTTGCAGGTTAAACAAAGTGTTTTTGGTAATTGTTTCTGAGTTTATGTGTGAAAATTGTTATTTAAATTTACTGTTTAATATATCACAACAGAAATACATAGGAAGAAAAATTCACCATAGCATAACACAACAAACTAATAAGGAAGTTCACCCCTCCTGGGCTACATCTGCCGGTCCAAGGCTCCCCAATGGTATGTCCTTACTCTATTAAATTGCTCAAAATGGTTACACAGTGAAAAATATGCCTAAAAAAGCAAAAACGTTGTGAATTTGACTTAATAAGACATAAATAAGCTAAAAATGGCTTTTTTTCACCTCATACAGTGAAGTACAACCTAATACAGCTCCATCTTCCTAATGGTCCTCGTGGCTCTTTCCTCTTCCCTGAAGAAAAAATGGCTAAAGAACACATCTGTTTGCTCTTCAACCTATCCCAAACACTCTAGAATGCTGAAGAAACCAAAAATTGTCTAAAATTTCATCCAATTTGGTTCAATATTGAGGAAGTTATGACCTCCCCAAAGAAAACTGCCCAATGTCACTAGAAAACCCCACCAAATGTGGGATAACTCTAATTAGCACGCTAAATATGGGGAAAACTCCGAAAATGTCAGACTGGCACCAATTTAGGAAGAACCATAAACTTTAGCATTTAATTTTTGTGATGGGGCGGTCACATGTTATCGCTGTCTAATTCGTCGGCGGAACCGCCCACTAACCATGACATTAAATGGTGATAGTGCTGGCCACATGGCTGCATTAACCCCCGACTATCCGCAGTCGCATAAACTGTTTAAACATGGAATTTAGTGTAACATTATGGGGCAGTCACATATAACAGTCCATTTAACCATCTTCGCCACAATTTGAGGTTTTGGAGCCCGGTTCTTGGGTGGAAGTTCTATGACATCCGAGCTAGCCCTAAGGGGCTAGCCACTTTTTTTTTTCCTAAAACAATTTGAAAATTAAAATAGGGTGTGGCACCATAGTTTAATAAGAAACAACTTGTAGCCCATTTGTTAAGGCATTCTCGCACTAACCGAGAGGTCATGGGTTCGACCCCCTAGCCCTCCAAACATAATTTTACCATAATCTTTGGATTCCGGCCTAGGGCCACGTGGCACCCTCTGATGGGCCACCATCCCAAAAAGTCAAATCATCAATGAATGAAGAGATGCCACTTGTCCCCAAACAATTTTTCCCTGTGGAATATTCCAAGGAATATTCTAAGGAATATTCCTTGGAATATCCTTTTTTTAATTCTTTCAAAGTCAAAAAGTCAACTTTGGTCAACTGGTTTTTGGATTTTACTAGAGACTTCAAACCTTCATAACTTTCACATACAACATTGGATTTTAGTCCCATTCATGGCGCCAGAATCACAGCGACGAGGTCTTTCCGGTCATTCAGATTGCAACCATTCCTAAGAATTTTTTCAACTTGGACATGATCTCCTGATCACCGACATGGCAAGGAACAAATAAACATTGATTCGAGAGAAAACGTACATGCAACCACTGTGAATTAGTTCATAATCAATTGCATGCATGAAAGCATCTGCACAACATAGTGAAATATCAGATATCTAGTATTATCACCACAAAAAAGCACGTGAATCAATGCCAGAAAAGAGAATATATTATTAATGTTGCTGCAACGTAAAATACATATTTACACCTCATCAAAACCCAATAGTGGAACATGGGTTGTTCATCTCAATGCATGATACAAAAAACATAGCCTCGATACCTCTATCTCTACTTGGTACCAAGAGCTAAGTGCCTTTAGCTCTCAAGAAACAATTCCTCTATCATCTTGGCTTCAATTTTCGAGCTAAAAGTGCATTACTCGATTTCTCGAAGTTGTATACATAGGATGAGATGTCCTTTAAGTTTCCCTTGAATCTTGATCTTCCTGACTATTGGGCTAGCTTGCGACTTGGTCCATTTGTGACCTGTGACCTTGGGTCATTTGTGACCTGGCAACCTGGGCAAAGATAGAAACTACTAAAGGGTTGCATAGTCGTATTTGAGGCTAGGTCGCACATTCCTCTCTTATTTGAAGATTGTGACCCTGTGACCTATGGAGATCTGCGACTTGAACGGGTTGCATAGTCGCATTTGAGGTTGGGTCACACATTTCTTTCATGCTTGAAGACTGCGGCCCTGCGACCTGTGGAGATCTGCCACTTGAAAGGGTCGCATAGTCGCACTTGAGGCTGGGTCACACATTGCTTTCATGCTTGAAGATTCCGACCTCGCAACCTGTGGAGATATGCGACTTGAAAGGGTCGCAAAGTCGCATTTGAGGCTAGGTCACACATTGCTTTCATGCTTGAAGATTGCGACCCTGTGACCTTTGAAGATATGCGACTTGATAAGAGGTCGCATAGTCAGATAGGTTGGGAGTCGCATCGATCTTTTCTCTGCGGTATTTGCGACTTAACGACCGGCCGCAATGAGCCAAAGGTCGCACTGAAAACTTGAATGTGTTTCTTCTTGCGAGGAACTTTCCCTCTAGCCCAAGCTTCTACTGGTAAAGGACATAGGCAGCTTTGTCTTCAATTTGGCGACCTTCGTTACTGCTCTGCCTCTGGAATTTTATGAGCCTGTTGCGTCCCTCAACCTTTATCACTTCTATTCTTCCTACGTTTGACAAACCGGTAGCTTTAGCCACTACTCGCACCTTCCGCACTAATAATCGACGAAGAAGGGTCTCCAAGTAAATTAGAACATGATGGTTGTATTTGGGAAGATGCAAATGGTGCGGCGACAACTAGTGGGCAAGTACTCCTGAACGAGCAACCTTTCTGATCCTTCTATGCAATAGCCAAGTAGTTGTGCTGCACTTTGGCTACAAGTTTTATTTTATTCTTAAATACCCTTGTCCGTTGGGTAGACTTGGAGGATAGCTTTCTTGCTACTGTTTATGTGCCCTTGGAAGTTATACCTTTGTATATAGCATCAAAACCTCCCTCTCTGATTTTATTATCTCCATGAAGCCCCCCTTGTTGCTTCTATCAATGTGTCCAAGTTAAAACTATTTGGGGTTGAACAATGATCTCGATCTAGAGATGTCATCCCACCTTCTCAAATCTCCAATGCGGTGGTGATATTATTGGGTATATATTTCATGGGTTAAAGCTACATGAAGTATTATAATATCAATTAGTTCACAGTTACCCTTTTAGACAATGATGTCCCCACGAAAATAATTTACATGGGACCATGAGCTTGGTAGATAGAATTCCTGAATGATCTATGGTGAAAGTGCTTCTAATGGATATACGTGGCTGCAGCAAAATTATCTTGTCATGATGGTGAAAAGGTTTACAAGGGGATGGGAATAGGTCACGGACATGTCACTGACTACAGGCTGGGTCAAAACCCTAATGGATGAGCGAGCAGAGGGGGATCCGAAATTTTGAATATACCCAAAATTTTGGGTGGTGATGTAGCGGCTACAACAAATGGTGAACCACTTGTAGAATTGAGCATCTCTTTCAATGCCCCAATAATACTCTGAGTCCAGATAGTGATGCAAAGGAATATTGAACAAGTTCTATGGGTACTCTTTTTATTACTTTGACCTTTATAGATATGCCCAATCCTTGTGCCTCAGCTACATCCTGTTAATCAGAAATGTCAAAGCGGAAGGTCATAGACGCCAATAGTTTGATGATCATGTGGAGAGAATGGCAGTGGGCTTATTATATTTAGAATTTTAAAATAAGTTTCTAGTGTTGCTCTGCTGCTAGCAGGCTTGGACAGTACCCTGGCGGAGTCACCTCAAGAAATCACAAACGTTGCTCCGCTACCAGCAAGCATGGTCAGTACCTCGGCGGAGTCATTGCGTTACCTTTCTGTGTAGGAAGTCTTTCTCAATCCTTTACCCTCATTATATATATATATATATATATATATATATATATATATATATATATATATATATATCTGTGTGTGTGTGTGTGTGTGTGCTTGTAACACTTATTTGCATGTGCTCATGGCTCTTATTTTCATGGACGGATGAGAAACTGAAATATATTTTGATTTGGGTTTGCCCTCATGCCAAGCCTTCACCCCATCTCCCACCCATAGGCGAACTATAAAAAAAAAATCATTAAAATATTCAAGACTAAGGTGGCCACAATGTTGAGACTCAATAAGATGATGAGCTTAGTGAAAAGAGTCGCCTTTACTAAGTGGGCCCGCAGGCTATTTTTGGTGCAAAGTCTACTTTTAGATTATGTCTATTTTTAGACATGTCGATCATATTATATGAGTTGCAGGATGCTATTTGTGGATGGTTGGTCAAGTTGGAAAAATATATGGACTTCTATTTTTGAAAACATATTATGATAGGTCTTCTTCATAGATGAGTCTAAATAATAGATATATAGAATATTATTAATACAATAATGTTTGGACTCTAAACATTATCTTATTCTCTTGGAGCACTTGGTTGAGGTGGAGGATGTGACACAACGGTGACGGGAGACGTGGAGCTTTATTCTGAGGGTTTAGAGCCAATGCACATGGGGACTTGAGTTGGACTCATGTGGCGGAGAGTTGGTGGAGTTATAGAAGTAGTTGGTGTAGTTGTATTCGGTTTAACTCGTTAGACTTGGTTGAGCTATTATTATTTGATTCTAGTATATGTACAAATCATCTAGTCTAACTGATTGATACACTAGTGAGATTGGTGTGAATTAATTATTTAATTAATTCACTAAATAATAAATCATTAATCAACTGAAGAATACATCAGTTAACTACAGTGCATGGCAGTTTCAGTGGAGACCAGTGGAGAGGTAGGTGAAAGAGCAAGTGTGACTATCAGTTGTGACTATAGTGATGCATTGATTGCATCCAACACTCAGTGGAGATTCCAATGAGGATTTCATAGTGCAAGCTAGATGGATTCGAGTTCATTCATTTCCATTCTTCAGCAAGGATTTTGCAATAGAGGCAGGCTAGCAGGTGGCAGAGATCGGTGCATGGATTTGTAAGATCAGGCCTGATTAGTGTGTAGTGATTGTATTGTACTGAGAGCTTGACATGTTCAGATTTGTATGAGGGTTGTTACATGATCTCTATGACATATATTATATACAGATAGTTGGGGTTCTTAGCTTCATGCTTTCCTGTTAAACAGCTGTGTTAATGTGTGTGAATTTTTATGGTTTCATGTGTGCATTGCAATTGATTTAATTTCCGCATGTGATGATCAATGGTGGAATAGATTATTTATTGTGCATGAAGTTAAAATAGTATGTGATCAAGAGAGTCTTGGATATATAACACATAATTTATATAATTTCTACATGGTATCGGAGCATTTTATCATTGGAGCAGATTGCAATTATTGAAGCGGTTGAGTTTTGTGCTGGTGGAATTCAAAATTGCTGCAGTGTTTTCTTGGTGTCAAAGTTGAGCATTCATTGAAATTTATTTCAATGGATTGCGATTGGAGTATGCCCTTGATGGCAGATCGAATTATATTTCATGGAAGGACAGGATGAAGGTGGTGCTAGATGATAATGGATTTAAGGAGTTCATAGATGCATAAATTCCAAAATCTGCTTCTAGCGATGCAGCCACACTTGACGCATGGCAAAAGAAGACAACAAAGTGTCGAAGGATTCTATTGGAAGGTGTGAAGGATCACATAGTATCTATCCTTCATGGTAAAGCTAGTCCATTCTTAATGTGGAAAGCTTTGATATACCTGTTCCAAATCAAAAGTGACCAGAGGAAGTTGGCGCTTAAAGACAAGCTCAGAAAAATAAAAATGGAGAAAGGCGATAGTATACCAAAATACCTCACGAAGTTTTTCCACTACAAGGATGAGTTGGGAAGTGTGGGGGTTATTTTTGATGAAGAAGACTTGGTGAGCTTGGCTCTCCTTGGGCTTCCGAAGAGTTGGCATAGATACGAGGACTCTGTCAATGGTCGAGAGAAACTACCAGGATGGGAGTGACTTTGGTCGGATCTTGTGCAAGAGGAGATAAGGTGGGGTACTAGGGATGGATATTTATCGAAGAATGAAGATGAAGAAAATTGCGCTTTGGCTGCCAAAGAAAGGAAAGGGAAGGGAAAGAAAAATTCTTCTCAATCCAGTGCGAAAGGAAACAAGAAGGACTTGTCCAAGGTGAAGTGCTTTCACTATCACCAACATGGACATTAGGCCACTAATTGTCCACAGAAGAAGAAAAATAAGCAGGTTGCTGGATCTGCAGCTGGAGAGGCCTTAGCCTCGCAGTTTGAGCTGGATTTTTTGCTGATCGCATGCTTGGTTTCAAGTGTGATGGGATCAGTGTGGTTTCTTGACAGTGGTGCATCTTTTCATATGACTGGAGACAAATATTTTTTTAGTGATCTGGATGAAAAGGATCTTAGAGTGCACATTGAGATGGGCGATGATGGTAGATACAGTGCGACTGGTATCAGGACCATTTCCTTTGAGAGGGATTCTAGTAAACCTTTCATATTGAAGGATGTCATGCATGTTCTAGGATTGAAGAAGAATCTGATCTCTGTGGCGATGTTGGAAGACAAGGGATATGATGTTGTTTTTAGTGAGGGAAAGGCTTTCCTGTGCAGTAAAACAACTGGTGAAACACGAAGGATAGGGGTTCAAGTTAAGAACCTTTATCAATTGAAGGTAGATGGCTGCGCAGCAATGGCAGGAAAAGCAGAAGTAGTGGTGAGCTGGGATGAGGGTGAATTGTGGCACAGGATATTGGGCCATCTTCACCATGGCACTTTGAAAATTTTACAGCAGATTTCTACCAGGCTTCCCAAGGGTACACTTGCGCAGTCAGATCAGTGCAAGGGATCTACTTTGGGAAAATTTGTAAAGACCACTTTTCATGAGAAGGATAGTCGCGCCACGATGATCCTTAAGAGAATTCACACAGATGTGTGTGGACCTTTCTCAGTAGCTTCGACAACAAATCACAGGTATTATGTGATAATTTTTTATGAATTTTGTCGTAAGTGTTGGATCTTCTTCATGCAGAAGAAGAGCGAGACATACTCAAAGTTTTGTGAGTTCAAGGCACTGGTTGAGAAAGAGTTGGGGAAACAGGTGAAAGCTCTAAGGAGCGATAATGGTGGTGAATTCATCTGTGTCGAATTCAAAGACTTTTGCAGTACAGAAGGAATTCGAAGAGGACTTATAGCGCCTCATGACCCAGAGCAGAATGGGGTCGCGGAGAGAAAGAACAGAACGATCGTGGGTGCTGCACGGGCAATGTTGCATGATCAGGGCCTTCCCATAAACTTGTGGGTTGAAGCATGCAACACTTCAGTTTATGTGCAAAACCGTTGTCCTCATAAAGTACTTGGCATGAGTACACCCGAAGAGGAATTTTCTGGTAAGAAGCCCGATATTTCTCATTTGAATATTTTTGGATCACCTGTTTACATTCATGTGACGAAGGATGCTAGGAAGAATCTGGAGCCGACCGCAGAGGTTGGGATATTTTTGGGGTACACAAAAACACCTCATAATTATTTTTTGTATTTTCCAGACAGTCGAAAGACTGTTGTGCGACGGGATATCAAATTTCATGAGGAGAAAGCCATGAAGTTGTCGCTTGAGAGGGAGCTACACTTGCATGCAGATGAGGAGCTACTTGTTCCTAAAGAGGAGCCTTTGGATGTGGATCAGCCACAAGAGGAGGTCCATGGAGTGGAAGAAACCACTCATGCAGTGCCAAACATCATAGGATAGAAGCGCACTACAGAAGATGAGAGACTGAATCTTGATGCAGCGCAGAATGTAGGAGCACCTACATCACAGTGGAGATAGAGACAGTCACCTGAACGATTTACTAGATACATGGCTCTGATGAGAAAGTGTATCGTGACGAAGCCATCCTCTTTCGAGGAAGTTGTGGAGGATCCCACATGGGTAGATTCCATGGTGGAAGAGTATGATTTGATTGTTAGAAACAGTTCATGGGAGTTTGTCCCAAGGCCGGAAGGGAAATTAGTGGTAGGTTCGAGATGGATCTACAAAGTGAAGCAAGCTGCTGACAGGAGCGAGGAGAAGTACAAGGCAAGATTTTTTTCCCGGGGCTTCTCACAGATCGAGGGGATAGACTATGAAGAAACCTTTGCACTTGTCGCAATGTATTCTTCCATATGGACCATCCTTGCTCTCTCAACATAGATGGGTTGGCACATTCATCAGATGGATGTGAAGACTGCGTTCCTCAATGGAGTCATTGAGGAGGAGGTGTACATAGAGTAGCCTGAAGGATTTGAAATCTTCAGTAGCGAGTCACATGTGTGCAGGCTCAAAAGAGCGTTGTATAGGCTGAAACAAGCACCTCATGCTTGGTACAGATGGATAGATAGTTATTTCACCGGACTTGGTTTCACCAAGAGTGAGGTGGATCCAAACCTATACCAGATTGTGGTGGAGGGTAAGTTGCTGATCATTATACTTTATGTAGATGATTTGATATTAACAGGTGATGAATTGTTGATACACTCATGCAAGGCAGATCTTGCAAAAGAGTTTGAGATGAAGGACTTGGGCCTCCTTCATTATTTCAAAGGAATTGAGAAAGAATTATTTAAATGAGAAGATGAGTGTTGTTGTGTCTCAAAAGCGTGGTACGAAGATCTTGAAGTTCCAACCTTGCAGTGAATTAATCATTAATGATCCCTCTTCCTGGTGGTTGGAGGAAAAAGAGGAGGCTACATCAGCAGTAGTGGATTCATGTTATTGACCGGTTAGTTGAATTCGCTCATGTATTTGAGTGATACATTGGACATCTTTATCTGCTGACCCAACAGCTTTCACAAGCTATGGTTAAGCCTACCAATCTCTTTTGGAAGGCAGGCAAGCATGTCTGAAGATATCTCAGGGGCACATCGGGATATGGATTGTGGTACAGATAGTCGAATGAGTTGAAGCTGCATGGCTTCATGGATGTAGATTGGGAAGGGAGCCCAACAGACAAAAAGAGCACATCTAGAGGGATATTTAGTATCGGGTCTACAATAGTTTCTTCGTACAACAGGAAATAGAGATCTGTGGCACTCAGTTCAGCGGAGGCCGAGTACATGGCAGCAAGTTTGGCTACATGTGAGGCTATATGGATGAGGAAGATCCTGGTCAGGTTGTTCGGTTCACACTTAGATCCTACTGTGATATATTGTGATAATCAAAGTTGCATTAAAATCTCGGTTAATCTAGTATTTCATGATAGATCTAAACATATTGACATCCAGTACCATCATATCGGAGATTGTGTGTAGCAGAAGATCATGTTTCTTTCTTACATTCCTACGGAGGATCAGGATGCAGAAATTCTAACAAAGGCGCTCACTAGGAGAAAATTCGAATACCATAGAGACAGGATCGGGGTGGCAGATAATCCCTATCTTGTTGAGAGGGAGTGTTGAGATTCAACAAGATGATGAGCTTAGTGAAAAGAGTCACCTTCACTAAGTGGGCCTACAGGCTATTTTTTGCGCAAAGTCTATTTTTAGACATGTCGATCATACTCTATGAGTTGCAGGATGCTATTTGTGGATGGTTGGTCAAGTTGGAAAAATATATGGACTTATATTTTTAGACATATTGGGCAGAATCTATTTTTAGATTGCCAGTCTAAAACTAGATATGTCAAATATTATTAGCTCTTAATAATAATTGGACTCTAAACATTATCTTATTCTCTTGGAGCACTTAAGTTAAGTGCATAGATGTGGCACAGGAGCTAACAGAAGGAATTACACTATTCCTGAGGGTTAATTGGAGCTATTGCATGGAGACTTCAGTTAGAACTCATGTGACAGAGTTTGGTGGAGTTATTAAGGTAGTTGGTGGAGTTGTGTTCAGTTTAACTCAGTTAGACACAGTTGAGCTAGTTGCATCTAGTCTAACTGATTGATACACTAGTGAGAGTGGTGTGAATTAATTAATAATTAATTCACTAAATATTAACTCATTAATCAACTGAAGAATACATCAGTTAACTACAGTGCATGGACAGTTTCAGTGGAGACCAGTGGAGAGATAGGTGAAAGGGCAAGATAGACTATCAGTTGTGACTATAGTGATGCATTTATTGCATCCAACACTTAGTGGAGATTCCAATGAGGATTGCGCAGTGAAATCCAGGTGGATTTGAGTTCATTCAGACCCATTCTTCAACAGGGATTGCGCAGTAGAGGCAGGCTAGCAGGTGGCAGAGATCGGTGCATGGATTTGCAAGATCGGGCCTGATTAGTGTGTAGCAATTGTATTGTACTGAGAGCTTGACATGTTCAACTTTGTATGAGGATTGTTACATGATCTCTATGACATATATTATATACAGATAGTTGGGGTTTTCAGCTTCAGGCTTTCCCGTTAAATCAACTGTGTTAATGTGTTGTGAATTTTTATGGTTTCATGTGTGCATTGCAATTGATTTAATTTCTGCATGTGATGATCAATGGTGGAATAGATTATGTATTGTGCATGAAGTTAAAATAGTGTGTGATCCGGAGAATCTTGGATATATAACACATAAGTTATATAATTTCTACAGACAAGACTCAGGTTGCATATATAGGCCATTCAAACTCGTTAGGGTTCCCCATAAGCAACCACCTCGTATCTCCCTGGCTAATTAATTTAGACCCATAGGCATTATTGTGAGAAAATAACTTTGATGACCTGTTCTAAGAGAAGCTGCCTCTCGAGGTAACCACCGCAACCTCACACAAACAATGGAGTTAGGGTTTCAGCAATTATGGAAAAACAAGTAAGAAATATCATCAGAATTTCAATGCATGCAAAGAGGTAAAAGCAATCCATCCAACTTTAAACTCGTGCAAGGGGGAGTAAGAAAGCTAGTCAGGGAACCGAGGGTTTCAAGACCCCAGGTTCAATGAGGGCTCATGCAATGGTATGCAATGTACGGAACTTTCACAGCTGTCTCAAAAACTAGTGCAAATGATGCGAGGAAGAAGGCGTACAACACGATGCAACAGACGAGGCTTATGACGCAATGCAACGCCATGTGCGAGAAAGATCAACTATTTGCAAGTGGAAAAATAAGGCAAAGCACGTGCAGTGATTATCTAAATAGTATGAAACAACAATAAAACTGAAAGAGAAATGAATGCAAAATAAATAGAAAATTATAATGCATAAAGCTATTGACCGTAATCAAAGACATCAAACATACTTTTAAACTATAAAGAAAAAACTTAGCAAGTAAACCTAATTAAAAACTTGAACTAGCACACTTTTATCAATATATCCTAGCTAGCCTACACCTAAAACCCTATTTTAACCAAAGAGGCGGTTGGGATATGTGAAATCAGATTTCCAGTGCAGCCACCACATTAGTTCCTGCCCTACAAGAACAATAATGTTCGCAATCAGAGCCAACATACAAAATCGTGCACCAACAACAAGACTTATAGGAAGAGCACGTGCAACCACAAGAAGGTCATGGCTACTTACCAGAGAACGTGCCAGAATGGATTGTTCAAGATGAATTTCACTTTCATCCCAATACATAGAAATAGGTACTTGAAACCTAAAATGATTTATAAATGACACGCATCCATCCACGCACAACCCTAGGTCCGACGGAAGTGGGTAAAGTAATTGCCTATTTTTAGGTATATTCATCGGATAGGATTCGTCAAACCAATCGGGAATCCCACCATTATGTTGAGGATGATCAATTTGATGGAATGGAAAAAATAAGCATTCGCTAGGCGAATTTGAGGTGCTCGCGAACCCAAGTGTAGAAACCCTAATTTTGAAAGCCCTAGTTCGAAATTGTCCCTAGGTTTTGTCGAGGATGTGAGGATCCAAAGCAACCTTTAGTGGAGGCTAAAATTCCTCACCATCCTGGACAAACTCCGGACCTTCGAGCGAGGGGCTTCCAAACTTTGATGGTTTGGTGAGATTAACTGGCGAATGGATGTGATCATTAATTGTGGTGATTGGACAAATGTCAGTGGGCTTATTATCAATTCGGTCAAATGTTTGTGCACTGATAGATTAACAATCCAATGTATCAGATTCCTTAGATTTCCCATAATGGGGTGAATTGACCAGAATATTTTCTGGCAGTAGAGAGGTTTTCCAAACATCACACGCTTGTGCCTTAATGCAACTAGCAATGGATGTGTAACAACCAAAATATTAGAGATAATGGCTGTTGTTTTCCTTCCAGTGAATAAATTAGGGTATATCAGTTGTTTCATACCAGCTGTTAGGGAATAGAAATCTATGCTTAGGGAAATATCACTTGAATGGAAGTTTTCCCCAGATGAGCTGACATCTGACGCGGTTATGCCGAGAGGAGTGTGATACGTAGGGAATGTCATTTCAGAAAAACTATTTCGAGAAACACTAGTTTGGCTTGCTTCAGGGGTCTCGTCATGATTGTAAGAACTTAAGGTAACAACCAGCAGAAGCTGAATTGCTTCAATTTCCTTATGGGTCCTTGAATCATCACAAAGTGGATCATCAAATTTTAGTGGCTTCATATGGTCAACAGATAGATACGAATGACAGTCCTCAGAGGCTTGAGTGAATATGTATTCAGATAAGTAACGATCATGGGAGCCATCAATTTGATTAGGTTGGGCATCCGGTACATTAGACTCCTCTTGGGTTAACAATTGGGATGAATCAATAAAATAAACCTCTTGAGGTTGCTGAGAAAACCATTC
The DNA here is from genome assembly GCA_034641835.2 of Pinus albicaulis. Classification (NCBI taxonomy): domain Eukaryota; kingdom Viridiplantae; phylum Streptophyta; class Pinopsida; order Pinales; family Pinaceae; genus Pinus; species Pinus albicaulis. The sequence continues at coordinate 1,269,076,364 of CM076584.1, forward strand.
ACTCTTTTGTTTGTTTAAATATTGTGGATGAAAAAGATCAGACATAAGAGATTCATCAATTTTGTAATGTGATTGTGAAACGCCACCCGCGTGCTCATGATTGTTTCCAAAACCAGTACAAGACAATTTCGAAAGACTTGAAGAAATTACTGGCGTAGCAGGTTCAAAAAATGAATCAGGGAATAATGGATGAAATGATTCGGATGCGAGGGCGTCAACCGTACAAGGAGCTTCATCTCGCACATCAGTGTCATCTAGAGAGGCCAATGATCCTGCATGCCCATCACAGTCCAATGATTTTGTAGGGAAATCAACTTTGTCTGGGACAAGAATCAATTTATTATCAGTATGAGAATGAGATTTAGAATCGTACCCAGGCAAACATTTAGTGGACTCGAGATGGGTTTCATTGACAGGAATATATGTTAGGCCAATATGTTTTTCAAACTCTGATTTGACAGGGTGCATGAAATATTCAGGGGTGGTACAACAGGTTTTATTTTAGTGTCCACTTCCATCATCACACAGAAAATTTGTGACCAACACTCCATCACACAGAAATTCAGGAGCAGGAATAGTAATATTATTCTGGGAGGCCTGAATGTGTTCTGGACTCGGGGAGATAGACAAGGAAACATTAGGTACAAAGTCTGAACAACTGGAAATTTGAGGATTATCAAAATAAACACTGGGATCAGGCTTTGTTGCCGGTTGAAATTGTTCAAGGGAAACGAAAACCACCTATCGAAACTATTCAATTAAATATTCCCAATCGACGTCCCTTTCAGGGAACTCAAAATAAATATGAACAGATTTGATAGAAAACTCCTCTAGAGATTCTTGAGGTTCCATTGTGATCTCATTTAACCGTATTAATACATTTTGAAAATCGTGCCTGTGAAAATCTTCTTGTAATTCACTAGCGAGCTACTTGAACGAATGGATGGAAGCTATCAGAAATGTGTGGCACCATTGCTTAACGCAACCTTCGAGAGTGAGGGAGAAAAACACACAAGCCAAATGCTCATCGTCAATTTAGTAACACTCAAAAAACTCAAAGAAATCCGAAAGGTGCTCAGTTATGGAAACTCCGTTCTCACCATCGAATTTTAACTGGAACAAGTGATACATAGGTTCATCAGGGATTGAGCATCGAGAACCAGATAAATTCGATAAAAATCTCAGGAGAATGATTTGGGGATGAGCCATTACAGATATGAGACTAATTTCAAGCTCTAAGGGCTTAGCTTGTCATCTGGCCCTCCTTCTGGCACCAATTTTGTTAGCAAGCAAAATTGTACTGCCGACAACAAGGGGGTATCCCTGGTGAAAGGTCTCAATTAGAACTCACATCGTTTGGGATAGGAGCCCCATCCGGTATGTGGGCCTAGCTGCCGCCATAAGTGTTTCCACTCTTGGTTGTCGGATGATAAGATGATGGAGCAGAGGCAAAGGTGAAACGACCAATAAGTGAAGCAAAATTAGCCTAATATTGATGAACCATAAACAAAGATACAAGCAAGTCCAAGAAAAAAAACAAAAGGGGGCTATGCCGTGAATGGGATCGGTGAGCCAGTCAAACATACACGAAATAAAACACGCCAGAAGTTAATTACAAAGTATTTCACAATAGATCACCGACATGGCAAGGAACAAATAAACATTGATTCAAGAGAAAACATACATGCAACCATTGTGAATTAGTTCATAATCAATTTCATGCATGAAAGCATCCGCACAGCATAGTGAAATATTAGATAGCTAGTATTATCACCACAAACAAGCACGTGAATCAATGCCAGAAAAGAGAATATATTATTAATGTTGCTGCAATGTCAAATACATCTTTACACCTCGTCAAAACCAAATAGTGGAACATGGGCTATTCATCTCAATGCATGATACAAAAAACCTAGCCTCACTACCTCTATCTCTACTTGGTACCAAGAGATGAGTGAATTTAGCTCTCAAGCAACAATTCCTCTATCATCCTGACTTCAATTTCTGAGCTAAAATTGCATTACTCGATTTCCTGAAGTTGTATATATAGGCTGATATTTTCTTTGAGTTTCCCTTGACTCTTGGTCTTCCTGACTGTTGGTTTGGCTTGCGACTTGGTCCATTTGTGACCTACGACCCAGGGGTTACTTGTGACCTAAGACCTTGGGTCATTTGCAACCTAGCGACCTGGATGAAGATAGAAACTACTAAATGGTCGCATAGTCGCATTTGAGGCTGGATTTCACATTGCTTTCCTGCTTGAATATTGCGACCCTGCGACCTATGGAGATCTGTGACTTGAACGGGTCGCATATTCGCATTTGAGGTTGGGTCACACATTGCTTTCATGCTTGAAGACTGTGACCCTATGACCTGTGGAGATCTATGACTTGAAAGGGTCGCAGAGTCACACTTGAGGCTGGGTCACATATTTCTTTCCTGCTTAAATATTGCGACCCCACGACCTATGGAGATCTGTGACTTGAAAGGTTCGCATAGTCGTATTTGAGGTTGGGTCGTGCATTGCTTTCATGCTTAAATATTGTGACCCTGTGACTTTTGAAGATCTATGACTTGATAATAGGTAACATAGTCGGATAGTCAGCGAATCACATCAATCATTTCTCTGTGGTATTTGCGACTTAGCAACCGGTCGCAACGAGCCAAAGGTCGCACTGCAAAATTTACTGTGTTTCTTCTTACGAGGCACTTTCTCTCCAGCCCAAGCTTCTGCTAGTAAAGGACATAGGTAGCTTCGACTTTGATTTGGCGACCTTCGTCATTGCTCTACCTCTGGCGTTTAATGAGCCCGTTGCATCCCTCAACCTTTATCACTGCTCTACTTCCTACGTTTGACGAATCGGTAGATTTAGCCACTATCCGCACCTTCTGCACTAATAATCGACAAAGAAGGGCCTCCATGTAAATTAGAACATGATGGTTGTATTTGTGAAGATGCAGATGGTGTGATGACAGCTAGTGGTTAAGTACTCCTGAACGAGCAACCTTTCTAATCCTTCTATGAAATAACCAAGTAGTTAGGGGCTAATATTCATAGGTGGGATAATTTTAGGGGCTAATATTCATAGGTGGGCTAATTTTCCATGATTTTTTCCAAAAAAAATTATTCGCCAAATCTCCATTTTCTCTAAATATGATTCGCCGAAATTTTATAGTATAAAATTATTTTTCCTTAAAAATCGCTAAAATTTTATAGATACTAATATTAAATTATTGTAAATTTGAATATTTTTACAAAAACATATCTAAATATTTTACACTTAGCACGTTAGGGACTAGTAAGATTCGCCAATGTTTCTAAACATTAAAATAAATTTTCATCCTTAAAATTTTCCCTGTTGTGTTGCACTTTGGCTACAAGTTTTATTTTATTCATAAATACCCTTGTCCGTTGGGCAAACTTGGAGGATAGCTTTCTTATTGTTGCTTCTGTGCCCTTGGAAGTTATACCTTTGTATACAACATCAACACCTCCCTCTCCAATTTTATTATCTCCATGAAGCCCCCCTTGTTGCTTCTGTCAATAGTGTCCAAGTTAAAACTATTTGGGGTTGAACAACGATCCCGATCTAGAGATTTCATCCCACCTTCTCGAATATCCAATGCGGTGGTGATATATTAGGTATATCTTTCATGGGTTAAAGTTGCATGAAGTATTATAATATAAATTAGTTCATGTTTATCCTTTTAGAGAATGATGTCCCAATAAAAATAATTTACATGGGACCATGAGCTTGGTAGATAGAACGCCTGAATGATCTATGGTGAAAGTGCTTCTAATGGACATACTTAATACACAGAAAATCTTCCATTCGAGTGTATGCATGATGATCCCCCAACAAATGGCATGGTTGCAGCAAAATTATCTAGTCATGATGGTGAGAAGGTTTACGAGGGGTTGGGAATAGGTCACGGGGATGTCACCGACTACAGGTCGGGTCAAAACCCTAATGGATGAGCAAGCAGAGGGGGACCCAAAATTTGGAATATACCCAAAATTTTGGGTGGTGTTGTAGCGGCTACAACACAATCTTTTCAACATGACCTATGATCCTATTTGAGTCAAATGCTGCCAAATTCCAGAGTCGTGTTGCCGATATGTTCAAGAGAAAATCCTTCTCCAGTTTGTACATTCCCCGATTCTCTGTTTCAGTCTTGATTTACACACATAAAAAATTCTCTGTTTGTGAGATTCATTATGACCCTCCTTCGACAGATCACTTCCTATCGACTTCAACTCATTATCCGAGAAGTCGATCTAGAGACTCCTTTCTGTTACCTTAGACCTTGCATGCCTTAATGGCAAGTTCTTCACACTCGATGATCAGTTCTCATCATTGGCCTTCAATTGAGTGATTTCATGGGTGTTCGACTTCAAATCCTTATTCGCATCTCGTGAATTGTACTGTTAGTACCTTGAGAGCTATTGTCATCATTGGTGGTTTCTCTCGCGCCTTTTAATAGTTTACATCATTGACTGGTAATCAGGTGACTTTCTTTCATGTTCGATTTCAGCTCATTTACTCGCATGCTTGAAATTGTACTTGATCCGGTCATGACGGAGCACAAGACCTTGGATTTTATTCTCTAGAGCCCCGGTTTTGAGGCGATATGATTTGTCCATGATTGGATACATGTTTCTTTTATATGGATGGTTGCGACCATACCATGAGTCTATATGAGATCCTTCTCAAATGGATGGCTGCGACCATACCATGGTCTCTTTTCGGATGGCTGCATCCATACCTTGATTCATGTATTTTCATCATAGATTCTGGTTATTTATATGTATCTATGCTTGATTTGTAGGTCCCCCGATAGCAACATCTTATTCCTTGCACGTACTCGTAAAGCATTTCACCCCTCACTCATGTTCGGACTTCATACATTAGGGGGCATCTCTTACACAACAATTTGTCACTGTCCCTGTACTCCACGTTCCTTGATCTTGGAAGACCCATATAGTGACCCTTGTGTACTTTCCAAGCATGAAATACATACCACTAAACTACACTTTGTCTTCTAATTCATCTCCCTTTACAACTTTTCTGGAAGATCCCTATATAGACCTAGTTTTCAAGGTTGGCGCTTTGTCTCAGTGTCTGACCCGCACCGATAGCAAAGGTTTGCACTGGGACCCACGTCGATCGGCACTCTGTCTTAATGTCAGACCTGCGCTGATCCTCTTTTGGAATTTTTTTTAAATAGAAATGAATTTTCCATGACTAGAAGCTTCGTGAGGCGGCAAGTTGGAAGTTTGTTTTGCGGATATGGCCGAGGAATTCCCCTTTGGGCTTCTTGTTCCCAAGAAATAGGAACTACTCCAAAGGATGAGCTCTTTTCCCATTATTTGAGGGCCCATATCCTCCTCCTCCATTGTTATATAAGGAGACCTCTTTCACCTCTGCTACCTTAGTTAGAGTTAGAGTTAGATGGTTAGAAGCAGCAATCATAGAGAGAAGAAGCATTTATAGCTTCGGGAGAATAGTGCAGAGTTTGATTGTTTTTGTGTATTAAGAACATAGTGAGATATTGGACCTTTTTGTACGAGGGTGTTGCAAACGTGCTTGGATACGGACCTGCCGAAGGAGAGCCTCAACATCAAGGCTTGGTTGTAAACTCCCCTTATCTTTATCATAATAAAATGCAACTGATGTTTATCTTCTACTATTGTTTACATTTATAATGAGATTTCTAGCATTCCTTGATTGGTAGATAGATTCTAATTGTTTTATGTTTGTCATTATTTTATGCTTGTCGTGGTGTCTTGACTGTCTGTACAGGTAATCGAATGTTGGTAGCGTTGTGTATCAAGCTTGAGAAGAGCGACACACCAAGAAGCTTCAATCGAAGACGACAACATAACATTAGAACAAGGTAGGTCATCTTCCTTGCTCTAAATTTCATTTACAATCTAGGAAGGTAGATGTTAGTATGTTCCCATAGTTTCTAGACCCACCCTAGGGCTAGAGGGATCGCCTCTGTCGGCAGAGGAGATTTACCTGCTCAACAAATTGGTGACTCCACTAGGGAGTTTCCTTTGAGTTTTTCACTCTTTTAGGTCTTAGTCATTCGACAAGTTTAGTCAAACAACCATTTCCTTCTTTTTTCCTATGTTTTTCATCAATTAAAATATTTTAGTTTTTTCTTGAAGTGGTGAGTATGGTCTTAGATAGGAGAAATTATTTGTTTTTTTCTTTTTAAGGAATTGGTGCTTGTATTTTTTTGACAGTATTGCCAATTGGCACTAGTTGTTAGCTATAAATCTGCGACATCGGGTCGTTGGCGCTAGTTTCAACCCTAAAGTCACACCAATTCCAGTGTGTGTGAAAATTAAGGTTTTTCCCTAGGTATTTCACCAGTGTGTCTTTCCCTTCCGATCCTTTTCTCTGTATGATTTACATGTTCTCCCCTTCACTCAAGTTGGTTTGATTGGCTCGTTGGCTTGGTTTTTGGTTGTTTTTTTGTTCTTTATGTTGGGACGTGCATCCTAACATCCTATTTTTTTCTAGGATCGTGCATCAATTTCCTGGTTGCATCCTTCATGGGACATCGTACTGCTGATTCAGTCAATCTCCTTGCTTGGTGAGCCATCTCTAGTTGATTGCCTTTTTCTTTTTGGTTGATTGAGTGATCAAGTCTCAAGTGTTTGTCTCAAGTGACGTGCTACGACTGAGGTATTATTTCAAGTTATTTAAATTTATTTTGAATCTAATGGAAATTATGTTCTTGGTACAAGAAAGAATGCAATGCCCATTTTGGGATGGTTGAAATTGATTGCAAGAACTAGTAGCGTAAGTAAAAAGGAATTAGAACATGCAAACATATTGTAACATCGACCTCCACTCACACCTACCCAAGTAACTATCCAACTGGGGTAAACATAAGATGAGGGGAATTTAAGATAGACTTAACCTCCTTGGTGAATTTAAGGAAGTGGAATTGAAGTGGAAAAACATAACACAAACCTATACCACCTGCTACAGGACCCACAGAGGCTGCCCTAGTCATCCTCCTAACCTATCCCTGGGTCACACTAAGATTTCATGAATAAAACCCCTTGGACATATGAGAGGCTGTAGATGCACGGACAGGCATGCATTCTTGTGTCCAGGGACTAAATTTCCCAAAATTGTGCCTGGGTCTGTGGGATTTAAGGCACTTTTCAAGCCCATAATTCTGACCACTGCCCAAAACTTGTTGTAGCTTTTAGAATCCATTAAAAATATAATTAAAAGACTAATAAGCCAAAAACTTACTCCAAGACTAGGCCTGACCATTCCTAACAGGGACTGACATTCTGTCAAACACTTGGCATGAATGAAAACTACAGGTCTAGGATACAAGACAAAGCATGAATGACTGAAACTCTTCTAATAAATTACAAGGTCACCATTTTCCTTAACCAGATATGGCATCAATTAGGTCTTGCATCCATCATTTGATAAATTACAATTAAATACATGAAATAACCATGACATTAACCAGTCATTTTAACAAGATTATAACCAACATAAAACCATGGAAATAACAGTGAGATAACAACCATTACATCCACATATTAATAAGTACAAAATCAAGAGAACTTAACTTCTATTAAACATAGGAAAGTACTAACCAGGTTCGAGACTTCCATGTTCCACCTAACCATAGACATGGCTAAGCCAAATATCTCTTCAACCAGTCACCCCCATGCCATATTCCAAGCATGAATGTGGGATCTCATGGATAGACCAATCCAAAAAACAACCAAGGGAATCCAGAGGTTAAACCATCTCCACCCTCACCATATCATGATCACACCAAACCAGTTCTTCGATCACAAAAACTGAGAAGAATTTGGAAATGCCATCCATAATCCATCATTATCCTTGAGAAATTTTCCATCTCCATGTCTCTTAGGCTTTACCATGTATCCCGCAAAAACTAGTCAAGGGATTGCTAGGCCTTTGGGAATGAACCTTGAGACCACCTCCACCCTGGATTTCGAAATCCATCCGACAAATCCAAAGCTCAAAACTAAGATCAAAATCCTAACACAACATGATATCTGGAAAAAGGCAAGGAAAGGCTGAAAAAAACTATCATAACCCGACAAAACCATGCCACCGACAACAAGAGAACAAAATACCAACATGCATAAGCCATGCATGGCCAAACCAGCAAGTAAATCAGACATGTAATATATTACATGCAAGTATTCCTATTGAAGCTGCCAGATTCTTATTACACAATGATTTGTCACTATCTGTGTACTCCCTGTTACTTATTCCTGGAGGACCCATACAATGACCCTTGTGTAATTTCCAAGCATGGAATACATACCCCTAAACTAAACTTTGTCTGCCAATTCATTTCCCTTTACAAATTTTCTGGAAGATCCCTATATAAACCTGGTTTTCAAGGTCGACGCTTTTTCTGAGTGTCTGACCCATGCCGATAGCAGAGATTTTCACTGGGACCCACACCAATTGGTGCTCTGTCTTAATGTCGGACCCGCGCCAATCCTCTTTTAGAAATTTTTTAAAATAGAAACAAAGTTTCCACGACTAGAAGCTTTGCGAGGCGGCCAGCTGGAATTTTATTTTGAGGATATGGCTAAGGAATTCCCCTTTGGGCTTCTTGTTCCTAAGAAATAGGAACTACTCCAAAGGATGAGATCTTTTCCCATTATTTGAGGGCCCATATCCTCCTCCTCCATTGTTATATAAGGATAACTCTTTCACCTCTGCTTCCTTAGTTAGAGTTAGAGTTTGTTGCTTAAAAGCAACAATCATAGAGAGAAGAAGCATTTATAGCTTTGGGAGAATAGTGCAGAGTGTGATTGTTTTTGTGTATTAATAACATAGTGAGATATTGGACCTTTGTGTTTGAGGGTGTTTCAAACATGATTGGATACGGACCTGCCGAAGGAGAGCCTCAACATCAAGGCTTGGTTGTAAACTCCCCTTGTCTTTATCATGATAAAATGCAACTGATGTTTATCTTCCACTCTTGTTTACATTTATAATGAGATTTCTATCATTCCTTGTTCAGTTAGATATATTGTAATTATTTTATGCTTTTCATGATTTTATGCTTATCGTGGTGTCTTGACTGTCTGTAAGTGTAATCAAACGTTGGTAGTGGCATGTATCGAGCTTGAGAAGAGTGACGCATCAAGAAGCTTCGACGAAAGATGACAACATAGCATTAGAACAAGGTAGGTCATCTTCCTTTCTCTGAATTTCATTAGAATCTAGGAAGGTAGATTTTAGTATGTTCCTATAGTTGGTAGACCCACCCTAGCGCTAGAGGGATCGCCTCTGTCCACAGAGGGGATTTACCTGCTCAACAAATTGGCAACTCTGTTGGGGAGTTTCATTTGAGTTTTTCACTCTTTGAGGTCTTATTCATTTGATGAGTTTAGTTGAACAACCATTTCCCTATTTTTTCCTATGTTTTTTATCAATTACAATCTTTTAGTTTTTGCTTGAAGTGGTGAGTTGGGTCTTGGTTAGGAGAAATTATTTGTTTTTTTCTTTTTTATGAATTGGCGCTTTTATTTATCTAACAATCATGTTGATTGGTGCTATTTTTTAGCTATAAAGCCACGCCATTGGGCCTTTGGTGCTAGTTTCAACCCCTAAAGTCACACCAATTCCAGTGTGTGTGAAAAATTAAGGTTTTTCCCTAAGTATTTCACCAGTGTGTCTTTCCCTTCCAATCCTTTTCTCTATATGATTTACATGTTCTCCCCTTCACTCAAGTTGGTCTAATTGGATTGTTGGCTTAGATTTTGGTTTTTTTTTTGTTCTTTATATTGGGACATGCATCCTAACGTCTTAGTTTTTTCTAGGATCGTGCATCAATTGCCTAGTTGCATGCTTCGCGGGACATCACCCTACTGATTGAGTTAGTCTCCTTGCTTGGTGAGCCATCTCTAGTTGATTTCATTTTTATTTTTGGTTGATTGAGTGATCAAGTCTCAAGTGTCTGTCCAAGTTCATTTGGTCCACTTGTTTTCTTGTGAGCATAGATTACATTGCTCATTGCTCAACTGAAAAGTCTTCTTTGTATGATTGCTTGATGTAAAAGGGAATGAATGCCTTGTTTTGTTCCCGCGCTTTTGAAGTACTCTTCATGCTTGAACTCATATATATTGTATCCTTTTGAGGAATTTCATTACAAAGTGTTCAAAACAAGATTGTATTCTTAATGTTTGGTTGCATCTTTTTTGCATTAAGAAAATTTTCATTCTTTTAGTTTTCATCTCAAAGTTTTATTTTCGTTAAAATGCATTAGATCAAGTTGCATTGAAAATTCATGTTTGAAATTTATCATTGAACTTATATTACATGTTTAATGATTGAAAACTAAAAGTCGCTTCGAGTGCATTCTTATTCATTCAAAAGAAAAAGGAAATTGTACATATATTACAATTGCATAGTTTTTCAAAAAGAGAATTTTGCATAGATTACATTGCATAATTCATATCTTTGAATGTTTTAGATTACTTTGGGATCGTGAAAGTCATCTAGCTAGGAAAAAGTTTTGTTTGCAGTATTATTTTTTGTTGCATCTTTGTTTGAGACTCTTCCTTTTACTAGATAGCATTCATTGAATTGAAAGATTTATCTTCTCATATAGATGCATATATAAGTTCTCTAATGACTGCGGTAGGGCCTTGAAACTGAAACATAATTTCAAGATAAACTTTAAAATGAACTCAAGCAATCTAAGGAAACATTGAAACTTAACGCTCACACTTAGAATTCTAGGCTAGTGACGTGTTCTGGTGTCATTAAACCTAGCAGTTGTCGCTCACCATCTGGCATTAGACAACGCTAGTATAGACTTGTGCTCCCCGTACTGTCACGGATATAAATGGAGACCCTCATAGGTTGCAATCCTTTATCCATAGGAAGTCGTGTTTGCCACCTTGTAACCGTGATACATCGAACACAACATTCAGGGAGACTACCTGCATGTACATTAATTCCTTGGTCATTTCTCTTTCATTTAATCATGAAGGTGTATATTACAGTTCATGGGTATTTGGTACACCCTCTTGCTTAGATTCCCTGAGTAGTCATTTTGATCTTTCTGTGACTCTCTAAAATCTAAAAATATCATCGAGCACTTGTCCTTTCAAGCTTGTTCAAATTGAAAGTGACTAAAGTCACCTTTTTTCCTTTTCTCAACTCCTAAAATATGAAAAGGTAGAGTTTTGTTTCAATGTATTAAAAAATAAAATGCCCATGAAATATTCCTAGTTAAAGTTATCTTCCTTAGTGATGTTTTTAGGGTGAGGTCAATGGAAATGTTTCCTAAGTTTACCAGTCAAGGATCCCCATTTGATGGGAGTCCTGGTCCTTTTCCTTCTTTTGGAAATGTTGGCTCCCCTTAAATGGCGACGTTGTCCCTTCCTGGGTTAACTATTGGTTTACCTGTTTGGTTATTTTCAACCTTAGTGATCCCGAGTGTTCCAACCTCTGTCCAACCAAGTTCTCCTTCGCCTAAACAATCTCAAACCCATGTTGATCCTACAGTCGACCCCTCATCTTCATCGCCTATTTCTTCACCTCATTCTTCCTCTTCGCATGGTGAAATTCTAGATTGTAGTAATGAGGTTGCTAAGAAAAAGAAGAAGTAGAAGAAGAAGAAGGAAAATAAGCTAGGGGGGGAATCAACAATTATTGCTACCCATGCAGCTAATATCGAGAAACCTCCCACTCTGTCTCGTAGAGTCAAATTACCTTGCAAGTTATGTGAGGGTAACCACCTTCTTCATGATTGTCCTAGTATTCCCAAGGTGTTAGAAGTGTGGTCCATTGGCCTGATGATGAGCCTTCAGCTAAAGATAATGAGACTTGTAAGAAACAGGGTAAGATCAAATTTCCCTGTAGGTTGTGTGAAGGGAACCATCCTATTCACCTCTGTCCTTATATGGATGAAGCTTCTAAAGTATTGGATACCCTTTCGGCTTCTGAATCCTGTATTCCCGTCAGTTTTGGAAGTTTTCTTCGAGTACTCTGATAGTTGATCAAGTCATTGATCGGGATTCAACTCCGGTCAATTCCACTCTCTCTGAAATTCAGTCTCCTAAGTCCATTCCCGACCAATCATTGGTTGAGAAAAAATTCGACCTGTTTCCATCTACATTTCATCGAGTCCTTTCCGTCGAGAGTGGGCCTCATCTCAGTCAGGTTCTTTTTGTTTCCTCTGTTTCCTAGGGTTCAGAAGGCGATCCTCTCATTTCCATGATCTATGAGGATGATCCTCTTATTCTTGTTGCCACAGTTCCAAAAAGTGATCCTCCTACTCTCATTCTTGAACTCCAAGACGATTCTCCTCTTGCTCTCGTTACATGAGGTGATGACCATTCTATTCCTATGGTCCCCCCTCCATGTAGTTTGGTCGCTTCCTTTGATTGGAGTCGATTTATGGGATATTGTCTTCCTTCTTACATGCCCTTTGAGATCACTGTACATGCCTACAATCTAGTCATACTGGGCACTATTATAGATGAAGGTGCCTTAGTTAGTATTATTTCCTCAACTACCTGGCAAGCTTTGGGTTCTCTGCAGCTTGTGCCTGTTACTCAGAATTTGTTGGCTTTTAACATAGGAACAAGTCAACCATTAGGGATCCTTCCGAAGTTTCCTATTACTTTGGGAGGGAAAACCATCTATATAGACGTAATAGTTGTCCAAGGGGCCTTGAATTTTAATTTACTCCTGGGGCGCGACTATGGTTATGCCATGGGCGTGCTTGTCTCTTCCCTCTTTCGTGTGATTTTTTTTCCACATGAAGTTCGGATCATGACCATTGATCAAATTTCATTCTTTGGTCCTGATGTGCCATCTAGTCTACCACCATCCCTTCCTGGTCCTTACCTACCAGTGATATCTTCCCCACCACATGTCAATTATGTGGCCACCTATTCCATGTCCGTGTCCGCAGATGATGCAGTTAGTGAGGTAGTACACAATATACTTGGGGAATTGGGTCCTAATTTCTGGGATGTTGTCCTCGCATCAGATGGAAACCTCTTGGAAGCCATGACTCTTTTTATTTCTTGATTAGGTTGTTAGAGCATAGTTCTTTTTCTTGTGTCAAGCTCCTTAAAAAATGAAACAAGCTTCTCGTCGGAGTAGAGTTCGTTTTCTTGTGTCAAGCTCCTTAAAAACTGAAACAAGATACTTTCGGATTAGAGTTCTTTTTCTTGTGTCAAGCTCCTTAAAAAATGAAACAAACTCTTCTGAGGATAGTTCTTTTACTATGTCAACCTAGTTAAAAAATGAATTAGTTCATGAGGATAGTTCTTTTACTATGTCAACCTCACTAAAAAATGAAATAGGTTCCCTTTTCAATTCAATTTTTTGATCAAATCTCATAAGATCCAAGTTGAGTCTTTCCCTTGATCTTGTAATTGAACCTACAATCCATCCACCTTTCAGTAACTAGCAGTCTACTCCGGTGAATGTAATGAAGTTAGGGGGCATGTCCCTCGAATTAAGTCATCATGAAAAATTATTTCAAGCATAGTTTGTTTCTATTTCAAGATTGTGTAAAAATGAAATCGGTTTCAAGCATAGTTTTCTAAAAATATTCGATCTTGTGTAAAAATGAAACCAACTTCAAGCAGAGTTTCCTATTTTCAAGCTTGTGTAAAAATGAAACCATTCTTATTTTACCTCTCGTGATTGCCATTTTATCAGCCTGTTTTTCTAGCTGAGCCTTGGTTTTCTCATTCCATCGTTACCATCTTGCTTGGACAATCGTATGCCCTCACTTGATTGTTTTACCCAGTCCTGAGGAACAGCTACAATGAGTGGTTTTGTTAGCCAACCTCTTGACCTTTACTTGTTCTGAGTTGTTACACCATCATCGGAACTAGTTGCTACCCTTAATGCCACTAGTTCCTCTAGGAGGAGTCATCTTTCAGCTCTTTTCTGACTCTCTAAAATTGAAAATATTGCCAAGACTCTTGTCATTTTTAACTCGTTAAAGGCTGCGAAACGTCACCTTTCCAGCATATTTTTCCCCTTTTTCAGGCTGGGATAGATTATTTACGAAAAAGGAATACCTTAGCCTATCGTGACTAAGAGGTTCTCCCAGATATCATTTTCTACCTTTTCGAATCTGTGATACTACTTATGAAAAGGGACCTACTGGAGTTTTCTTTTCCACTTCTTTTCAAACTCTCTAAACATGAAAATATGTCGAGTTCTTCCTTTTTCAAACTTGTTAAAACCTAAATGACATTGGAAACTGTCACCATGATGTAATCGAGTTCCTCCTTCCTAGGGCTCGTAAAATGTACTAGGATGGATTTGTTCGAATGACAAACTTATATGAGAAGAATATGCTATCCTATTCAAGCTTGTGTAAAAATAAATAGGTACTCACCAGAAATGGTGGGAGAAAATGGAAGTTATTCATTAGTTGTGTCAGCAGTATGTCACTCTTGAACATGACACTTATCTTTAGTTCATGTCGGGTTGGGATATCTTCACTCTATCACTTTTCCTCCATGGGTTTGGTAAATCCATTTTCTCTCATTCGATTACCAATATTTTCAACATGACCTCTAATCCTATTTGAGTCAAATGTTGCCAAATTCCAAATTCGTGTCGCCAATATGTTCAAGAGAAAATCCTTCTACAGTTTGTACATTATGTGATTCTCTGTTTTAGTCTTGATAACATTCATATTACATTCCCTATTTCTGGGATTAATTATGACCCTCCTTTGATGGATCACTTCCTGTTGACTTTAGCTCATTATCCAGGAAGTAGATCTAGAGACTCCTTTCTGGTACCTTAGAGCTTGCATGTCCTAATGGCAAGTTCTACACACTCGACGATCAGTTCTCATCATTGGCCTTCGATCGAGTGATTTCACGGGTGTTTGACTTCAACTCCTTACTCACATCTCATGAATTGTACTGTTAGTACCTTGAGAGCCATTGTCGTCATTGGTGGTTTCTCTCATGCCTGTTAAAAATTTACATCATTGACTGGTAATCAGGTGACTTTCTTGCATGTTCGACTTCAGCTCATTTACTCGCATTCTTGAAATTGTACTTGATTAGGTCGTGATGGAGAGCAAGACCCTGGATTTTATTCTCTAGAGTCCAGGTTGCAAGGTAATATGATTTTTCCATGATTAGATGCATGTTTCTTTTAGATGGATGGCTACGGCCATACCATGAGTCTATATAAGACCCTTCTCAGATGAATGGTTGCGACCATACCATGGTCTCTTTTACGGATGGCTGCATCCATACCTTGATTCATGTATTTTCATTAGAGATTCTAGTTATGTATATGTATCTATCTATATATATATATATATATATATATATATATATATATATATATATATATATATATATCCTTTGTAGGTCTCCCCAGGTAGGGCGTCTATTTCCTTGCACGTACTCGTAAAGCATTTCACCCATACTCATGTTCGAACTTCATACTTTAGGGGGCATACGATACAACAATTTGTCCTTGTCCACTGTACTCTAGTTCCTTGATCTTAGAGGACCCATATAGTGACCCTTGTGTACTTTACAAGCATGGAATACATACACACGAACCACAATTTGTCTCCAAATTCATCTCCCTTTACAAATTTTACGGAAGATCACTGTGCTCAACTTAGTGTTCCTAAATTGAGGTCATAAATTGTCAACCAGGGTTAGTAAACTGTTGAAGTGAAGTGCACTATATGTGCCTAGGTATTTGTTTCTCACTACGTTGTGTTTAGTGTTTTTCAATGTTTTTTATTTTTGTGTTTTTATCCTAAGAGGAAAAGAACTAAGTTTTTGCAAAGACTATATAAACCTGGTTTTCAAGTTTGGCACTTTGTCTCAGTGTCTGACCCGCATCGATAGCAGCGATTTGCATTGGGACCTGCGTCGATCGGTGCTCTGTCTTAATTTCAGACCCATGCTGATACTCTTTTGGAAAGTTTTTAAAATAAAAACAAAGTTTCCACGACTAGAAGCTTCGCAAGGCGGCGAGGTGGAAGTTTTTTTTGAGGATATGGTCGAGGAATTCACCTTTGGGCTTCTTATTCCCAAGAAATAGGAACTACTCCAAAGGATGAGGTATTTTCCCATTATTTGAGGGCCCATATCCTCCTTTTCCATTCTTATATAAGCAGACCTCTTTCACCTCTGTTGCCTTAGTTAGAGTTAGAGTTAGCTAGTTAGAAGTAGAAATCATAGAGAGAAGAAGAATTTATAGCTTTGGGAGAATAGTGCAGAGTGTGATTGTTTTTGTGTATTAAGAACATAGTGAGATATTAGACCTTTGTGTATGAGGGTGTTGCAAATGTGCTTGGATACAAACCTGTCGATGGAGAGCCTCAACATGAAGCCTTGGTTGTAAACTTCCATTATCTTTATCATAATAAAATGAAACTTATGTTTATCTTCCACTCTTGTTTACATTTATAATGAGATTTCTAGCATTCATTAATCAGTTAGATAGATTATAATTGTTTTATGCTTTTCATGATTTTACTCTTGTTGTGGTGTCTTGAATGTCTGTACAGGTAATCGAACGTTGGTAGCGGCATGTATCGAGCTTGAGAAGAGTGACGCATCAAGAAACTTCGACGAAAGACGACAACATAGCATCAGAACAAGGTAGGTCATCTTCCTTGCTCTGAATTTTATTTAAAATCTAGGAAGGTTGATGTTAGTATGTTCCTATAGTTGCTAGACCCACCCTAGGGCTAGAGGGATCACCTCTGTCCGCAGAGGAGATTTACCTACTCAAAAATCCCGATTTTCCTTTCTCGATATTTTCCTTCCTTTCCTTTCTTGTCCATTTTTTTCTTGATTCCTCCTCCTCAGCACAGTGCTCAATTGCTCCAAGAAAAATCTTTGAGAGAGAGAGAGAATAGAGAGTGAAATCTTAACTAGAAAAAACTTGCCAACTAATCCTCGGAAGTCCTTTTATCAATTAGGCCTCTATTTTCTTCAGTTTCCATTATTTTCCTTCAGTTTCCTCCTCACATGAAACTTGTGACCTTTTACTTTCCTTTTCTCCTATTTTACTTTATTTTCACAAATAATTGTGCCAAAATAATTTATTCCTCTTTAATTCATTTTCCTTTACATTTTCCTTTGCCAATTTCCATAGCTATAGCCACATATCTCATGATTCCCACTAGGATATTTTTTCCAAACATTCAACTTGGAATAAGTGTCCTTTTCCCATGGTATTATTTTCTATTTATTAACTTTTTATTACATGGGATTTTAACTCGAGTCTGTTACAGAACCCTCCCCTTTTTGGGAACACCGTCCTCGGTGTTCAATGACACCTACAAACTCGTAAACTTCTGCAAATAAAACATATTGCATATGCATATTTATAACACAACTCCTTGCAATATTTACAATGAATAACCTGCTCAAAAGAAAAACCATCATGACAATGATACCGTGTACTGGAGCTTTATAACACAACTCATTATGGTATTTACAATAATATACACATATGAACATTGTATCAACCAACAAATAAAAGGATACGGTGCCCACATCCACAACAAGGGAATCCAAATTCTCACACATCCACCCTCAAAGTAGTACCAGGATTCACTTCCTTCCTACAAAGTCTAGTATCCACTGTCAGAGCCAAAGCTACATCCAATTCCCAGCGCTACAATCCCACACTATTGAACCCTTAGTGAACAATTACCGACTCATTGTTCCAAGGCACACTCCGAATGTGGATCTTATTCCATCTTGAAATTATAATGACCAAAATAAATCCATCCCTGAACTTCATTTAGTTGCTACATAGTCCCTCAGGAAATTTGGTCACCCCCTTCTGTGTAGTCACTCACCTTCCAAGTTCCCCGACATTCCCTTTCCCAGGTGATCCATCCCTTGGCAAGGATTCCTCGCATCGGAAGATAAAAAAACCAAGGCATATACCTGCCTCAAGCATCATATCGGTCATAACATGCTCATGGAAATCAATGGACACTATTGGGTACCAATGTCCCACAATGGCCTTGCTCCTGAAGTGCTTTACCATCATACGGTTGCTTGTTTTCAATTTCTTTTGTTGTTGTTGTCAATGCTTGTAATCGGTTTCAACCATCCAACCGGGAATTTCCATGCTTTCCTATACCAAGCACATTATCCTCATTAGACTAAGAAAAATGAAATAATCTCAAATCATACCTCATTGGTATCTCTCCAATAAGGTACACTTGTAATCCTATTTACTTCTTATCACAACAAGTCAAATAAGATCTTTGACCAAATCATCATGAATAAACATATCATGCCTGGTTATCTCAAAACATAAGCATCATAATTCAAAATCATGAATCACATGAAATCATCATAAACCATAATCATAAATCACATGTAAGCATTGTAAGTTAGAATCATATATCACATGCATAATAATGATGAAATAAAATACTGATACTTATCCTTCATTGGTCCTTACTTCTACCCTTTTTATTTTTTACACACACTAGATTGGTTGCCACACTCGGCATACACCTAGTGTCTTTTCTTCTCTCCAATCACATACACATACACACAATGTACATCACAACACGTACACCCACATATGACATACAACACCATATAATACACACACCCACACTGACATATGACACATACACCTACACCCAGTGTACTTAATACATATGCCTTCAGCGACATACAACACATACACCTACACCTGGTGTGCAATACAACACAATACATATGCATATACATAGTACAACATAATGAATACACATGTTATAATACCACATCTACACAATGCACATACATAGTACTGCATGCCTGCAACATAGCATGTACGACATGCACACAATGCCACATGTATGCCAGTACCATATGTACGACATGTACACAGTACCACCTGCACAACATGTGCACAACATCACATGTACATGACACCACATGCACAATGTGTACACAATTCCGCATGTACACCACACCACTTGTACAATGTGTACGCAAAACGACATGTACACATCACCACATGCATGACATGTACACGAAAACACGTGTACACAACATCACATGCATGACATGTACACAACACCAGTTGCACATAACACCACTTGTACAACATGTACACAACACCACATGTGCACAACACCATATGTACATAGTAATACATATACAACATGCACACAACACCACATGTGCATATAATTTCATATACAACATGTACATAACACTATATGTACACATCACCGCATATCCAACATGTGCACAACACCGCATATCCAACACACACACGATATGATATGTACACAACACCACATATCCAACATGTACATAGAACCATCTATACCTAGCACTACATTTTCAATATACACACAACACCATATATATAACATGCATACAACATCATATGTAGACAATACTACATATGTTACATGTACACATCACCATAGTACAATCACTGAATATAAAACATTCACAAATACACAATAATAGTATTGCACATCCATTGACCACACACTGACCCCACAAAAAACCTTGCATCTAGTGTCTTTCCAATATCAATGCTTATCCTAGCATGTCGCATATCACACTACTTTCACTTCGTTGATGTACCCCTCAACATTACCTATCCATAATATAAACATATCCATAGCATATAATATCAAATCTTACCCACATGATACTGAACTTGTAGATATTTCAGGGTTTAATATTCCTCCTACTTGATTCCTCATAAGCCAATAATCTCTTCATGCCATTAACCTGCATAAGAAACCATTCCTCCACAATGTAATGTTCCCAAATTCTAGCCTCACGCTAAAAGGAACATTATAGTTTGCATATTTTCATTTTGTTGAATAAAATGGGTAAGGAGACACCTTAACCCCTTTAGATGGAGATATAACACTCATTTTGTGAAAGGAGGAATAATAAAGCAGCTGATTTGAGCACCACATGGTGTGAACAAGACTGGATCATGCTTGATCTAGACCTTTTGACCAAGTCCACATGCATTGTCTAGATACAATGTATCTCCTTGATGGACTGCACAGTTTTAGAGGAGGATCACATGCATGAGTTGGAAGGCACATGTGGATGGGACCCATGGTGGAGAGGAGCACTTGCTATATAAGAAGAGGAGGAGATCCATTGTGATTCATGCTTGATTATTATTTTCTTAGTCTGTTGAGACTACACTCCTCTTGCTGTTTAGCAAGAGTGCAGTGTTGCATAGCACTAGGGTGTTTTTGGTCTGGAATACCTACCTCATCCTTAGGGAATGAGAGTTTCTAGAGCTGCATTTCCTCATTCCAAAATTTGGCCAAAGCTACCTCCTTCAGTCACAGCATTATTCCTAGAGCAGGATAACTTTGTGTTGCAGGGTGCAGCAACAAAGGATCTCTTGAGTTGTTCCTTGGCTTGTTTTTCAATGGAGGGCTCAGCTATTCATTGGAGGATCAATGAGGAGGAATATTGGGCTTATTTTCATACCATTGGCATCAGGCCAACCATCCATCTTCCCTCACAGCGCAGTCTCTAGCTAGAACTGCGTTATTTTTGCAGGCAGTTGCTGGGAGGGTTATTTGAGCTCATCAAGAGGAGTTGTTTCTGAGTAGAGGGATTAGCCTTCTGCTAAGATACACTATCAGAGGAGGGCATCATTATTTCTTATATTCTACAGCCTCATTTTATATTTTGATTCAGTTGTAGTGACAAGTCAAATTTTCACATTGTACATTCTCCGGCATTTCTAGCAATCTCTCCTAGATTGGCTAGAAATCTTGTATTGCGGCCCATTCCTCTATTTTTGGGAATTTATTTGTATGTATCAGCCATATTTCATGTATTGACATCTGCAGTAGCAGCTACTTTCATAGAGATAGTGCAGTCACTGCTCTCTGGCATTTTGTGGAGTTGTTGCCTTTCATGTATTTCATATGTTAATCTTTGGAGATTGATTCCCGCTGCATGAGGGGTTTATTCCTCATGATATTTTTGTATATTTCTGCTGAGATATTAATATATATGTTGGCTGCATAATATTTCATCTTATGACATATTCGTATTTTCATAGTTTTATGATTTTGTTCATATATTGTTGTAGCTCACTCTTTGAGCACTTCCTTGAGATACTCAAGGGTAGGAGACCTGAATAACCCACCTAGGGTTATTTCTTTGAGCTAATGTTCTGTAATTATAATGTATGAAGGGTAATTAAAGGGATCCAAGTCCCATTTTTTATTATTTTTTCATTTTCTTCCTTATACAGCGTCCCCTTGTACCATTTTGCAGAAATTCTTGAAAAAGGAATATTATAGTGGTATCAGAGCATCAATCTTGGCTCAGCCTGTGCAGCCCAAGATAATATGCCATCAGAAGGATAAACTCCTCACTTAAAAGAGTATATGTACAAAGGAAACAAGAAAATATGAATGACAGAAGAGGAGATCTCCCTGCTTCTTTTCCAAACTATGGAAGCTATCATAGAAGATCTCGAGGAGATAGGAAGGGAGAATTGCAAAAAGTTTCTAAGAGGGTTTGAAGATGAAGAAATTCCTAGCTACTATCATGATGGGTTTGGACATTCAGCCACACATGCAGATCCATAGCGTAGTTCATTACCCACTTGCACTGCAGGAAGAATGGAGGAAGAAGATGAGACCATTGGAGTAGCAGTGCTGCAACTCAAAGGTATGGCTCATGATTGTTGGCTTGAAAATTCTGTTCCATATTATCATGCAAATGTAAAAACATATGAAGGGCCCTCTAGGGTCTCTCCTTGATGATGAGGTATTCTCATTTATTGATAGAGGGGATGAGCACAAGAGAACCAACAACGCTGTCATACTGGGAGGAGATCCATCACCACATGGAGGTGGAAAGGGAGCCATTGCTTCCATTAGAGGAGCTCTTGTGTCTTTACAAGGAGTTCCAAGTATTTTAACATGTGGGAACCATGGCACAATTCTGGAGTAATATGTAGTAGTTATTGGGGATTGTGAGGTGGAGGAGGAAGAGAAGGATCAACATCAAGGGATGATCCACCCTTATCTAATTCAGGAAGTTTTTTCACAAGAGAAAGATATGATATAGTGCAGTGAAGAGGGGGACAAATCAGTCCACTCATATACACAATCCACTTCTGAATTAGATGTCTCATTATATGGAGGCATTCCACCTGGGAGGCCACCTAATCTTGAGTTGATGAGGGGCATCTTATCACTTGATTCACCACTCTTGGATTCTGGAGAGGTGAAGACATTGGAGGAGTCCAACGCAACGTTGAGAGTTTGGGATAAACCCAAGGAGGAGGGAGACACTCTCTCATTTTCAGTATCACCCACTCTCATCAGGTATACTGTGCTGACAAAGTTTGTTGCAGGGATGGAGGATGGCATCTTCATGATGCAAGATGACTGCTCCACAGATTTGGAGAGGAAGAGGATACTTCCTTTGAGGGAGGAATATTTCATACATAGGAGTGTATGTAGGCCATTCATGCTTACTTTGGCCCAACTTGGGAGATTCCTTGTGGATGACAACCCCTCATGGGAGGCCAACTTCCAAGGAACACCATCATTGTTCAAGCATGAGCAGCTACATGATAGGCATGGTATCATTTTGGAGGATGGCTTTGGCATGGGGGATGTGAAAGTAGCAGGCAGCAGCGTGAGGGGGGCTTCACATGGTAGATCACCAGCGTTGTCTATGAGGAGGATTGATCCGTATTGAAGATCTCAGCTTTTGGTAGAGTAATCTAAGGATCTTGGTGCATGCATGGTTCTTGATGACCTGGAGGGAGATGACAGATACATGGTGGATGATATGGTCATATATTGTTATGGTAGAATCTTCTTGACTAGAGCATCTAGTCTCAAGGAGAAACTATTACATGCAGCACATGAGCACTTCCTAGCTATGCACTTTGATGCATATCTTGTCTTGCTAGAGGAGTTCACTTGGGAGGGAATTCAACATGATCTATATCAGCATACGGATAGATGCATAGCCCAGATGACTTTAGAGAGGTTGGCACAACCATTTCCCTACTCATTGGAAGTGAGGGAGAGCATTCAGATGAACCATTTCAGCTCAAGGACCGGAGTACATGGTAAAGAAGGTATATACTCTCATTTTGATTTACCTTTATTTAATTTATATGGGAAGCTTGATGAGCTAAGGATGATCACACCTCCTTATGCTCCTTATTATGATGTACTTGTGGCCCATTGCAGCAATGGGAGTGGCTATTTTCATGATGGTTTGTGGGGGAAGCCACATACTTCTTGGTGTGCACCATTGGCACCAATTTGTACTTTCATGTTTTTACCTTGTGAGATGTTTGTGGCAGAAAACAAGTGGCTATTAAAGCACTTTTTATCTTTTATTTTGAAGCAAGCATGCAATGCATTGTGCTGGTTCCTAATGTGGAACTATGATTCACTCTCCGGTTTCCATGTGACAACTTGTTTTCATTGTATTTTTCTTTCATATGTTACCGATGTTTGTATACTCATGGAAGGATTTGTTTGGAGAGTGGGCTTAGAGTTTAAGATGCCCATTGGGGTTATGATTCTCCCCTTTTCACATGTTGTATGTTTCAGGAGAAATAATGGGCACACCATGATTTCGATATCACTACTTTTCTCTTCATGTAGGAGGAACTATTGGGAGAAAATGTCTTGTTGGAGGAGGCACTTCATGGTTGATTCATTTTGTGGGGAGGCTTGGGCCAATTATGGAGGCCATGAAATTTCAGCCCAATATCAGCAACCCCCTCAGACTTATCATAAATGGAGGGAGAAACTACTTGGATGGAAAAATCTAAACTCTCCATTCAGCCCCAACATGTTGCATAGATCCAGGGTTGAGGAATGCTTTGTTGAGCTACCTAGGATGGCTCATTTCATTTGGATGATTGCATGGGTGAAGGAGTCACTCATTGGGAATAAGACTTCCCATGTTTTTCATCACTCCTACCTTGAGGAGGCCATTGAACAACAAGGAGATCTCCACTTGCATCTTCCATTATCTCATGATGTATACTCTGGTTTTACACACTTGGAGGGATACATGGAGGACATATTTATTGCATAATTTTATGAGCTATGGTGGGATCTGTGGATGCGGAGGCCACAAGAAGAGGACGAGGAATTTTCTCTACCTTGCATTTGCTTGAGGACAAGAAAAATTTTGAAGGGGGAGGAATGTAATGTTCCCAAATTCTAGCCTCCGGCTGAAAGGAACATTATAGTTTGCATATTTTCATTTTGTTGAATAAAATGGGTAAGGAGACACCTTCACCCCTTTATATGGAGAAATAACACTCCTTGTGTGAAAGGAGGAATAATAAAGCAGCTGATTTGAGCACCACATGGTGTGAACCGGACTGTATCATGCTTGATCTAGACATTTTGACCAAGTCCACATGCACTGTCTAGATACAATGTATCTCCTTGATGGACTGTGCATTTTTAGAGGAGGATCACATGCATGAGTTGGAAGGCACATGTGGATGGGACCCATGGTGGAGAGGAGCACTTGCTATATAAGAAGAGGAGGAGAGCCATTGTGATTCATGCTTGATTATTATTTGCTTAGTTTGTTGAGACTATGATCCTCTTGTTGTTTAGCAAGAGTGCAGTGCTGCATAGCACTAGGGTGCTCCCGGTTGGGAATCCCTATCTCATCCTCAGGGAAGGAGAGCTTCTAGAGCTGCATTTCCTCATTTCATAATTTGGCCAAAGCTACCTCCTTCAGTCAAAGCGTTATTCCTAGAGCAGGATAACTTTGTGCTACAGGGTGCAGCAACAGAGGATCTCTTGAGTTGTTCCTTGGCTTGTTTTTTAGTGGAAGGCTCAGATATTCATTGGAGGATCAATGAGGAGGACTCCTGGGCTTATTTTCATACCATTGGCATCAGGTCGACCATCCATCTTCCCTCACAGCACAGTCTCTAGCTAGAACTGCATTATTTTTGCAGGCAGTTGCTGGGAGGGTTATTTGAGCTCATCAGGAGGAGTTGTTTCTAAGTAGAGGGATCATTCTTTTGCTTAGATACACTATCAGAGGAGGGAATCATTATTTCTGATCTGCTATAGCCTCATTTTATATTTTGATTCAGTTGCAGTGACAAGTCAAATTCTCACATTGTACATTCTTCGGCATTTCTAGCAATCTCTCCTAGATTGGCTAGAAATATTGTATTGGAGCCCATTCCTCTATTATTGGAAATTTATTTGTATGTATCAGCCATATTTCATGTATTGACATCTAGAGCAACAACTACTCTCATAGAGATAGCGCAGTCACTGCTCTTCGACATTTTGTGCAGTTGCTGCCTCTCATGTATTTCATGTGTTAATCTTTGGAGATTGATTCCCACTACATGAGGGGTTTATGCCTCACGATATTTCTGTATATTTATGTTGAGATATTAATAGATATTTTGGCTACATAATATTTCATCTTATGACATATTCAAATTTGCAGAGTTTTATGATTTTGTTCATATATTGATGTAGCTTACTCTTTGAGCACTTCCTTGAGATACTCAAGGTAGGAGATCTGAATAACCCACCTAGGGTTATTTCTTTGAGCTAATGTTCTAGAAGTATAATGAATGAAGGGTAAGTAAAGGGATCCAAGCCCCCTTTTTGCTTATTTTTGCATTGGCTTCCTTATACAGCGTCCCTTGGACCATTTTGCAGAAATTCCTGAAAAAGGAATATTACACACAAGAATGATCCTTGAAAACCATGTCATAAAGTGACATAGATACATATATACATACATATATATAGTAATTATCATAAAAAAAATCATGATCCTGTTAGAAAATGACATACATACACACATATATATACATATAAACATTAGCATTAAACAACCATTACCCATGACGACCATGTCAAACATAATCATAATCAATATCACAACATAATTACCAGATAACATAAGGTAAACGTTAAGAGAAATCCTTTACCCGTGCATAGTATGCAAAACATTGAGAAAAAAATTCCCAACATAGCCAAGGCCTCTAAAACCTCAGATCCATTTTATTTACCTTTTTTGTTGCCTTTCTCATGTTTGTACTGCCATTTTCCATTTACCACAATGGACCCAACCAATCCAACTGATTATCATGTTATTACCTTCCGTTGCGCTTACTCATACACCAAGCTTCATCTGTGTCTTTAATTACCTATTGGGTACTACACAGCTCTCCCAGAGCTCCATTACTTTCCTCTTTCCCCAACAAATTCCCAATATTTTCAAACAAAAGGAAAGAACAAGAAACAACAAGAAGAAAACCATGAGAATCAATAAAGATACGTCATTGCAACAAGGTGTTATGGCCATACACTAGACATAAAAAATATAGAAATCAAGCACAACAAACCACAAGAGATCAAAATCATAAGACTAGAAAAAAACACCATGACTCAATCCCTATGGGTCCCTGGGGCTTCTGAAGGAAAGCTCAACCTGATCCTTTTCCAAGATTTCATGGTCATTTCTTTTGCCATGCAATCCCTGCATCATACTGCCATAACCACACAACTGTAAGCACAAATAAATATAAAAATATACCAATTATCTTACCTCATCATGCTAAGCACGTTGACCTGTAACTCATGAACATGCATGTCATTCATATGTACCAAATATCAATACAACATATCTATCAATTTGAAATCAAATTTTACCAAGACTAACAATCATGTCATAATCCACAATCAAGTCACATTCATCAGTCATAATACATAATGCTACACCTATCGGCTACTTATACTCAAGTACATATCATTTGTCCCAACACACATGTGTTAGTACAACCATCTTAAAACAAGATCATTTCTTCATGCAGTCTTATAAACACATACTCATATCATGCAATTAATCAAACATTCAAACAAAATATAAACATACTACGTTAGATAAATGAACTAAATGGCATAATACACACCAAACACATCAACACCAGACATATGACATAATAAAACAATTATGCATCAAGTAGTAGACATAAGAAACATGATACATTAATGTATCTCAGGGGAGGTTGCCTTGTCTGCACAATCAATCTAGATTAGCATGATATAAATTCACAATACATAAACTAAAACATAAATAAGGTCATGATATACATAACAGTAACTAGCTAACACGTTCATATCATAGGTTCATAAACAATTGTCTTTCTTGCATAAAAATCACATATGCGCAGTCAGTCTAGGTTAGTATTCCATAATATCACAACAAATCAACTCATACCTGAATGTCATAGACATAATCATATACACAGACCAATCCATATCAACACAATACATATAGCATCAATATCTTAATAAAATTACCCTAATCGTCAAGTTAACTAACATAAACATACTCATCAACAACATATTACATGATCATCAATTTTAACTAACATAAAACAACAAAAATTTACTACCATGCATGACTATCCGAGGAATGTACAAATGATCACACTAATTCACTAACATCTATCATACATGTAACCACTAAAACAATAAAATTAAAAACATGTACGTAACCCTATTTCTTATAACACCCTTAATCACATACCTACATGCCAAACATACAACCTGGATGAAGATTTTCTCTTACCTCGAAGTCTAGTGTTGCAACTTCATTTTGATGATCTGCATCTCCTGTTCTATCTTAGACAACATATCAACATCATATCTTATCAACAACAACATGATGACATAAAATGCATACAGTGGCCTCATGGAAAAAAAAACTTAATGATGACAATGCATGCATACCAACATATCTACACTAATATTCATAACAAATGCATAACCGACATGAATACATGACGACGAAAATATTGGCAACATCAGACTTTTCCAAAAGAGAGCACAACCACACTCTGATACCACCTGTAACATCCACGTCCACTCACACCTACCCAAGTAACCAACCAAATGGGGTAAACATGAGATGAGGGGCAATTAAGACAGACTCAACCTCCTTGGTGACTTTAAGGAAGTGGAATCAAAGCAAAAAACCATAACATAGTCCTATACCACCTGCTACAATACCCCCAGAGGTTGTCCCACTCATACACCTAACCTGTCCTTGGGTCCCACTAATATTTCATGAATAAAATGCCCTGGATGTATCCACAAGCCTACATCCTTGTGTCTTGGAGGTTCTGGATGCACACACAAGCATGCATGCTTGCATCTAGGGACTAAATTGCCTAGAACCGTGCCTGCATCTATGGGATTTAAGGAAATTTTCAAGCCCAGAATTCCATCCACTACCTAGAACTTTTTGTACCTTCCATAATCCATTATACACATAATGAAAAGACTAATAAACCAAAAACTAACTCTAGGACTAGGCCTGACCATCCCCTACCAAGATTGACATTTTTTCAAACACTTGGCATGAATTAAAACTACAAGTCTAAGATACAAGACAGAGCATGAATGATATGAAAAATATTATGAGGCATTACAAGAAGTATTATTTCTCTCTTCCTTAACCAAATATGACATTAATTAGGCCTTGCATCCATCATTTGAGCAATTACATGTAAATACGTGAAATAACCATGGCATGAACTAGTCATTATCACAAGCTTATAACCAACATAAAACCATGGAAATAACAGTGAGATAAAAAACCATTAAATCCACATATAAATAAGTACAAAAGAAAGAGAACTTAGCTTCCATAAAACATAGAAAATACCAACCAGGTTTGGGACTTCCACATTCCACCCGACCATAGACATGGTTGAGCCAAATATCTCTTCAGCTAGTCACCCTCGTGCCATATTCCAAGCATGAATGTGGGATCTCATGGATAAACCAATCCAAAATAAAACCAAGTGAATCCATAGGTTAAACCACCTCCACCCTCACCATACTGTGATCACACCAAAACGGTACTCCAATCACAAAACTGAGCAGAACTTGGAAATTCCATTCATAATCCATCATTGTCCTTGATGAATTTTCTATCTCCCTGCCTCTCAGGTTTTACCGCAATCCAATTATGGATCACTAGGCCCTAAACCGAGACACCTCCCTCAGGCTTTCATGTGTGTCCCGCCAAAATGGGTCAAGGGATTCCTAGGCCTTTGGGAATGAACCTTGAGACCACCTCCACCCCTGATTCTGAAATCCATCTGGAAAATCCAAAGATCAAAATCGAGAGAAAAATACCAAAATACCATGGAATTCAGAAAAAGGCAAGGCAAGGCTGAAAACCACAGTCATAACCCAAAAAAAACCATGCCACCGACAGCAAGAGAACCAAATACCAACATCCATAAGCCATGCATGTCCGAACCATCTAGGAAATCACACATGCATATGTTACCTAGAATTATTCTTGTTGAAGCTTCTAGATCCTGCTTTTCCTTGCTTGATCTTTGCTTTCCTTTAATTTCTTTTCCTTCTTTTTCTTGCTTCCTCTTCCTTGGCACAATGCTTAATTGCTCCAAGAAAACTCTAGGTGTCCAAGAGTGTGTGTGTGAGAGAGAATAAAGATCAAAAGCCTAACCAAAAACTTTCCAATTGATCCTCAAAATCCATTTTATAAATTATGCCTTTATTTTCTTCATTTTCCATTATTTTCCTTCCTTTTCCTCCTCACATGAAACTATGACCTTTTACCTTATTTTTCTCCTATTTTCAGTTAATTTCATAAATCAATGTGCCAAAATTACTTTTCCCCTCTTTAATGCCTTTTCCTTTTCCAATTTCCTTAGCCATAACCACATATCCAATGATTCCCACTAGGATATTTTTTCCCAACATTCAACTTGGAATAAGTGTCCCTTGCCCGTGGGCTTATTTTTTCCTTTATTAACTTTTTATTACATGATTTTTTAACCTGATTCTATTACAAGTATGTTGGTAAAGCACTTCAGGAGCGGGGCCATTGTGGTACATTGGTACCCAATAGTGTCCATTGATTTCCATGAGCATGTTATGACTGGTATGATGGTTTTGAGGCAGGGATATGCCTTGGTTTTTATATCTTCCGATGATAAGAAGCCTTGCCAAGGGATGTACCTCCTGGGATGGGGGTTCAAACAGAACTTGGAAGGTGTGTGACTGCACAAAAGGGGGTGACTAGATTTCCCAGGGGACTATGTAGCAGAGAAGGGAAGGTCGAGGATGGATTTTTTTTTGTTATTATCATTGGCAGATGGAATCAGATGCACATTGGGAGTGTGCCATAGAATAATGAGCCGATAACTGTTCATTGAGAGGAAAAAAACACAAGATTATAGTGATGGACATTAGATGTAGACTTTGACTTTAGTTGTGGATTCTATACTTCTTGGGAAGGAGGTGAATCCTGGTATTACTTTGAGGGTGGAGGGGTGAGCCTCTGGATTCCCTTGTTGTTGATACAGGAATCGTATCCTTTTATTTGTTGGTTGAGAAAATATAAATTTGTATATATGTGTATATTATTGTAAATATTGTATCGAGCTAGATTTATAAAGCTCCATAGGCAGTATGGTTGTATATCTGGTTTTTATTGTAAATATTGTAATGAGTTGTGTTATAAAGCTCCAGTAAATGGTATGCTTGTCATTTTTCAACAGTGGTTATTGTAAATATTGCGATGAGATGTGTTACAAAGCTCCATAGGGAGTATGTTTTTTTTTTTTTCAGCGGTTTGCTAGTTTAATATGTGTCACTGAACATCAAGGATGGTGTCCCCCCAAGGGGGAGGGTTTTGTAACAACCCTGGTCAAAAATCCATGTAAAAATATAAGACCAAGGTCATGGGACATGTATTACAATCTGAATGGTGGGAATAAACATCCTAGTGGGTGTTCATTTCGGTTATTATGGCTAAAGGAAATTGGAAAAGGCAATGGAAAAGGCTTCAGAAAGGAAACATGGCATTATTTGGCATTTTATTTATGAAAATGATGGAAAATAGGATAAAAGGAAGGTGAAAGGTCACATGTTGCATGTGAGGAGGAAAATGAAGGAAAATAATGGAAAATGAAGAATAGAGGCCTAATTGATAAAAAGGCTTCTAAGCATAAGTTGCCAAGATTTTTCTCGCACTTATGGCTCTCATTCTATTCTCTCCCTCTCTCTCTCATACTCTTGGATACTTATATTTTTATTGGAGCACTCTTGGAGGAGTGTGGCATACTTTTTATTTGGAGCAATAAGGCAAAGGAAAGGCAGGAAAATACAAGAGGACATTGAGATCAACAACTACAATGAGTTTTGATTGTAGGTACCAAGTTGCATGTATGTTTTCCTCACTATTTTTGGCATGCATGGTTTATGCATGTGGTTTCTTGGTCATGATATGTCATTGGCATGGAGGTTTGTCTAGATTAACAATGGATTTTCCTAAACTTTCCATTTTTTGGATAGCCATGGTATTGTGGGTTCATTTCATTTTTTGTTTTCTAGTTGGTTCTCATGTTTCTTTAGCTATGGATTGAGTTACTAGTTCTTGGAGCCTTGGTTGGAAAAATTATTTGGAGCCCTGTAACAAATTGGGTTGAGTTACTAGTCTTGGAAGCCCTGGTTGGACAAATGCTCTGGATCCTCACATCATATGTGGGTTGAGTTACTAGTCTTGGAGCCTTGGTTGGATAAACACCCTGGAGCGTAGCGATAACCGTGGAATGAGTTACTAGTCCTGGAAGCCCTGGTTGGAACAAATGCTTTAGATACCTGGAACAACTTGGGTAGAGACCAATATGTGATGGTTTTGATGTCCGACCATGAGGTGGAATCACTGGTTGAGGGTTGAGGCAGTTTGGCATCTCAAAGCCCTATTTTGGTTTTGATGGATTTGGTTTATGAGATCCCACATTCATGCTTTTAATATGGCACGAGGGTGACTAGCTGAAGAGATATTTGGCTCAACCATGTCTATGGTTGAGTGGAACGTGGAAGTCCCAAACTTGGTTGGATTTTGCTTATAGAAATAAGAGCTCATTTCCTCTTGTAATGATGGGTAAACATGCTTGCTATTTTGTGACTTATATGGATGTTATGTGCTTGTCATTTCTGTTTCTTATATGTTGGTTATGACTAAGTTTTAGGATGGTGATGATGTATGGCTCTCATCATGTTTTGATTCGTAAATGAATGAAAAATGCATCTATGCTTAAATAGATGATAATGCAGTTAATGTGATGAGGCAACAATGCTTCTTAGTGATTCTCAAATAATTAAGATACCCCTATGTTGAGATATGTTATTTAAACATGTAGATTACCTATTTGTGACATGTTTGATGAAATTCTTGTCATGGCTAGTAGGGGTACAGTTAAGTCCTTATTCAATTGTTTGCTTTTTCCCCATTATTTCGTTGTTATATTTCATTTATGAACTTGTCATTGAGTTCTAGGCAGTGACTTGGGCTCTGGGATTGAAAAAGTCGCTCAAATATCGAGGACACTCACACAAGTCTGTTGGAAAAATTCCCTGGAAGCACACATGCCTATGCTGTGGGACCGTCCAGAGCCTCCCAAATGCACCCTTACCCATATCAAGGGAGCATCCGGGGGTCAAATAGTCTAAAAGATCAGTGGGACCTAGGGGCTAGATACCTAAGTGGTTGGGTTGGCTCCTAAGAGTTATGTTGCTTATGTGGAAGGTATGTTTGATGCGTTTCCATCGATTCCACTTCCTTAAAGTCACCTAGGAGGTTGACTCAGATCATAGTAACTTTTCGTCACATGTTTACCCTGGTGGCCAGTTACTTGGGTAGATGTGGGATGAGGGTGTTACAGAGATATTTTATTTATCTAGCCTTTAAATATAGGAATATTAAAATTATGTTGTACCTTAAAGGGTGTGGTGCCTCCAAAGGGGCCACTTGATGAAGATGCATTACTTTGAAGGATCTGGGAAAAATTGTCCATCATCTTGTTCCGTTGTCACTTGAGGGCTTCTTCGAGCAACAATTTAATAAGATATTTTGCTTCCTTATCTTTCTTTTCTTCTTCCATGGGAGGTCGTCAGGGTCAGTGAGGATGGTCTTGTAAGGGCTCGAGCACTTTGAATCCCAACTCCTTATACCTCGACCTTGTTGGGGACATGCAAAAAAAATAAAATAATAAAGAGAAGAACACTCTAATACAACCGATCCAAATTTATGAAGGGAATGAAATGGTATAGATATTTATAACCAAAACACAGATATATAGTGAAACTTGAATTCTATTAATAAATGGAAAATGTTGAAATTAGATATAATCATAATGAAAACAAGCTAGCTCGAATGGTGGTAGCTTATCTCTGAGAAGAAATGTGACACTACATGCCTTCATCGAACTATTCAGAATGAGTATCGAAGGACTTTTTATCATAAAGAAGTAATGAGAAACCATAAAAGTCCAAAAACTAACCCTAGGAGATGAAGCACCAAAGGATTTTAGGTCCCAATGGTGTAAGTTGGAATGCCAAATTCCCAAGGCTGTAACTTTGGCATATGATCTTTGTTTGGCGCACACAATAGCTCCTTGGAAAGGTATATCTCAGAATTCCATTTTCTAATTGTTGATGGAGCTTATGATTATCGTTGGCTTATTCCCCCAAAATTTATTTTTTAGGGCCTAAAAAAGGCTTTGAAAGTTCAAGACCTAAACATTGTAGAAAAAAAATATCGAAATAGAAAATTTTGTTATGAGCTAGTGGAATAGGTGGGTGGCCACCAATACCCACCTATATTTCATGTGATGACTGGTAGGCATCTTGGATGCTTGGCCCTTCATCACATGAGTCGTTGGGCCAACACCAAGGGAAAAAACCTTGTACTATTTATTGGTTTGTTGCTTGTCGCTAAAGTCTGCATACACCCATATGTCTTCGACTGATAGTAGGTGATGGGAAATGGAAATTGGAAAACGTTAATTTGTAGCTTTGCTGAGTAGGGGCCCATGCTGGAACCATGACTAGTTGGAACATTGTCTATTTTTCAATTGATGATTTCTTCTCATCCCTTCATAGTTAGATAAAGTTTCATACACTGTTAGAAAGGTCTTGAAGAGAGAAATCCATATAAACACTTATTCTCCTCATTTGACTAAGGAATTGAAGAATAAAGGCCTTAAATATATTACCTCTACCCATGACCTCAAGTTAGGAATTAACACACATTAACATATAAGTGGAAACAATGGTAGCATATTTACCAAGATTCTCTTGAACTTGACACAAACAATGCTTTGTCATCAAGGACAATGCCTTTATTAACAAACTCACTTCAATAGGCTCTCTATGAACTTGAAATTTCTTAACATCAATGAATTGTATGTAACATTAGTGACAAACATCAATGAGAACAATTGACATCAATGGCAACACCTTGCTCAACAAAGGCTTACTATAAAGATACAAAACTGAGAAATGTAGTGTTCTATGACAAGGAATATAGGTGAGGAGTAATAAGGTAGGTGGGTCCACACAAAGAAAGGCTTAATAAATAGGGGTACCATGATAATCATCACAACATAAATAATCTATTGAGATAGGTCACAAGTAAGGGTGTTGTTAGGTGCACTTTATACTCTTTTCTTTCCTTTTTTACTCCTGCAGCAGTATACTCTAGAATGAATAATATTTTGCTGGTAGAATGCCCAAATTTCAAACATTAACAATTGTGTAGGAATTTTGCAACTTGATGTAGTACGCTAGTCTTCTAGGAAGCTAAGCAACAAAGGTTAGGGCTTGAAGGGTCTTAAGGAAAAAGGATATCCCGATGTTATAATGCTCTAATATACCTGTGAGCTCCAAAAATAGTACTTGGCCCAATATCTCGGTACTCTAACTAAGGAGGGTCAACAATACCCTTTGTCTTACTACACGATTACTTAGGTAAGTGAGAAGTATTCCTCTCAAGTGATATTCTTGGTGCCACTATAGTAACCCAATAGTTGAGTGGTTGATCTAGAGCTAGTTTTAATATGCATATAGGACTTCCAAAATAACTAGGGGTCCATGGAATTGAGATTTTGTGTATAGGTGTTATCTAATGTGATGCTTCTCAAAGGGATACCAAAAACGGTTATATTGATTCTGAACTAGGTGAAACCATGTGTATTTATTATGTGCATTTATCCCTGATTGTAGTTTTACCCAACTAAAGACCAATTACTAGGGTTTCTAATAGATGTTGGAACATATCTCTAGCTTGCAAAGATTTCTTAAAAAAAAAAGTAAAAGGTAGGCCATACAAAATTTTCTATAATACCACTTGTAGTGTAACTGATAGAAATATTCAAGACAAAAGTGTAAATACCATCCAAATATTTAAATGATCATAATAAAAATAGAGAGCAAAATGATAAAGAAGAAAAAGATGATTCTTTTATTACCAAGAGCATGATGTTCACTCGCCTCTTCGAAAGGGAAATCTCAAACAAAATAACGTACACTAATTTTCCAAGACATCTTTTGTAATGATTCTACCTCTATATACACCACTTTTTGTTATTCTAGAATATTTTATAAGAGGAACTTTCTTGTTGGAAAAACCTTTTGGTAATCCCTCTTACAAGATTTATGTTCACACTATTACCATCCTTATTGACTAATAATAACATTACTTACATAACAATACATTAATATATCTATTAGGTGTTAGGGCTGCAAGGACCCTAGCACACTCATACTTTCCCCCTTCCCTCTAAGGGTCTAACACAAGTTGGCTAGACAATACCTTAGTTGGGGATACTAGGAATTCCAATTATAACAAGAATGCTCATAGTGGTAAAACTTGCTTGCTCATTTGCATAATTTCTCAATAGAAATTCATTCACAAACTTGTAATTTCCATAATTTCATGCTCCAACAACCTATTTTCAACACCAGTATGGTTATCTCCCCTTTTTTTGGTCAAAACTTAAATCTCTTTTTCTCTCTTCTACTCAAATGTAAAAATGACCCTCTCGCACCATTGAAATTTCTTTTTCTCGTTTGATTCTCACAACTTGCTAAAATGATTATACACGGCTCATGCTTTCAATAATTATGTGAGGCGACTTTCCCACCAAACTTCTTACATGCAATTATTTTATTATTTTCAATATAGCATCCATACATCATATTTACTATATATATAGCTAACACATTGAAAACCTACCTTCATTTAGTTTATCTACCACGTTGTTTTGTTGGTCCATCGTTAACCACATTATTTTGTTGGTCCATCGATAATTTAAATTCAATAGCACATGACTAGAAGTACTACAAATTGACATATATATCATTAGATATGAAACATTTCACACCCCAATATAGATATCTCAACCTTTACAACATTTATCACTATGACATAAAAGGGACACTGTCTAATTTAATAATCTAACCTCAATAAATACTTTCAACAACCATACAAAGAAATTACGCATAAAAGTATTATCCAATCATTGGTATGTGGAACTTCAATATTATCTTACATTATACTTACAAATATATCAACTTATATTACATTTACAAAAACCATGTAAACCCTATATTTTTACCACTTTAAATGAAAATGCAATTTCCCATTACTTGAAATGACCTTTAGAATACATAAATAAATTCAACCCTTTTAACCAAACTCACAAAATATCACCATGAAAACAAAACAAACTGATCACAAAATATCACCATGAAAATTTAAATGAATTTCATGTTTAAAGTACACTAGTTTATCATTGTAATAATATCATAAATGTTTGACCTAATAAGTTAACCTAGACAACGAACTCCAATATTGTCTTTACAGCAATAGCAAGAGTAGATGAGACAAAGTTCTTTGATATGAATGAGAAAACCTACACCGGGCTAAAAGTCTATCGCATTATAAATGCCCAACGACCATATTTACGCTCTGCGCACATGGTACGTACCCAAGGCAATTCGGCATTTCGTGATGCGTTAGAGCAGTCCATATCTGAGAATAAGCCAATCAGAACTGCCTTAAATTACAAGTCAAAATCCACCATTGTTTATGCTACGTTAATCCGGCCCCATTTGTACATGACATGCACATGCCTCCCTGCAAACCAGTTTTATTCCCATCTGCTCCTCCCACCAGCTGGCTCAATCGGTTACGTCTCTGACTGTAAAAATAGAATTTTGAGTTCATCTAGAATTTTGAGTTCTCTAGTGAGTGGTTGTTTTTTAAAGCTTAGTAATACTTTATTTTTATTCATTTTTTAAGTCAAGATACATTCATTATATCATTTTGGTGGCGTCAACTCAGTCATAACCGGAAATCCAGTTTCTTGGCCAATTGATGAGTGGCATGTCAGTAAAAAAAAATAGAGTTTTAAGTTTATTAAACCAAATAAACATAATCTGAATATTCACACTTACTTGGTCTTTACTATTTTGCTTATCATATTTATTGAACATTTGAAATTTAAAAACTATCTGCATGTATCTAATAATCAACTATTATATCTATTGAACATTTAAAATTTAAAAACTATCTACCTGTATCTGATAATCAAAAAACAAAATTAACTCTAATAAATAATCGTCGAAGTTGGTTTTTTTTATCAGTTAAAATTTATATTCAAAATCATCTTTAAAAACGATTTTCAATGTCATATAAGTAAAAAAATTATCATTAAACTCTCCTAACCATCTAAAATATTAAAATATCCAAATTAAACAGCAATAAGGCAAATAACTCTCCCAGTACTGGAAGAAGCTGCTGGCCAAGTATTGGAAGAGGTTGCTGGCCATGTATTGAAAAAAGCTGCTGGCCATGTATTGGAAGAGAACTCTCCCAGTACTGGAAGAAGCTCCTGGCCAAGTATTGGAAGAGGCTGCAGGCCATGTATCTTTCTTTGGACACATATTTCATTGAATTTTCTGCATGTACTGTACGTGAAGAAGAAAGTCGGTGGAGCCTTGCTCAACACACAGAAATATTAGGTATACATGTGGACCTGTGACTTGCCCTAATTTGTCAGAGCGTGCCTCGTCTCTGGGGCCAAGTAGCGTGTCAGTCTGAGAATAGAAGTTGCAGTACAGGACAAAGCTGTAGAATGACATGACAAAGCTGTTATGTCTGTGTTTATCCATATCACTGCATTGAATTCAATATCATATGTCGCTTTTCAAATATGCTTTTTAGCGGAATTTGGTGATATAATTGCTATATGTGTGCCTTTTTTTAATTAAGTATATTAGAATTAAGAAGAGCTTTAATCAACTCCACAGGCTTTACATTGAATTCTATATCATATGTTCAGTGGAATTTGGTGATAGAATCATATTGAATTCAATATCACATATTCCTTTTGATATGATTTTAGGGCAAATGGTGTCATAATTTTCTTTTAAATAAATGATATTAGAATTTAAACTAAAATTTATTATTAGATGAAAAACTTGTTTTTGGAAAAAGTGCAAAGTTTTTTTTTTAATTTAATTTGATTTTGTATTTTGATTTTTTTAATTAATATTTAATTTAATTTTGTTTGTTTGTCAAGTTGTTTAGATGTAGGAGTATTTAAGTTGTCTAGTCTAGGGTATACTATAAGGTGTGAGTCACAACACTCCTCACTAGGGCTTAGTTGATTATATTTTTTAGCATGTCTCTTCCCCCTAGCATATGACACAATCATTTTTTAACATATCTCCTCTCCTAGCATATGGCACAACCACGTGGTGAAGTTTGATCCAAAGTAGCCTTGCTCATTAAACCCATCCTCAACAAATTGTTCAAACAAAATTTGAAAACATTTGATTTAATTTTTATTAAAATATATTATTTAATTAAATTTAATAAATTATTTTAATTCACTTTTATTAAATTACATTTTTTTGGTTAAAATTTATTATCAAATCCATTCAAATTATAAATTGTATTTTTATGATAAAAGTCATATCCTAAATTGAATTCAATATCCTTCACATGTATTGTCTCCTTTTCAACTTGCTTTCATCATAATTTGACAATCCAAATTTTGTTGAAAATCACCATCAACTATTTTGTGACATTTATTTGATTTTGGGAAAATTTGAAAATTTATTTGTATTCAAATTTATTTTAAACTATTGATATTGATATTGAAATTGAAATTCACATTTCACTAAAAATATTCATATATTACATGATTTTTATTTTATTTAGCAAATTCAATTTTACCTATCGATTAATGTAGTGGATGAATTTGGTTATTTCATTTTTGTTAAAATTGATTAACAATATTATGTGATATTTTTAAAATGTCAAATTTTACCTATCAGTTAATGTAGTAGATGCATTTGGTTATCTCATTTATGTTGAAATTGATTAACAATTATATGTGATATTTTTAGATTGTCTTTCATTAAATATTTATAATCCAATTTTCATTGATATTTACCATCAAATCAATTATAATTACAAATTCTAATCCACAAATATTTTGATATACTCCATTGAATTCAATATCATTTGCATGAATTCTCACTTCTCCTACTTTTTTTTCACAATAATTTGGTGATTCATTTTATCTTGAAATTCACCATAATTTTTTTTGTGATTTTTTAATTTACTTCCATTGGAATGTAGGGATAGAATTTTTGTTGAAATTTATCAACTCAATTGAAATTGCAAAATTTTATTACACATGAATTCATAAACTACAAAAACATATTGTTTTTTTTCTTTGTTTTTCATCAAAATATGATAATTCTTTTTTTATTAAAATCTCATGATTCATTAGCAAGTAATTGAAAGTGCATGCTTTCAATCTCTTGAATAAATTCATATAATATATCTCAATAGTTATAATAGTTTTGTTTAGATTTGAGTTTATGAGAATTTGATAATCCAAATATTATGTGATGTTTTTCAATTTATTTTCAAACTTGTGTTTATTTTTTTGTGATTAGAGGAATTGACAACTAGCCCAGTTACATATTTTCATAACCTCTAATCTTCCATGACTCTATTGGAATTTACCATCAAATCAATAGAAATTGCATATTTTAATGTGAACTCATACAATACTTGAATTTAATACTTTTTATATGATTTAAATTCACTTTCATATTTGCTTTATGGAAAGTTGACTATCCATTTATTTTAAAAATTCACTTTCATATTTGCTTTATGAAAAGTTGGCTATTCATTTATTTTAAAAAAATTATCATCAATATTATGTATTTTTTTCCCAAAATACTTTCACTCTAATCAAACAATTTTTTTTTAAATTATTATTATTATTACATAGCATTTCTTAAATAGTAAATATTGATCTCACATGAATAGAAAATTCATATAATACATTAAATTCCATATCCATTATATGATTTGTCCCTTTTTCTTCTTTTTTTGTTTTCTTTTAGTAAGTTTTTGCAATCCTTTAAAAAAAATCACTATTAAATATTTTGTAAATTCTAAGAAACCATTCCGGTTAAATAAAATTACAATTCTAATTTTCAAAATAATTTTATAAACTAAATAAATTCCTTTTTATTTAACTTCATCTAAATTAACACATCTTTTATCAACGAATTTTTAAATTTTTCTAATTTATTTTCATCAAAACATCCTAATCCATTATTTTAGTTGAAATTCATTATAAAATCAATAAAAATAACTATTCTAATTTTATCAACACATTTTATATTTTACATCAAACACCTTATAACTTATTTTTATTAGATTTTATTTATACAACTTTTATCAACATTCATCACTAAATAATATTTTACCAATTTCATTATTTAAAAAAATACAATTTATTACTAAATTATTATAAATTCATCATCAAATTATTAAAAATGATAATTCTAAATTTATCTAAATTCATGTGTTATATAGTCCATAGGGTCTTGGATAAATGGCAATTGGGTATTCACTTGCTATATCAAACCTCTAGTAACTTACTTTCATTACACCATTTCTTTTTATTAATCCCTAGTGACTTACTTAAAAAAAATGCAATCTATTATTAATATATCCCATTATTTTGAAAAAATAAAATTTTATAGAAAATAATGCACTTACATCATTTTATTTAAAATATAAATAATACCATTGAAAATAAATTTAATTATATTTAACGAGAGAACTTTATATTTTAAACAATGGGAAAATCTCTCATAACTTAATTGTCAAACTAGCAAATCAGCACTAAGGATAACTATAACTTGCTGCTATAGGCAAAGGTAGGTTGATTCATCATTGTTATTCAAAGAAAACCATAGAGACATAAAATTACCGGTGGTCCGTAAGGTCGGCTCATTCATTATTATTATTGAAAAAAAACCACAAAGTTATAAAATTACCTGCTAATGGTCCATAAAGTCACATCATTCCGTTGATTCATCATTGTTATTCAAAAAAAACCACATAGTCATTTTTCGTTACAATAAAATATATATTTTTAACCGAATTCATCCAAATAAAAATAATACGCCATAAATGCAAGATATCCGTGCCCACACAATAAAATGACAATTCGTTAACCGTTTCTCCTCCTCGTTAAAGTCTGCGTGCGCAGTGCGCAGGGATATTGAGCTGTGTGTTCCTGTGCATCGAACTGTATGCAGGATACTTTCTTTTCATCTCGTGAAGGCGTGAGGCCACGTCTATTCCGACGGCGACCTGCGCAACAACTGCCGACACCGTACATTACAGCTACTATGAAACTTTCCCATTGCTTTTCGACAAACAATACCGCGGTCCTTGCCTGTTTATTATACTAACCTTCCTCGCTACGCAGCTCGTCTCTTCCGTCACTTCCAAGTGTTTCTTTCCTTCCTTTTTTCTATCGTAATCATCACTTCATCATCGCCCTTTTGCTCTCATAGATCTTATTCCTAGTAATCCTACCAGATCCCTATTTACATGCCAGAACTCACGCCATTTTTATGGTGTTGAAGCTGCTGCAAGTAGTTTGGTTAACCAGGTTTGACAGAGAGATAGTTTGGTTTTCAGAGAAGGGTTTCCCTCACCTGCAATACCATGGGGAGGCCGCAGAAGTATAGAGGTGTGAGGCAACGTCATTGGGGTTCTTGGGTGTCTGAAATTCGCCATCCCCTCTTGTAAGGAAGGAAACCATCTTCTTAATTACAATATTTGGATAGAAATAACAATTTTCATCAAGATGTTTATTGGGTTTTAGATGAGTGTTTTGTTAAGACATTTTGTGTTTTGGTTTTGAATTAATTGTGAATGGGTGTTTTGTTAAGACATTTTGTGTGAATGTATTATTGAACATTGGGTTTTGAATTGATCGTGAATGCGTATTTTGTTAAGACACTTCTTGTGTGAATATATCGTTGAGTTTTGAATTGGACGTGAATGGGTATTTTGTTAAGACACTTAGTGTGTAAATGTATCATTGGATTTTGAATTGATAGTGAATAGGTATTTTCTTAAGACTCATGGATTTTCAATGAGTGTTTTGTTAAGATACTTCTTGTGTGAATGTGTCATTGAGTTTTGAATTGATTGTGAATAGGTATTTTGTTAAGAAACTTAGTGTGTGAATGTATCACTGGGTTTTGAATTGATAGCGAATAGGTATTTTGTTAAGACTAATAGATTCTCTCTATAAGTGTATTTTGTTAAGACACTTCGTATGAATGTATGATTAAATTTTGAATTGATCCCAAATGGATGTTTTGTTTAGGTACTCTGCTGCAAAACGTTATATTGTTGGAGTGATTAATTTGAATTAACAGATTGAAACCAAATTATTCATTTCAATGGTTTTTTCAACAATGTCCAAATGCATTTTACAAACTGATTGATGTGCAGGAAAACCAGAGTCTGGCTGGGGACTTTCGAGACAGAAGAAGATGCAGCCCGTGCCTACGATGAAGCAGCAATACTAATGTGCGGGCCTCATCATGCAAAGACCAATTTCACATACGACCCCAATGCACTGCCATCAACCAAGCCTTCTTTTCTTTCTGCAGCTCTCACTGCCAAGCTTCGTCAATGTTACTTGGCTTCCCTCAACGTTGAAATGCAGGAGGGCACTGGTAACAAACACCACCTGCACTCACCCGTTATGACACCCTCTCTTACTTGCCTGAGATTGGACACAGAGAAGTCCAATCTTGGAGTGTGGCAGAAGAGAGCAGGGAAACAATCAAGATCCAACTGGGTGATGACTGTCAAATTTGACAGCTGTAGTGATAGGGACAGGCAACCTGCCCTAAAGCAGGAAACAGAGGATGACGTTGCCTTGCAGATGATAGAGGAGCTTTTGCATCCCACTTCTATTGAATTTTCTTCTCAAGCTGACACTTCTGCCTATATGTGTAATGGCCAGGCCTTGCAGTAGTTAAAAGCACCTAATTTCCTACATAACCATAAGTATATTTATAGTATGGTAGCCAAACAGTCTTCATGTTGGTACTGCCCAGAGATTTTCATATTGTTTAGTCTTCCATGGTGTATCCATTATTACATTACATAGGTAGCCTTGACATGAACACTGTATGGGCATCTATAATCTCTGATACAGAATATATATATATATACTTAGAATCTTGTGTTTATCAGTTCATGGTTTTCAGTTAACTGGTCGTGGAGGCCATGGACTTGGTTACATGTGAATATACTAATAATTGTTCTGTATATATTTTTTGGTAATGTTTTTTTTTGATAAGTTTGGTAGGATTATAGCTTCATCAATATATCTAGATATATCTAATGATAAATGTCATAACAACTAGTCTCATTACCTTTTAACCAAAACTTCATATACACTTTCTGATAATGTTTATTTGTGTTTAAATAAAACAATTCATATATACTAGTTTTCAAGCTTTTGTGATTATTAATTGATGAAAAAGAACCTAAATTTTCTACAGTGTCTGTCAACCATCTTCAAAACTACATCAACCAACATCACAAAAATGCAATGAAATACTAAACTCAGCATTATACAAAATACGTTTAATAAACCACGATGAAAAATCATTATAACTTAAGCAAATTTACACGAGAGTTTATACCGGAAGCTAACTTCTTTATACGGGAAGCTAACTTCTTGTAATTTCGTACCTTTTTGTCCGAAGCTAACTTCTTTATACCGGAAGCTAACTTCTTGTAATTTCGTACTTTTTTTTCTGACAATAATACATGTAACATATATATATATGTGTGGAGACTTTAAATATATATATATATATATTAATCGTTTGTGCACCTAAGCTATTCTATGAAATGAAAGAAAGCAAGAAAAGTAAAGTTCAACCAAGGATCACCTTCCATATTTTGAAGAAAGTTTCATGAATCAAAATATTAAATGTAATATTAATATATATTTTAAAAAATTTCTCATAAAGAATATTTTGTTTATTTTAAATTAATTAAAATAAAAGAATGAATTTAATTAGATTGGTGTTTGTAATGAAAATAAAATAATTTCAAAATAATTTTTGTTTGGCTAAAAGTTTATTTACTTAGTACTTAGAGGTATATGGTACGAGTAAAAGTGTGTCTCCTTCCATATTATTACTAGGATAAACTTTTTGGACCATTAGTAGGTAATTCCAGGGGACATGGTTTTTTTGAATAATGGTAACTAGTGAGCTTACATTAATAAATAGAAACCAGTAATGAGTGCCCTAAATTATAATAGGTTTTCCCACAATATAAAACTATGTGTAAATAGAATAAATTTGATACACTTCTAGCAAGATATTAGATAGATGTTCCCATTATTTGAATATCAAAACCTGTCAAAACTAATAGTTTTGATTAGATTATGAAGATTTATTTAATTAGGTTTGATAAAAATATATTTAATGTTTATATAATTTTGTATAATTTTGATTAGACCTTATAGGTTTTTAATTATAATTAATAGATTTCTAATTAGGCCATATAGATTCCAGAGTAG
This sequence comes from Pinus albicaulis, assembly GCA_034641835.2. NCBI lineage: Eukaryota > Viridiplantae > Streptophyta > Pinopsida > Pinales > Pinaceae > Pinus > Pinus albicaulis. The sequence goes on from CM076584.1 coordinate 1,269,121,219, forward strand.
AATGGAAAGCTTGTAAATTTTTAATTAATTCTTGATGCATCATTAAATCCTATAGATCTTTTATATGATTTATAGATCTATATATGATTTATATATTTTTAATTAGTTGTAAAATATATAATCAAATGTTAAAAAATATAATTATAACATAGATATTTATTTAAGTTTTAAGTAAATATATTATGCAAACTTTAAAAAACATGTCATATTATAGGTAAAATAAGGTTTTAAGATATAATTATTTCTTCGATATATAGCTTGCCAAGTATAGGGTTTATAGGTTAGAAAAATGTGGACAAAATCCATTTTTTTAGGCTCTAATTTGTGGCTCTTAGGTTCAAAAAGTAAGGTTTATGATAACTTTTTATTTTTATTCTTAATTTATAATTTAGGAAGTTATAACTATCATCATTGAACTTAATTCATAAAATTGGGACTTGCTCATTTCATAGGATAAATATTCCATTAATAGAGCATTTATCACAACTTCGTTCTATACACACGGATTGAGTAGATTCTCTAATTTTGAGCCTTAAAATCATCACTTATGATATAAGAAAACTATGTTTTTCCTTTAATCCTAATTTATAATTTAGAAAGTTATAGCTATCATCATTGAACTTAATTAATAAAATTGGGACTTGCTCATTTCATAGGATAAATATTCCATTAATAGGGCATTTATCACAACTTTGTTCTATATACACGGCTTGAGTAGATTATCTAATTTTGAGCCTTAAAATCATCACTTATGATATAAGAAAACTAAGTTTTTCCTTTAATCCTTTGTTAAAAAAAAAATCATGTGTAGGTCATTTGCCATGCTTAAGGGCTACATGACTTCAAAGCCAAAACAAAAAGCCATGGTTTAGATCTAATTTTTTTAATTATGGTCATAAGGTATGTCCATAAGGATTATTTATCTTGTTGTTAATCCCTATTTTTTTTCCATTATTCTTCTTTTAAAGTAAATATTCCAACTGTAAGGGATATACAATGGTTAAATTCCATGTGCATAGCTTCTTTATTGTGTCCTTAAACACACATCATAACAAAAATCAACCACAATGTTGAATTTAGCTCCAACATTCAATATGTTTTTCTTCATAATATTGAGCATTCACTAGGTCTAAGAGTCAATATTAAACACCATCTTTTATTTAACACTAACATTTCTACATTTAGTGCTATATGGGGATTATATAACACTTTGTAAATTGAGTGTAGGATTAAGTAACTCAATGAGATCATCATTGAATCATGCATTCACTATTGCTCCTAATGTAGATTATTTTTTGTGTTGAATTCAAAATATATTTTGTTTTTTTTGCATTATAAATAGCTTCCACAATTATTTCAAATATAGGTTCTAACATATCTTCCACTGTAGCTCCAAGTTTCATTTGACTATAGGGTAGGTGCACAAACATGGATTCTTTTTCATTTCAAGAGGAACACATGTTCATTAATTTTTAGGAACATATGTTCACTTCAAGAATGCACACATGGTTTTGTTTAAATGACCTCACCCCAGAAAAAAAATCCTCACAAACCACTCCATAAGTTTCCACATTTATTTTTTAGTTAAAGATAACTTGCACATATTAAAAACATGTGTGTTTCTTAGCATATGCATTAGGAACATGCACACATTCATGCATGTAGAAATGATTAAAAGAAAACATAACTCATTTTTCTTCATTTTATCACCAATCCGTGGTGATTATTCCTCCATAAATAAGAGCATGATTTATCATCTAGGTCCAAAATCAACAAGGAAAAGTAGGTCCTAGACATTGCCATCACTTGCACTTGGAATTTTGTAAAGAGAAAAGTTTCATTTGTAAGCATATTTTATTTTAAAGGTCATTTTTAAAAAAAATTAAATTTTAGAAATTACATATTTTCAAAGAATTTTTTTCTAACTATTGGAATTGACAACTAGGGAAATCTTATACTCACATGACATGGGATTGATTCTTTTCACTACCATTACAACCATCAGGTGCAACCGGGTGCACCATGCTACCCCTAATGTAAACACAAGTTAATCGTGGGATCGAACAAAGGGCCTCATAATAATTTACATAATATTATTTTATAAGGGAACCTACATCCCTAAGGCCTCCAAGAAAATTTTGCTATCATTTAGCTACAAGTGCTATTTCATCACCTTGGAGAAAAACCTCGTATGAGAACCCAAACCCTAACTCCCAACAAAGCCCATACAATTAAATTAATCAAGGCATAAATGACTTCAAAGACCTAAATGGAGATATTAGGAACACAAGAGATCCATCTTATGTTTCTTTGGCCACTCTACTTGTCATTATTGTTGCTTACATTATCCATGCCCGTGGTCATTTATCTGATATATCTAAATATAGGGATGTGATGAGAGAGTACTACTCAACTAGCATTAGTAAGGAAGAGGTGAAAATTTTGATAGCAAAGAGAGTATTATTGACACAAGAACCAACCAATCACTTGATCCAAGAAAGTAATTGTGTAATGAATAAACACACACACACACACAATAATAATAGTAATTAAAGGACATGTCTCTAATAAAGAGAATGATTCTTAACGAAAGGGAACTTCCACTTAGTTATATATATATATGGCCCTCATTTATAATTCAATCATAGAAAACATTACTACCTATGGCATACAAATCCAACAATTTGTCTTGACGATTGGATAAATTGATTGTATCATTGAAACTTACTAAATAATTGTCAATTGTTTTCCATTTTTACCCTTAGTTCCTTGACATGGATTATATTTGTGATCTATTTTGGTGTTCACCAAACTTCCAACACATGTTTAACGAACGGATCGAAACACGTGATACCCCATCATCACCCACAAATGCCCTATTTCTTGTCAATGTGATTCAACATGTGGCACTGCCACATAAGAAAAATATTAATCTCATGGATGGTTTTGGAAACTTCGATCTTAATTATACATGTTAAGGTGTAACAAGTGGTAAGAAGTGAGTTAAAGATTAGATTTACTAAATTTTAATCATATCCATTGAATATCGCATTATTCTTATCCAATTGACTAAATGGAGAAGAAGTAATATATATTTTCCATAATAGGTTCGCTTGTGTTAGATGGAAATGGGAAGGAATGGGTTGAAATATAATATACAAATTACAAATAGATAAGATAAGATGGTATATAGTATTGATGTCAATACAAAGTGGGGGTGCTTAATAGAATCATATTAAGAATAATAAAAAAAGAAAGAATGTGAAGCAAAATAGTTTCATGCAACATGAAGAAACAAATTTCAGATTCCATATAAGTTGGAGGTTACTTTAAGAGGAGGATGTAAAATATAGGAAGATTTAGAAAACATAAGTGGAAATAGAAAATAAGAAATATGTCTCACGATCTACTAGATTTGGGATATGTCTAATCTTCTAGCATCCTAGGATGATGTTTAATAATAATCACTATGTGGTAAGCTTATTTTTCAACACGAGCATATCTATACTTCTGAGTTATTTTATGTGAACAGTCAAGTCTATGATGGTCGACTCTAACTAGTTCCACTCAAGGCTACCAACTTGATTAGGTCAAGGTACTAAGTTACACTAGTCCATGGCATTTTAAGAGTCTTCCATCAATTATTCACTGCATCAACTTCTTGAAGTGAGATTGGTCAGGCCAAACAAATATTGATGGATTTTTATCCAAGCACATAATATATATCATGATAGTTGTCTCTCATGATAATTCATGGTGAACATATATTTGGTTTTATTAATTTTTCTCCTCACAACCTAATCCTCCCCCTTAATCATCTACTCTGCAACACACCATCAACTGTACGCCATCACTTCATCTACTCTCTTTCTACATAGTTGTGCATAATCATACCACATTCCATATCTTCCATTAGATGCCACTTAATGGACTATTATTAGCCATCAATTCCTCTACTCTCTTCTTGCATAATGGTGCACATCCATACTGCATTTTTGTATCTTCCATTAGAACATTAAGTGCACTACCAAGTTTGGAACCATCCTATATAAAGTAAGATGCTTATGTACCACTCTATAGTGTGAAGTCACTGACTAGATAAAACACACTTCTAAGTATTGATTAGGGAGGCCAAATGGTTCCAACAAGGTAAAGTGTGCCTCAAGTAAGAGTAATAAGAGTACACCTCAAGAAGATAAATAGGAAAGGAGAGGCTTCTTAGAGATATTTTTGTAGGAATTTTTAGAGGGAAGAAAGACCTAGAATTTGTCTTACACTCTATCTAGTTTTGTAATGTATATTGTAATTGTGATGTTTGTCATGTAAAGATCATGCTACCATGAGTAATTAATTGAAGATCAATATTGTTTTGACTTAGAATTATATATATGTGATGCCTATTGTGATCTTTATGTTTAAAATACACAATATTTAAGATATTTTAATGCATATTTACAATAATTTCTAAATTATGATATTTCTAAGATGTCTCTTTGGCCCTATCCCATGATTTCATAGCCTAAATGTTCTTAAGTTCTTATAAAATATTGTACTAAGTTGGAAGGTCAATATTGTACTAAGTGACAAAATAAAAATGCATTCACAAGATTTCATTTAGATCCAAAAAAAAAATTATAAGTTGCAATATGGAGCTATATATATGGTAAATTTACCCATTTAATTTAGAATACAATTAAAGAACAAGAGAGGGTGTTATCACACACCGAGATTTTGGATTTCGAGCAAATTTGAAGGAAAATTTTCCTTAGAGTAAAATGCATGCCCTAGACTCAAATTTGACCCAAATTAGCTCAATTTTTAGAAAGTGTAATTTATACTTTGACACTTGTATATAACCTTTTATTGAAATTTTCATATAGAAACATTCCTATTGTGCATAAATGCTAAAAATTTCCATGTAAAACTAAAGAGCATGATAGGTGATCTGAAAATGGTTTGGATAACTTGTTATGTATTTCAAGAACCTCCCACTCAGTTTTAACAATTAAATGATCTAGCTTGTACTTGAAATTTGCAGAATTTACACTTGGAAGTGGTGTATGGTTTTTAATTGTTTATGTGTCTTAAGTTCATTTGTTCTTGCTAAAATTTAACATGTATAACAACAACATAATGCAGAAATAAAACATTTAAACACAACAGCAAAATTAATCTAGGATTTCACCCAAATCTTGTGGGCTACATCTCCTTTGAGCTTTGTCATCTTGAATCGGCTCTTTGGGATTATGGTAAGGTTTCTTTTACAAGTTACACACTTAACTCCAATGGATAATAAACTGATCCAAAGGGCTGAGAATACCATCTATATCCCTCTCATGGTTGTCCAAACTCTGCAAACAACTTTAGGCTCCCTTTGACACGATTCCTTCTGTCGGTGCTCTGAGCTACTCTGAGCTTCTAAATGGCACAAAATCCTTTAAAATTATGTTTCTGTCATTGAAACCACTCCTGATGTATCCAACACATATTAGATACCAAATATCAACTGATAAATTGCTCAAATCGAGCACTACATCCCAAACTAGGCTATCCTCCACGGTTTGCCCAAGGCTGCCCAAAACTTCACATCAGATTATCGAGCTCTAGAAGTTATAAAAATGTTCTGAAACCACTTTCATTGGTTCCAAAATTTCTGAAATAGTCAATATAGACTATTCATTCATAAAAAATGGCCTCCATCTGCTCCGGTTTCGCCTCTAACACCTGTCGGCACCCCTTGGCACTAGGGTCACTGAAAACTTCTATGCTAGGTTTTCAACATCTAGAAGTCCTAAAAACTTTCTGAAACCTCTACCATTAGATTCAAAATTATTTTTACAGTCAATAATGACTACTGGTTCGCTGCATATGGTCTCTAGCTGCTCTCGCTAGGGCCTGCACTACTGCTGGCAAAAGTTGACACTTATGGCCCTTGGAAATTTATTGAAGCTTTTCGGCTTTCTAAAGTTCTCTAAAAGCTCTAAAAACCATATCATCAGATTCATAACATCTGAAATATCAAATTTTGACTATTGGATCTCTGGATAAGGCCTCTAGCTCCCCTAGCTAGGCCTCAAAATGATTTTGCCTCTTGGTGACCCTGATGGCCCCTTGAACTTCATTGAAGAAAAAAATTGCTTAGAATCTTTCTGATGGCTCTATAACATGCTCCATTGAGTCCAGAAGGTCTGAGATAGTCGAAATTCACTATTTTTACACTCAATTTGGTTCAATAATGAGGTAGTTATGGCAAAAACAAAATTCGCCTAATATTTCTCAAAAACCTCCTCCAAAACCGGAGGAACTCCAGTTAAGAGCGCCAATTTTGGCCAATTCCTTGAAAAAAAGCGGAATGAACCCAAATTAAGTGGGACCGTTAGTATTTGCATTAAATTTTTGAGGGGCGGGGTCACATGTGACCTCCGCCGAAACTGCCTTTGAAACTGCGGCTTATCCATCCACCCAACCTCCGCATTTAATTATAAACGAGCTCTGGACACATGTTAAATCGCCAACGTTAACCGTTGCTTCATATCCACTGCAGAGTGGAGGCCTTAAGGCCTGGTTTAGAGCGCCTGGTTGTATGGTGTCGGGGCTAGCCCTTAAATTTTTTCTGCCAATTACAATTTTAAAACATAAATAGAATCCGCCACCGATACATGTTAAGTATCTCCCTTGTGGCCTAACGGTAAGGCACATATGCTGTTTGGTGCATGGTCATTCGTTCAACTCTCGCAGACTATAAAGAAAATTTTAATATGCCATCCACCTCCGGCCTGGGGCCACGTGGCTGCCTCCGGGCCTGCCACGTGGCAACCCGTGATTGGCCTAAAATTAACAAGTCAAACCATCAACGAATAGAACCTTGCCAAATGTCGGAATATGATTCGGTTGAATGGAATATTCTTGGGAATATTTTGAGGAATATTCCTCTAATATTCCTTGGAATATTCTTTTTTAAAAATTTTCCAAATTAATAAAGTCAAACTTGGTCAACTCATTTTTGGAGTTTACTGGCCATTTTCAAACCTCAATAACTTCTGTATACGACCTCTGTTTTGCGAACTGTTGACGGTGCCAGAATCGCAACGACAAGACCTTTCTGGTCGTTCAAGTTGCAAATATTTCCGAGCACTTTGATTTGAGCATTTTTTAAAACTTGGACATGATCTCCTAATCACACCTCCCCACTGGGAATCTTTTGGACCCCAAAAGACTGATATACTTATCTGTACAGTAGATGAGAGTACAACACCCTCTTCTCTTCAGCCTCCAAACACTTGCCTTGCATGGCTAGTGACTTTGAACCACAACTAGAAAGAAATTGACACTTCCCTTCCTGGATGCACTTGTCATCCTGTCTAGAACTGTCTTTCTTGCACTCACTTAGAAATTTCTGGTGAGAAATTTGCAGAAGGAAACTGAACATCACTGCCTTGATCAATGATCCAAGGTGGCTCAAACAAATGAGAGATTACAACATAAAATAGATGCATACAACCGAAATTTTCGTATGTACAAAGGAGTATGTCTTACTGTGTTAAGAATCCCATCCACTTCTGACCAAGCCACTTCCATGGTGACTTTTGCTGCTGTAACTCTTCTTCATGTGAAACTTCCATTTTCATATCAATAATGGAATCCTTGGTTCCACCTTCGCCAGTATTTATGTCCTCTTGCTGCATGTGCTTGGGATGACTAGTTGGATGCAAAGTTCAACGATGGGAAACAATATGTCCTCTCTTCTGGAAATATGTGCAAGTCTTATGCACCTTCTTTGAAAGTTTCCTTTGACTCATATGCTTCTTGTGTGCTTTCCTCCTCATCTAGCATCTCAAAACATCATGTTTAAATCGACCACAATATGTACAACAAATATTTCTTCCATTTACGCATGTAAAATTATCATGCCTTGCAGAAACATAATCAAATTGATCATGGGAAGATTTATACCTCTTGTGTTGCTTTGCATGTTCATCCTTTTTTCCTTAATGAGGAGATGAACTAGTAGAGGCTCCAACATTCATTTGCAGACTAACATCATCGTTCTTGTCTTGAAAACTGCCTGAACTTGCATGCTTTCCATAAGTTACATATCTACCATCTTATTTCTACAATAAAGGCTTAAAGAAATGGCAATCATCTTGGAAAAAAATTTAACATTTTTGCATCTTAGAACTTGTAACAAAAGTTCTATTTGAAGTAGCATCACATGCCTTCATGGCTTTGGAGTCTTCGCCATTAAATTGCACATAACCAAGACCAATATTCTTGGGTTGTTCCTCAGCCAAAATAGGATCAACCATGCCTTGTGCATGCTTGCCTAAGCCCTTGCCTTCATAGCCCATTTTATCATTAACTTGGACCTTATACCTCTCGTATTCTTTTCGAAAGAACCAACACTTCTTTCTAAAGAGGAAAATGAAGACAAATTAGAGTGGATTACCTCTTCCTCATGCATTTTCTTGGTCAAAGCCTCTTGGGCTTGATGGAGCTGCATCTCCATATCATGCAATATTTGAATAATTTATTCCTTCTCTTGCTTCATGGCAAACAATTTCTCACGAAGTTCAGTTATTTCTCTTCTATCCTCAAACAGAATCTGCACCATGTCCTTCAATATAATAAATTCACGTTTCATATCTTCATCGAAGAATATTGTGAAGGAGGAAACCTCACTTGTAGAATTTGTCATTATGATGTCAATGAAAAAAAGTAACTTCAAAAAATTTCACAAATCATTCAAAACAAATGACAAATCTTTTTTAAACCAAATTGCTATAGAGACAAACTCTTATTCAACCAACCAAACAACAAACAAACTCCAAGAGCTTCTTAACAAACAATCGTCAAGAGGGTTTGTGTTCAAAGGGTTACCTTGAGGTCCTTTGGGTTAAGGAAGATGCCTTTAGCCCTTTCTTCCTTTTTTTCCTCTCCAGGACTTAGCTAATCAATAGCTATCTCTTCACCTCTAGCAAAATTCAAACAGTGGTCAGTTTGCAAACAATAAAACAGTCAATCTTTACATTGTTTAAACACCTTTAAAGTTATACAAGAAATATCTTACTCTTGCCAATCAAGCAACCAAGTGCTCTGATACCAACCTAATATAAAAATGGTTTGGATAACTTTTTATGTATTTCAAGAACCTCCCACTCAGTTTTAACAATTAAATGATCTAGCTTGTACTTGACAATTTGCAGAATTTATGCTTGAAAGTGGTGTATGGTTTTTAACTATTTATGTGTCTTAAGTTCATTTGTTCTTTCTGAAATTTAACATTTATAACAACAACATAATGCAGCAATAAAAAATTTAAACACAACAACAAAATTAATCTAGGAGTTCACCCGAATCTTGTGGGCTATGTCTCCTTTGAGCTTTGTCATCTTGACTCGACTCTTTGGGATTATGGTAAAGTTTCTGTTACAAGTTCCACACTTAATTAAAATGGATACTAAAATGATCCAAAGGGCTGAGAATATCATCTATATCCCTCTCATGGTTGTCCAAACTCTGCAAACAGCTTTAGGCTCCCTTTGACACGATTTCTTTTGCCGGTGCTCTAAGCTACTCTAAGCTTCTAAATGGCACAAAATCCTTCAGAATTATGTTTATGTCACTGAAACCACTCCTTCTATATCCAGAACATATCATACACCAAATATCAACTAATAAATTGCTCAAATCGAGCACTGCATCCCAAACTAGGCTATCCTCCATGGTTTGCCCAAGGCTGCCCAAAACTTCACATCAGATTATCGAGCTCTAGAAGTTATCAAAATTTTCTGAAACCACTTTCATTGGTTCCAAAATTTCTTAAATAGTCAATATAGACTATTCATTCATCAAAAATGGCCTCCGGCTGCTCCAGTTTCGCCTCTAACACCTGTCGGCACCCCTTGGCACTAGGGTCACTGAAAACTTCTCTACTGGGTTGTAAAAATTTAGAAGTCCTCAAAACTTTATGAAACATATACCATTAGATTAAAAATTATTTTTACAGTCAATAATGACTACTGGTTTGCTGCATATGGTCTCTAGCTGCTCTCGCTAGGCCCTGCACTACTGCTAGCAAAAGTTGGCACTTATGGCCCTTGGAAATTTATTGAAGATTTTTCGGCTTTCTAAAGTTCTATAAAATCTCTAAAAACCATATCATCAGATTCAAAACATCTGAAATATTGAATTTTGACTATTGGATCTCTAGATAAGGCCTCTAGCTCCCCTGGCTAGGCCTCAAAATGATTTTGCCTCTTGGTGACCCTAATGGCCCCTTGAACTTCATTGAAGAAAAAAATTGCTTAGAAGCTCTCTGATGGTTCTATAACATGCTCCATTGAGTCCATAAGGTCTGAGATAGTTGAAATTGACTATTTTTGCACTCAATTTGGTTCAATAATGAGGGAGTTATGGCAAAAACATAATTTTCCCAATATTTCCTAGAAACCTCCTCCAAAACTGGAGGAACTCCAGTTAAGAGTGCCAATTTTGGCCAAATCCCTGAAAAAAAGGTGGAACTTGCCCAAATTATGCAGGATCGTTAGTAGTTGCATTAAATTTTTGAGGGGCGGGGTTACATGTGACCTCCGCCGAAACCCCCTTTGAAACTGCGGCATATCCATCCGCCCGACCTTTGCATTTAATTTTAAATGAGCTCTAGCCACATGTTAAACCGCCAAAATTAATCGTCGCTTCATATCCGCTGTGGAGTGGAGGACTTAAGGCCTGGTTCAGAGCACTTGGTTGTATGGTGTTAGGGCTAGCCCTTAAATTTTTTTCGTCGGTTACAATTTTAAAACACAAATAGAATCAACCACCGATACATGTTAAGTATCTCCCTTGTGGCCTAACGGTAAGGTGCATATGTTGTTTGGTGTGAGGTCATGTGTTCAACTCTCACAAAATATAACGAAATTTTTAATATGCCATCCACCTCCAGCCTGGGGCCACGTGGTAGCCTCCGGGCCTGCCACGTGGTAACCCATGATTGGCCTAAAATTAAAAAGTCAAATCATCAACGAATAGAACCTTGCCAAATGTCGGCATATGATTCGACCAAATGGAATATTCTGGGGAATATTTCGAGGAATATTCCTAGAATATTCTTTTTAAATTTTTTCCAAATTAATAAAGTCAAACTTGGTCAACTCATTTTTGGAGTTTACTAGCCGTTTTCAAACCTCAATAACTTCTGCATATGACCTTGGTTTTGTGAACCGTTCATGGCTCCAGAATCACATCAATGAGACCTTTCGAGTCGTTCAGGTTGCAAACATTTCTGAGCACTTTCATTTTTGAGCATTTTTAAAAACTTGGACATGATCTCCTAATCACTAGGCTACACTAAAATGCACACTCAACTCTTAAACTTCATTCAAATTTTCATTTAAAATGTAATTGGATAACAAGAGATGTTCCTTTCATGCATCGAGATTTGGGATTTCATGTAAATTTGAAAGAAAAAATTCCTTTGAGTAAAATGCATGCCCTATACTCAATTTTGACCCAAATTTAGTTGTTCAACTTTGGAAAAATGTTTAATTTTTTATTTGACATCTATATATAACCTTACATAGGCATTTTCAGATAAAAACTTCCCTACTATGGACACATGTTAAGAATTTCCCTATAAAACCAAAGGACACGTCAGGCTACACTATAATGCACAACTACCCCTCAAAACTCATTCAATTTGAGCGTTTAAAATTGTAAATAATTTTATATTTCATTTTACATATTTCTATATACTTAATTTTTCATTTTTAGTTATAAAAGGACTATACTCTACAAAAAAATGTAGGATATGCCTAGTAAAATGTAATATTCCCAATTAGTCCTAAGCTAATTGGAATATTCATTTTTGGTTTATGTCTTTGTTTAAAGAATAAAAGTGTAAAGGAGGTCCATCATACTCCTAAATACTGAATAAATTAATGCCAAATGTAAAAAGGCTAAATCTTGGTTGCTAAATCAAGCACCCTTAGGTGTGAAAGGGGCTAGACATTTTGACTAGGTCAACCTTGACCAAATCTACAGCGTTGTCTTGGAGGAGTGGCCATCAACGAGGCACGACGTAGTTTTAGATGGAGATGCCTTGTGTGAAAGGAGTGATATCATTGGAAGTGGTTTAGGGTTTGAAAGCTCTTAACTTATAAAAGGAAGAGGATGGCAGCATTAGAAGGTTGTTGATGATATGTTATTTTTCTGAGTATATGGCCGGTTTAGACATATCTCATTCTCTTGCTATTTAGCTGAGAATAATGCTGTTTAGCATTGGGTGTTCCTGATCAGGAATCCCACCTCTTTCCTTGAGAGGCCTCTTGGAAGAGTTTGTGTTGCATAGTCCACTATTTGGCTAAAGGCCAAGCTTCTTATTTTAACTAAAATGCAGATCCTCTTGAGGGTTTGGTTGTATTTGCTAGCTACAACAAGTGGAGGTTAGATCTATTCAGATCTAAGCCATTTCAATGCTCCTTTTCAGTGGAGGAGGATTATATTGCATTGGGAGGAGAGTATTGGATAGCCTGAGCTTCATTTTCTAATCTTGGCATGTGGCAACCATATTCTAAACCCTACTGTGTAGTTTTACTTCAAGATCTGTGTTATTCCTGTAGGTGTTGTTGCAGGGTCTTTTGGCACATCATTTGGAGGATATGAAGTGTAATCAACAATTGTTGTAGTCTAATAAAATAGCGTTGTAAAGCCCTTTTCAGTTTTAATACATGGTTGCAACACCTCTTTTTGAGGATTTTCTTCTATTGGAGACTTCTATTTCCTGTTATACATCTTATGGGCCATCTTGTACATCTATTTTTCTGTTGTAAATGTAAATGAAGGGTCTCCATATTGGCATAATTCTTTGTCTTCGATGATCTGCGTTATTTTCCTGCAAATTTACATTTTATTGTTGCATTCCCCATTTGGGAATACTACACTGGTACCCGAGAATCATCTTGTTACAGCCTGTGCTTTCTAAGAAGCCAATATTTCTTCTTCTGAAGAAGAGCCTCTTACTGATAGAGAGAAGAGGTATCTAAAGAGAAGACAGAAGAAGTTTGATTACACAAATGACAATGAAGACAAGGGTAAAGCCCCTGTATCTGCAAGTGAAGAAGAAAAGGATTTTCCAAAGATCCTTCTTAGAGCCATGAAAGATCTTGCTAGAGATATCAAAGAGATGGGAATGGACAGAATCAAAGAATCCCCTAAAGGATTCCATCTTGTAGAAGGCTCTGGAATGTCTCTGTTGATCAGCGGTTGTCGTTGATGTCAACCCAAGTAGCACCAGGGGCTAACCCAATATTGCATGGGAATTTTGACCTACCAAATTAATATATTCTAGGTCAATAATTATTTTTATGGTTTTTACTTGTCGAGATGTTTCCGTTGATATATGGCACACCATGTAATTCTTCACAGTTTGAGAGATATTCATGTTTGAAGTTTGTACCCCCAGTTAGTGGGCTAAAATCCCATGGGGTTGGGGCATGGGTCATTGAAAAGTCATAATTAATATTTTTTAAGCTCATAAAATCCCTCCCACTTTCACTTGTTGAAGCCCCTCTCAACTTAAGCATTCATATAAATTGTGATCTTCATTTCCTCCTTATGCAAGGGATTTGGCCATCTGAAACAGGTCATCGTGGAATTTTCGCTCTAAATTTTTTTATACAAAGGTTCAGAAGATAAAAATTTTATGAGACGAAGAAAAAATCCTAAGGAAGCTGCAGTAAAAATTTCAGATCAAGGTGCGCAATATTTTTGGAGATATGATCTGTGGAAGTCAGCGATTGTGCAGGCTCTTGAAATTCATCTCAAAGAAGTGACCTTGGTAAATTCGTCATAAATCTCTCTCTGAGTATTGGATTGGAATTTCGTAAAAAATGGAAGATCGTGCACAGTATTTACTTTGCGCTCTATCAATTTCAGATCCAAATGAAGAAAAAAAATGACACGTGGCACGCCGTACAAGTGCGCTCTACTGAAACAGTCCATAATTAGGGCATTGTGAGAGATTGGGCATAAATATCTCTTGAAGAATCCAAATTGGGTTAGAATTGTGGCATTGGAAAGAAGACTTAGAGGACTACTACAAGACCAAAAAACATATATTGAGGATATGAAATAACATAGATACACCAGATTCAATATCGAGCTCCTAGAAGGCAAGAAAAAGCTAGATCATGTGTTGTCAAGGATTGCAAAGGACCAAAATTTCTATGGCAGAAAAGCAAAGCAAGGTGTAGCAGAGGGTAGCATGAAAAGAGCACCAACCAAGGTGCATACAACATCAAGAAGTTCATCATATGAAATCTTCAAGTGGGCAGCACTGCATACAATCATTGTAAAGGTATCATTGTACTAAGTCATTGTAAATACATTATTGTAAAAATTGTACTAGTGTCTATCTGCCAAGGGTTGAAGAGGTAGTGTTGGGAAGTCTAGGATCATCATTAGGTGGTTGTGTCAAAGTTGGGGTTATGGTCTAGTATATCTTCTTCTTCTACATCATTCTATATCATTGTAAAGTGGACCATTTTCCCTGGTACAGGAGTCCATTATTATTTTATTCTTCTATAGGGTGGTAGGGTGGTGCTAGGGTGAGTTGTAGCTCATTGGGTGTTGGGGCATCCGTTTAGTTGAATATTGAAGAATCTCAGGCGTTGGAGCATCCATCTAATGGGATCTGGAGAAGAATTCTTTTCTAGATTCTAGGAAGTTGGAGCTTTATTTTCAATTGGAGTTGAATATTAAAGAATTATTAGAAAAGCATTAGGTGATTTTTGTCTCGAAGTGGGTTTCCACCTTAAAAAATGTGTGCATTTGTGTTCCTCTTGTTTGCTGCTATCATTGTGCAAACACTGATAATAATTTAAGATTAACTAATTTTCTAATTGAAAGGAATACTGATTCACCCCCACCCTCTTAGTATTTCCAACAATTGGTATCAGCGCTTGGTTCCTTCAATAGCAGTTTAACAGATGGAAGGAGGTCATGGTGCATACCAAGAATGGTGTACCTCTATTCAATGAAAATAATTATGCACTTTGGAAAGGAAGAATGGAGATCTATCTCTTGGCGTAAGGTTACGAAGTATGGGACACTGTTCAAAATGGATTTACATCAACCGCGGATGAACAAGGTAAGAAAAGTTTGGTAAATGATGCAAAAGCAAAGAATATTATTATTAGTGGACTTATTGAATTTGCTTATCATAAGGTTTTGGGTTGTAAAACTGCCAAAAATGTATGGGACAAGCTTGATAATATATATGCAGGTGACTCAAATGTCAAAGAAGCAAAGCTTCAAATCTATAGAGCAAAATTTGAGCAACTTAGAATGAAAGAAGATTGCAACATTGTTGCATACTTCCAATACGTTGATGAAATAACCAATACTCTGGAAGGATTGGGAGAGCCAGTTGATGAGAAGACTATTATACGGAAGATTCTTAGAACGTTACCGGGGAGATTCAACCCAAAGGTATCGGTCTTAGAATACAGTGCAAATCTGGACAAACTCAGCAAAGAGGAATTACATGGAGTTCTCATAGCATATGAAATGAGACTTGATGAAGAAGAAGGTACTTCGCATCTAGAAACTGCGTTCGTTGCATCTAAGAAAACCAATAAGGATAAACAACCTTCAATTGAAAAGACATGCACCTGCAAGTGTGAAGAAAAGGGAGATGATGAAGAAGGTCTTTCAGATGAAGAAAATGCTTACTTCACGAGAAAACTACAAATTGGTAAGGGACAATTCAAAGGTAAAATTCCATTGATATGTTTCAGCTGTAATGAGGTTGGGCATTTTGCAGCAAAATTTCCAAACAAAAGTAATGGCAACTCAAAAAGAAAGAAAGGCTTTAAGAAATTCAACAAGCAAGGATCCAAAAGGAACTTTCTCTCTAAAGAAGATAGCTCATCATCCAATGAAGACAATGATAGTGAAGAAGAAGCCAATGAGAGAGTATTGTTTATGGCCAAGCACAATAAGCAAGAGGTATCAAACAACAAAGAAGAAGGATGGACCATAGAAGAATTTTATGAGGAAGCAATCAAGCTTATAAAAGATCTCAAGGTGGAGAAGATCCGTTCCAAAACTCTTGAAGAACAAGTTCAAGGTCTCAAAATTGAAGTTGAAGAACACAAATGCATTGAAGAGTCACTTCAAAAGAATTTGGAAGAAAGAAACCAAGAAAGGGAAGAATTAGAAGCTGAAGTAGTCTCGCTGCGTGAGGAAGTGAAGAAAGGAAAAACTATCCAAAACTATGCCAACAACTCAAGGGCATTGGAAGAACTCATCAATAATCAACGATCTTACAACGACAAAACTGGCATCGGTTACAAAGAAGAAGAAGCAGGACCTTCTACAACAAAATACAATGAACCTATGAGATCTGACATGCATGTAGACTTCATTGGACAAGATTCACAAGAACGGCCTTGGAAGACAATTCCTCGACGAAAATTTCCATCCAGGTACCAACATATTTTTTATGGCTACTGTTATTCATGTGGAAAATTTGGTCATAAATCTGTAGAATGTCGCACGTACCCTAGGAACGAATACAATTCCAGGAGATTTATCAAATATGAACCTCCCAGGGCTCAGCGAAAGATCAATAGATTTGAAAATTTAAGAAATAATATTGAATGTTACAAATGTCGAAAATTTGGACACATAGCCAAAGACTGCAGACTTGAAAATCCTCCAGAAGAATCTTCGAAGCCACAGAATGAACGAACATGGAAGAAGAAGAAGAATGATAATTGTGCTCTCGCTCTCAAGGCTCAAAAGAACAAAGATGTGTGGTATGTTGATAGCGGTTGCTCAACGCATATGATTGGAGATAGAAATAAATTTGTATCTCTGAAAGAGAAGAAGGATGGAACCGTGTCCTTTGGAAATGATGGATCTTCAAATGTTATAGGATCAGGTACTGTCACTCTCGGAAGCAAAGATTCTCTAGCCAATAATGTTCTGTTGGTTGAAAACATGAATCACAATTTGCTCAGTGTTGGACAAATGTGTGATCAAGGACACACAATACTATTCAACTCCACGAAATGTGAAATCAGGAAAGGCATGTATGGTGAAATTGTGGCTACAACAAGTCGAGCTCCAAATGACATATTGTTCTAGATGAAGCAACCAAAGCATGTCTAATAGCTAAAGAGGATGATACAATAATTGGTAGCAATGATGATTGACTAAGCAAGAAGTTTGCTACAAAGGTGCAAAGTGATTTCAAGATGTCTCTACTTGGTGAGTTGACATACTTCTTAGGGCTTCAAATATCTCAGCAAGAGAAAGGAATATTTATATGTCAATCCAAGTACATCAAGGAAATGCTCAAGAAATTTAAATGGAAGATTGCAAACCCATCCTTACTCCAATGGTAACAGGTTGAAAATTGAGCATAGACGACTCATCTAGGGATGTGGATCAAAGGTTGTATAGATCTATGATTAGTAGTCTTCTATATGTAACAGTCTTCTGACCAGATGTTATGAAATCAGTTGGAGAAGTAGCAAGATTCCAAGCAGCACCAAAAGAATCACATATTAAATATTCGCCAACATTGGACTATCTTCGCCAGAAGCTTGGGATTCTCCCAAGTTCTCATTAGATTTTCCTTTTTTAGAATATAAAGGGGGATTGGAACCGTGTATAGTTCTGCAGGACGGTTGTGTGTCAGTGCGAGTGGAAGTGTGTACAGGTCCACAAGATGGTTGTGTTTCAAGGGGAGTTACCCTTTTCCATTGATGTCAAAGGGGGAGAGAATGTTGTAGGAAGAGGTGTCATGATCACAGGGGGAGTACTTGTGTTGCCATCAATGCCAAAGGGGGAGATTTTTGATCAGTGGTTGTCATTGATGTCAACCCAAGCAGAACCAAGGGCTAAACCAATATTTCATGGGAATTTTGACCTACCAAATTAATATATTATGGGTTAATAATGATTTTTATGGTTTCTACTTGTCGATATGTTTCCGTTGATATATGGCACGCCATGTAATTCTTCACGGTTTGAGAGATATTCATGTTTGAAGTTTGTACCCTCAGTTAGTGGGATAAAACCCCATGGGGTTGGGGCATGGGTCATTGAGAAGTCATAATTAATATTTTTTAAGCTCCTAAAATCCCTCCCACGTTCACTTGTTGAAGCCCCTCTCAACTTAAGCATTCATATAAATTTTGATCTTCATTTCCTCCTTATGCAAGGGATTTGGCCATCTGAAAAAGTTCATCGTGGAATTTTCGCTCTAAATTTTTTTATAAGAAGTTTTAGAAGCTGAAATTTATATGAGGCGAAGCCAAAATCTTGAGGAAGCTGTAGTAAAAATTTTAGATCAAGGTGCGCAATAGTTTTGGAGATATGATCTATGGAAGTCAGGGTTTTTGCAGGCTCCTGAAATTCATCTCAAAGAAGTGACCTTGGTAAATTAGTCATAACTCTCTCTATGAGTATTGGATTGGAATTTCGTAAAAATTGGCAGATAGTGCACAGTCTTTAATTTTAGCTCTATCCATTTCAGATCCAAATGAAGAAACAATGACACGTGGCATGTCGTACAAGTGCGCTCTACTGAAACAACCCATAATTAGGGCATTGAGAGAGATTGGGCATAACTCTCTCTTGAAGAATCTAAATGGTCAGACCTGTGGCATTCGAAAGAAGACTCAGAGGACTACTACAGGACCAAAAATTGGATTTTGAGGATCTGAAATAACATAGATACACCAGATTCAATATCGAGCTCCTAGAGGGCAAGAAAAAGCTAGATCATGTGTTGTCAAGGATTGCAAAGGACCAGAATTTCTACGACAGAAAAGAAAACCAAGGTGCAACAGAGGGTAGCATGACAAGAGCACCAACCAATGTGCATAACAACAGCAAGAAGTTCATCATATGAAGTCTTCATGTGGGAAACACTACATACAATCATTGTAAAGGTATCATTGTACTAAGTCATTGTAAATACATTATTGTAAAAATTGTACTAGTGTCTATCTGCCAAGGGTTGAAGAGGCAGTGTTGGGAGGTCTAGGATCATCATTAGGTGGTTGTGTCAAAGTTGGGGTTATGGTCTATTATATCTTCTTCTTCTATGTCATTCTATATCATTGTAAAGTGGACCATTTTCCTTGGTATGAGAGTCCATTCTTCTTTTATTCTTCTATAGGGTGGTAGGGTGGTGCTAGGGTGAGTTGTAGCTCATTGGGTGTTGGGGCATCCGTTTAGTTGAATACTGAAGAATCTCGGGTGTTGGAGCGTCCATCCAGTGGGACCTGGAGAAGAATGCTTTTCTATATTTTAGGAAGTCAGAGCTTTATTTTCAATTGGAGTTGAATATTAAAGAATTATTAGAAAAGCATTAGGTGGTTTTTTCCTAGAGTGGGTTTCCACCTTAAAAACTGTGTGCATTTTTGTTCCTCTTGTTTGATGCTATCATTGTGCAAACACTAATAATAATTGAAGATTAACTAATTCTCTAATTGAAAGGAATACTGATTAACCCCCCCCCCTCTTAGTATTTCCAACAGTCTCATCACTGGAATGATCAACCAGTGCATCAGCCACAAGTTTCCCAACGCTCTACCATGCCTACCTTTTTGGCTGTGGGAAATGAAGGGTTTCAAGAGCATGAATCCCTTGAAGAATATTTTGAAGAATATGAGTCTCAAAGTCATAGATTCAAAGATAACATGAGCTTTCAAAATTTTTGTCACATAAAGGACAATAGAAGATCAAGGCATCATCATAAAGGTGGTGGATTCATTAAAAATCATGATCGAAACCACACTATGGGCAGATTATTTTTACCCAAATTTGATGGGTCATCTAAGTGTTTTTCCAAATATTGGGTAGAAAAACTTAACATCTACTTTTAGTTGAACAATGTCCCAGAGATGGAGGCTAACAAGATTGTAACGCTGCACTTTGAAGGTGAAGCACATGATTGGTGGTTCCATGGCTTGCCTACATTGGGTCATTCCAATGTGACTACTTATTTAGAGTTCACTAGAAGGCTGGTGGAAAGATTTGATATAAGATATCCGGAGGCACCATTCACGAGTCTTGCAAAGTTGAAACAATCAGGTAATACAAAATCTTACATTTCTGAATTTTTAAGATTATCTGTTATGGTTCCGATTTGTCTGCAGCAAGAAGAGTGTACATGTTCATCGATGGTTTAGATGAACCTCTTCATGGGTTGGTTAAATCTACCAAGTCCACTACCCTTCATGATTCTACTGAAAGGGCTAGAGACCTTCAAGATGCCTTGCCAAAAGAAAAGGCAAGGTTTCAGCATAAGCCTTATTTTCCTTCAAAGGGAAAGGGATAAAAAGCTGCTCCTTTAAAGGAGAGCTCATACAAGAAGCCTCTTGATGATGAAGTCCGGAAAGATCTAAGAAGAAGGAAGCTATGCTTCACTTGCCAAGAATCATGGGCACCTGGACATAGATGTGCTGCTGGAAAAGCACATTACATAGAGGTTTTCTTAGATGATGAGGAGGAAGAAGAAGATGAACCAAGAAGAGGTCATAGCGCTGACACTGCAGGAGGAGAGCCAACACCATTAGGAGATGGGAGTGGAGCATTTTCTCCTATTGGAGGGGATTTTGCATATTTTAGAGGAGCACCCAAGTACTTAACCTTAAGAGTTCAAGGTTCCATCTTGAATCAGAGGGTTTCTGTTTTAATGGATAGTGGGGCTACCCATAATTTCATTGATGCCCAACTGGTATAAAGGAGGGCAATACCCACTGATGTTTTTGAGGGATTATTAGTTTTGGTCCCAGGAGATAGAAAAATGCAATGCATGCATTATGCCCCATCACTTTCAGTCACCATGGGGACTTATAAATTGATTTATCACTTCTTTGTGGTTGACATACCTGACACCAATGTGATTTTGGGTGTTCAATGGTTGATTACATTGGGAAAAGTCACCACTGATTAGGAGGCTTTGCAAATGGAATGGGTGGACAAGAAGAGTGGTGAAGCTCAAATGATCAAATGCATGCATACATATCCCTTACATACCACTTCCACACAAAGAAAATATATGAATTTGCGCAGTGGAAGCAAGGACCTTAAGTCCCATCTATCATGCTCGTGAGATTGTTGCATGGGACACTTTTATCTAGTGGCAAACCACCTGGGAGGCCACCTGATTCATATTTTGTGGGAAATGTCTCACAACATGATGCTCCAAGCTTAGATCTAGGAGGGATGGGATCATTGGAAGATAATTATACAATGCTGGGAGTTTTGGGTAGGCTCAAGGAGGAGGGAGATATTCTCCCAATATCATCATCACCCACTTTCATTTCAGATTTTGCGCTGTGAGAGGAGAAGAATGGAAGGAATGAACCTCCAAAATATACCTTTGGCATGGGATATTTCAAGGAGGAGAGCAGCCAAATGACAAAAAATTCAGTTGATACATCATCAACGCTGTCATTGTTGGGGAGTTTAGATCCATATTGAAAATCCCAACTGTTGGTGGATTATTCCAAGGATCTGTTAACCACCTATAAAATTTGTCATACCAAATTGTGGCTAAATCTTTTTTAGCCTTCAAGAAACAATTCATTTCCAAATTGTGAGTTCTTGAAGTCTTATGATGTCCTTTATCCTTGGTATTAATCTTCACTGCTGTTTCACTATTAGCCCTCAAGGACCTTGTTGTATACCAAGTAAAAACTGCATGTAAAGGCTCCATTCTCCATCATTTCACTTCTCCATTTTACCATTTTCCCCTTCATAAAATTCCCTCAAACACCCTCATTTAACCTCTTATAAACCTTATATCTCCCTTTTATTTGGTTTTAAATTCCATTCTTTCATCTATCGGAACTCCCATTGGGCCTTAAAATTCGTTGTTTTAGGCCTAATAAACAGTCTTTTGCGCTATAAAGAGTTAAGCCCCGGAGGGCTTATGTCCGTTAGCCCTCTGTCTCATATGACTAAGCCCCGCTGTTACACCATTTTTTGGTCATCTAACCTATTATCATTAGATGAACCCAAGTACACCATGTAAGATCAATTTTACCCTAAGTAAAATTGCTTTCACTATGTGAAATAACTTAGTAAAACACCTTTATTAAGTTGTTTATGGTCTAAACAGGAAACCCCAAAAGGAAATAATAAACAAATCTATATTTGTTTATATTTCGTGGTCATATTTAACCCAAAACAAGGAAATCAATTAAATAAATCCTTATTTATTTGATTATTTCCTAGGAATAAGTTATTTAAATCCTATTTAAATAATATTTCTAGTTAAATTTGACTAAATCATTTATAAATAATTAAATAAATCATTATTTATTTAATTATATTCCCACCATTTCCTTAAAATAATAAATAAATCATTTGTTTATTTATTATTTATAAATAAAGGAATTGACCCAAGTCAAAAATCATTTTCCCTCCAACAAATATAATAAAATATTCCTAAAGGGTGGTTCTAGAATTTGATTAATAATATTTTATTCGTGCACCAAGTTCTAGATCACCCTAATATTTTGTTATAAATAGAAGGGTTTTCCCCATTCATTATTCACCTTTTTTTGCCTATTAGATCACTCTGGATCTATACACTTGGTCACATTTTCTCCATTTTTGTCTTGTGAGCTCCCATTGAGTTCTATGTTTGTCTGGGTTTTCTACACCAACAAGAGAGAGAGATTCTAGATCTGAAGTGCTGAGGACTGTCAAGAACCCATCCCATTGAGGAGAACCGGAAAACATCTTTCTTGTTTTCCTCTCAGGTGCCCCCTTTCAATATAATATAAAAAATTCTTTCAACTACATCGTTCTTGTCTTGTCTATTGGATGCATGGAGCCACATTTTACTTTATCTGCTTAATGTCTTTTATGCTTAGATCTGGATTTGTGCAGCGTTATTTGGATCACCTAATTACAAATTTAAAGATATTTGGTAGCCATAATCGATGTTAGGGCTATTTGTTATGCGTAGCTAAAGTGATCTTTTACAACGAAAGATTCATACTAACAATTGGCGACTCCACGTGGGTTTTCTTTCGCGACCGCTGTCGTTTTATATATTCCTGCATATCCAGCTATTTCAGACCCTAGGGTTTCTCTTCAGTTTCATGTTTTTCCTATTGTTATGGTGCTTTTCACCTCTAAAACCCTCAAACATTAAAACTTTTTAACTTCCATGTGTTTCTGGCCCTATTGCGCAGGTGACAGACATCAGCCGCAGCTGAGACGACAATTTTTTTCTGAAATATGCCACCGAGAGACCCGGATCTGCAGGTCACACTTATTGGCCCAAAAATTGTGACCTGGACCTGAGGACGCACTTTTCTACCCCAAACCTGCGACCTAGGCTAAAAACAGGTCAGAACCTGCGACTTGCACTTTTTTCTGCAATTTTCCAGAAATTTTTCTGGGTTTGTCTGAAGCTTTTGTCAGGGTTTTCCAGCCTCCGTCTTTGCCCGTTTAGACCTGTTTCTGATCTGTTTCACTCAAATAAGTGGGAATATTGCCCCTTAGGGCTTTAGTACCCTCCACTTTTGGTGGGCGAGTTTTAGCTGTTTCAGACGTCTGAATTTTCAGAGTTTCAACATTCTTATTTTCAGATCTGATACTTCCTTTTCAGATCCCTTTAGATTAGCTCTTATCCCTTTCAAATCACCTCATATATTTTTTTTTTGGGTTTACCTCTAGGGCCACCTCTTTGTCCCTCCTCCTTTTAGCTGATTTCCCCTTTGGTTATAGCAACCTTGCCTCTGCCTCTTTGTTGTTATCTGCACCTCTTTCCAGCAGATTTATACTTTAGATCCCTGTCCCTCCCGAACTTATATCTATCAGCCTCTTTTTCATGTGTTTTGCATAGATTTTTCCCTCTTTTTAGACTAGTTTTGAGAGACCCGCCTTCTTGGGTTAGATCGATGCATTGTTAGCTGTTAAATTTTCTGTTATTTCAGCATTATATACTGTTATTTACAGATTTATTTTCAGTTACGTAGCACACCTTTTCTTTTACTCTCAAAACGTCTGGGTTTAAAAAATTAAAAATCAACACATGCCACACACTAGCCCTAAGTGAAGAAGAGCCTAGTTAACACCGCTTGGCAAAGAATTTAAAATCAATTGTCACTGCACCTCTCTGCCCTTGACCTCGCTTGATTTTGTCCCTCCCTGCCCTTATCGACTTTTCTTCATCCCGTCGTCATTGCACCCCCAAGGTGCTTCTCCCAGAGACTTCTTGGCCTTCACTCTCAGTTTCCAGTTAGTCGACTTCCTCCTTCCTGTCGTCATCGAGTAAGTCCTCCCCCGAGTCTGCACTCCAACTCTTCTTCTGATTGTTCGGGTTCTCCCCCTACTCCTAGTTCTCCCCTTGTTACCTTCACCATGTCTAGTTTAGGGCCTAGCACCAGTAGCAACCCCAGTTCTACTGCTGGGTCCGTTTCTAGTGGAACCACTACGGGACCTACCTTGACTGCCCCTTTGCTCCCTTATATGGCCGGCCTTAGTCTCCCCGAATTTAATCAGCTGATCAATGATCCTATCTGCCACGATGTTAGTTGGCTTGATATGCCAACCAAGCTCCCTTATGAAATTCCAAAGTTCGAAGGCCTTGCTAGTGAAGATCCCTCCAACCATATTCGATCTTTCCATATGTGGTGTTCATCCAATTCCATTACTGATGACTCCATCCGTCTTCGATTGTTCCAATGCACGCTTACCCTCGAAGCTTCTAAATGGTATGTTGAGCAGGCCACCTTTTGTGACCATTGCCCAAGCCTTTTTATCTTATTTCCAGCTACCTCTCCAATACGACACTGGTACCAAGCTTTTAACTTCCTTCCGTCAATCCTCTTCGACCCGCCTTTCCTCTCATGTCCAGGAATGGTGGCGAAGAAGAAGCTTATGTTGCGCTCCTCCCTTTGAAGATCAGGTTTATATGGACTGGTTCCTTCGCTCTTTCTTACGTCCCATTGGCAAAGATGCCGCCTCCCATTGCCCTCAAACCAAAGAAGCCGCCCTCCAAATAGCCTTGAAATATGACCTTATTTATGCTCAATCTGGTTATGTTTATACCGTCCTTCCTGACCTCCCCAAGCCCGGCGACACTAACTCCCCGAGGGCATCTCACTCTGTCGACAGTATCGTTGGAGCTCTTTCACATACCTCTACTCAACCTCTTATGGGCTATGGTTTCCCTCCAGGAGGGGCTAGCACCTCTAGCACTTTTCCCCCTCCAGGTAGCATGTATCCAGGATACGGCATGCCTCCTCCTTCTGCCCCCACTCCTCCTTACCTCAATGTTGCCCATCCTAACCCTTATCCTTTCCCATAGCCTGGTGTCCCAACTCCTCCAGCATTTGGACCTCTCAACCCCTTTCCTTCTCAACCCCCATCACAACACGTACTACCCCCTCCAGGGCAAGTATTTGCACAGCAAGGCACGACCAATTCTCTTCCTTCTCAAAGAAAGAGGAAAGGCAATCAATCTGCCCCTGGTAATCATGGATCCAATCCTTTGAGTCTTGATCCTAACATTGCCAACCAACCACAGGGCTCTCAGCCTAAGTCGGACAGGCCACTTCGCACCAATAAGCCCTGTTCATGTTGCGGTGTTTATGGACATTACACTCACGATTGTCCCCTATTACCACAAATGCGACAGATGTGGGAGTCTCAGGCCACCGTGTGGGGACAACATTTCTCCCCTACTATCCCTCCCAATCTGACTACTTCTCAACCCGCTGTGTTTACCGATCCTTTCCCTCAACAAGGATTCATGGCCACTCAACCACCTCATACCCCGGTAACCACTCAACCTTCCCCTTCTGGTTCCTCCGATTACCAGATTCTCATGATGGCCACTGACCAACCTCTCACCGTCGACCTCAACCTTCAAACTCGGTCTCGTTAGTACTCCACACCTCCCGTTCCGTCTGTCTCCGAGTCCCCATCTTCAGGTCCTACAGAGCCTCTGTCGACACCCAATGGTCCCTTGTAAATCCCTCTGCCCAAAGTTGTGGTTCATACCAAGATTCCTAAGGGCCCATTACGCCGAAATGCTACCTCTCGTCAGGCTGCCCATTCATATAGAATAGTAGATGATCTGGCACAATATGATGCCGCCATTTCAACAC
Source organism: Pinus albicaulis (assembly GCA_034641835.2). Classification (NCBI taxonomy): domain Eukaryota; kingdom Viridiplantae; phylum Streptophyta; class Pinopsida; order Pinales; family Pinaceae; genus Pinus; species Pinus albicaulis. Next base: position 1,269,147,372 of record CM076584.1, read on the forward strand.
TGGAACTCCTCCAGTCGTGTCCTTCCCAAAAGAAGGCTCTACTATCTCTTGTGGGCATTGTAGATCCTGCCGATGACCAATTAATTGTTTTCAATGCCCGTTAGTCAGACCATCCCCCCCTACCTGGTTCTGTTGCTTTCCAAATCCTAGTCAAAATCCAAAATGCCAACGTAGCTCGGTGTATCATTGATGAGGGGGAATCTACTCATGTGATGTCCGCTTCAGTTTGGAAACAACTCGGATCTCCTGAGCTGGCCCCTTCCACAATCACCCTTCATGTGTGGGATGGCCATGCCTCCCAACCCATTAGCCTATTCCGTAACTGTCCTATCACCCTTGCGGGTAAGACTGTTTATGTCGACGTTGAAGTTATCGATGCCCCTCTTGACTACAACATTCTTTTGGGGCGTAGTTACACCTATGCCATGTCCGCCTCTCCCATCCTTTCTCAGTATGCGTCAGGTTTACTCGAGGATCCCCTTGATACCATTGAAATTCCTCCCCTTGATGTTGAGATGTCGAAACCTGCTGCCCCCCTCCTATACCTATCCTCATCCGCACGACCCTCAGAGTACATTCCCGCTGAATCCACTCCATCTGTTTTGCTTTATTCCCCTTCAACAACATTCTTGGGCTCTTCATGCTTTGACCATATTTTTACTTGTTCTTATGTCATTCCCCATGATGACTCGTATGTGCACCTCTCTTCCCATACTGATGATTTAGGTAGCTTTGCAGCGTCATGTGGTTTCCTTGACCTTTCCCTTTCCTCCCATAGTCAAGATGATACCATCCGTATCTATGATATCCTTCACAGCATGAGTTCCCGCTCTTCCTCCCATAGTTCTCATCCATCTCCCTCTAGTTGATCTATGAGTCCTAGACTTCCTACCCCGACTACTTCCTCCCATAGTTGTCATTGGATGTATACCCTATACTCACGCTGCCATCATTATTCTCCTTCCTCCCATTTCTTGTCTTGTGACACTATTCCACCGGCCCTCTCGTCCACACATTATATTGGCTATGCCGATGGGGCAAGTCGCTATTTCTGAAATCTCGCCTCGGCTGCATGGGCCATATTTACCCCCTTGCATACCCTCGTTCTTGCAAATGGGGTCTGCATTGGTAATGCCACCAATAATTAGGCCGAATATGATGTAGTACATGGTCTCTTAGCCGATGCCCTATCTCATTGCATCCTCCATCTGAACGTTCATTTAGATTCCCTACTTCTTGTTTTACAACTCAATGGTGTCTATCATGTGCATAACCCTATCCTGTTTAGACAATATTTACGAGTGAAACTTTTGATACGTGACCTTGGATTCATTACTTTAAACCATGTGCTTAGAATTCAAAATCACTATGTAGATAGAATTGAAAATCATGTTCTAGACTGGAATTTATCACACACAAGACAATAACATTTAACACCATCAACAAAATGCATATCCATACTATATATCATATAACATGTTTTTTTTAGAGTCCATCTACTCTGAAAAATTTGACATGCCCATAGCATGTTACAAAAACAAAACTACAAAACTGGGGGGCACCACTTGCCCCTACATACACACTGGGGGGCACCACCTGCCCTACATCTAATCACTCTCTGGAGGATCCCGAGCCAATGTCTCTTCTCCCGTAGCTCGTAGATCGCGCACAGTCTGACCGGCCATCGCCATGCGTCGCATGATACCTCACCATTCCGAGGGTAGCCCAATACATAGCTCTATGTACTGATCATCTAAATCCTGCCAACCATGCTCCGACACACCGGTCAGCAGGCCCTCACATCTACGACGAATGTCCTCCCAAAAAGTGGCCATATCCTCGTTCTGTGCCGTTCTTGATCCACTTGCACCTGTAGCTCCAGCCGCTGTAGGTCGTCCCATATATCTGGCCGGTTTTACTAGAGCTATATCTGCATTCCAAAAATTATAAGGATCAGTACCATGAATACTATTCAAAAAATTTACATTGCACATAACCGATTAGTTACTTTTCACTTACCATTGGGGCCCCATACTCGACCAGGCGAAAGCGGCAAGTCTGGATCTCCCTAATAACTCATCCCACTATAGGGATAGTCATCTATGTACAATGGCATCTGATCCAAATGGGCGAAGAACTCTGGTCGGAACACCCATCCGATTGCCCGTCCTCCTCCTCTACACAGTAGTCATCCCCACTGATGCATCTGAGGCTCTCTTGGACCCCCATCAGGTAGATGTACACGAGGTCGTAAGGTCGGGATCTTCTCAAAAATGAAGGAGAAAAATACAGTCCCATAAGCACAATCATGATTCACCTGCCACTTACATAGCGACAACTGTCGTTTCACCGACACCAACATCATCTGGGCCCACCCATAGTAGGTCCCACTCAACACACCCTCTACAATCATCATCTGCCCTCTAGTGATGTGATGGAACGCCTGGCTGCCAAAGATCTGCAACACTACTGCTACCACTGCCCAGGTCTCCAACCTCTCTAGATCTCCAATCGATATCCGAGTCCCTTTGACTCAGACACCTGGTCGACAATGTCACTCAATGAACTCCATGATGTTACGCCCCCGCGGTAACACTGGCTGTGTATTTCCCACCATCCCTAATGGTGGGAGACCAGTCAGGAAATACATATCCTAGACTATCAGCTCAATCTTGTGCCCTTGCACTGTAAACACCTCATGATCTGGATCCCAATAACTGATAATCCAGGCCAACAAGGGCTCCCCAGCCCTCATCAAAGGGTTCTCCACAAATTTCAGAACCCCAAACCTAGCCAATGCATGACGGACACCCTGATCCACTTGGATTTGCATTCGTAATGTACCTAGGTCTCTCTCTCTCCACTTGATCCGTATATCTGCCATATCTGCACAAAACCATCATCTTTTTCAGTCTACAGATAAGAAAAACTACATTCACTCACACCACAACTGAATCTAAGCCCATACCAGCACTGAAACCACCTCCATCTACCAAGTCGCACTTTTTAGCCAAATCCTGGGCTAGGTTGCACTTTTAATGCCCAAACCTGCATCCCAGGTCACATTTTTTGCCCCAAAAAGTGCAACCCGGCCGTAATGATGAATTAGGAGCAGTTACTGAGATTTAAGACCCTAATCTGAACTTTAAATCCATCAGAAACAAAGAGTAGGATTAGGCCTCTTACCTGAAACTGACAGATCATGATTCTAATGGTCGGTTTGTCCGCTACGATCGCCATAATATTTAGGGCCTTCTCTCCTCTCCACATTCACCACAGCTACACAAGAAAATGAATGATTTTGGAGGGAAAATGCCTTATTAGAAGAAAAACCCCTGTTTTTTCTTTCGCCCGCTGCGACCAAACTATAGCCCCGTTTGACACACCGTATGCACCGTTGGAAAGCTCTCACCGAGCACTCAATTGGGTATCTGTTATTTTTTCATGTTTTGATACTTCACCAGGACACATTTTGTCCATGAAGGGTCTATTCACCTCTCCTCCAAATCAAATTTCCTCACTTACAACACTTGTACTTGGGGCACCACTTTGCCTCCTTACTTTTCTTTGTTAGTGTTAATTTTCATCATGAGATACCCTATTGTACTCATGTTTTTATGGTCCCCCATTGGACCTTGACTGTGTGGCAGCACAATCGAGTTGCCCTTGTTTAGAGCATCCAAGTTGAGTCATCATCGGTAGTGGAGTCTATCTCGAGTCCCTTTGTATCCCGCTATCGCTTTCCATCCTTCATTGCTTGATCCCTCTCTTGTGTTGCACATTATGGCCTTCAATACCATTTTCCCCTATCCCTCATGATATTGTGTCAATCGCTGCCAAGCCATTCATGCCCTTTATGCTCTAACAAGGGAGGTCGTCCATCCGCTACTCAGTATTCTCCATTTCATCATCATCAGTAGTGTCTGTTTGTTAGTCGCTCCACTATTTGCTCTCGCACCTTAGTTGGGGATCCCTTATTGCCTCACCTATTGTGGACCTCCTTCTGTCGACATTAGCTCATTTCCTCCAGAAGCCAGGTTTAGAGGGCAGTGTACCTTGGTTGGAGCTATTTTCCACATGATCGCAATCCGTATACTTGATGGTCTAGTGATGCAGCAACAGCTATTGGTGATTCCCAGGTGTGTGTGAGATGTCTCAACCCTCATGAGGGGGTGGCCCTGCAGGTAGCCCCCCACATGCTCGGATGACTTCTTCATTTCCACCTTTGATGCAGCTCTTTACATTTGATGATGTCCGCCTCAGCCGCTTGCAACACCTCTTCGATTTGCATGTATCAGTCAGATTTTGCGAGCCCTTCCCTGTGTATAGGGGGCATTTGGGGTGTATTTGTATCTCATGTACTAAAATATTATTGTATAAGTCTTGGATATTATTCCGGCACAACATGTATGTGGGATTCATCATTCTATTTTTTCTGGCTTGCATTTATGCCAACATGTACTTTATAGTTCGGTTCCTTGTTTACTGGACATACTATTCTTTTGTACTTTGTCTCGGCGGGCATAGGTATGCCTCCCCCGTCACCTTTCGCACAGGTACCACTTCATAAACTAGAGACTTGTTGCACTTGCAAGTCTCGTCTCCTCAGGGTCTAGTCCTTTAGCACATTAGAATACCTTACATTTCTCTCTCTGACTTCCCTCTTGATGTCTAGTGATTGAGTTCTTACAACGTACTTCGGTCATACGATTTGCTCCTAACACTCGTACGTTGGGGGGCAATCTGTTACACCATTTTTTGTTCATCTAACCTATTATCATTAGATGAACCCAAGTACACCATGTAAGATCAATTTTACCCTAAGTAAAATTGCTTTCACTATGTGAAATAACTTAGTAAAACACCTTTATTAAGTTATTTATGGTCTAAACAAGAAACCCCAAAAAGGAAATAATAAACAAATCTATATTTTTTTATATTTCCTGGTCATATTTAACCCAAAACAAGGAAATCAATTAAATAAATCCTTATTTATTTGATTATTTCCTAGGAATAAGTTATTTAAATTCTATTTAAATAATATTCCTAGTTAAATTTGACTAAATCATTTATAAATAATTAAATAAATCATTATTTATTTAATTATATTCCCACCATTTCCTTAAAATAATAAATAAATAATTGATTTATTTATTATTTATAAATAAAGGAATTGACCCAAGTCAAAAATCCTTTTCCCTCCAACAAATATAATAAAATATTCCTAAAGGGTGGTTCTAGAATTTGATTAATAATATTTTATTCATGCACCAAGTTCTAGATCACTCTAATATTTTGTTATAAATAGAAGGGTTTTCCCCATTCATTAGTCACCTTTTGTTGCCTATTAGATCACTCTGGATCTATACACTTGGTCACATTTTCTCCATTTTTGTCTTGTGAGCTCCCATTGAGTTCTATGTTTGTCTGGATTTTCTACACCAATAAGAGAGAGAGATTCTAGATCTGATGTGATGAGGACTGTCAAGAACCCATCCCATTGAGGAGAATCGGAAAACACCTTTCTTGTTTTCCTCTCAGGTGCCCCCTTTCAATATAATATAAAAATTTGTTTCAAATACATTGTTCTTGTCTTGTCTATTGGGTGCATGGAGCCACATTTTACTTTATCTGCTTAATGTCTTTTATGCTTAGATCTGGATTTGAGCAGCGTTATTTGGATCACCTAATTACAAATTTAAAAATATTTGGCAGCCATAATTGATGTGATGGCTATTTGTTATGCGTAGCTAAAGTGATCTTTTACGACGAAAGATTCATACTAACACCTGCAACCGGGTGCTTAGAAACATAAACCCCCATGCAAAAAGCCTTTCCTTTGCCCATATTGCATTTCCCGACGTTATGGTCCCGAAAAAATATGGACCGTTGATCTACATAAATCAACAGCCATCGGACACTCTTCCTTCTGCCCATTCATCTAACGTCCCTTTCCCCTTTCAAAAACTCCACCCCTTTATTAAATCTCAACCGCCCGATCATCAGATCCGACGATTGGGACTTAACCCAATAAACCCGAATTTTCATTTAACCCATTCGCCCCGCGACAAAAACACTAATACAAACTGTGGTCCCACTGCATTCCTCATCCATGCATCTTATCCCTTGTCGTGTGCTATCCGCACCGTTGGATCTACCGACAATGATCCAATGGCCGAAAAGCTATCGCATAATTTTTGGCCCCTTTCCACTGTGCACTACTTCCGCACGATAAAAGTGGTTTTAAGAATCCACGTGTCGATTGATGAGTCATATCATGTTCCATTTGGCTAATTATACTTACTTCCCAGAGCCCGCGTGAAAACCGCTGCTAGTTTTCCCAAAACCACACTTCTTCATATTCGCGCCATAATTCAAATGCGAGCCTAGTTAGCTGTTCTGCCCGGTTTTATGTCCTTCGCCGCTGCGTTTCTTCATCCTCAAGAATTCCTACCACATCTGTTGAACCTATGAATGTAGTTAATCCATATCCATAGGGTTTTTTAACGATTTTTTTTGTTTTTTGCAGGGTTTAATGGTGGTTGTTCTGAGAATTTCCACAGTCACAGTCAGGTGACATTTTCGCCCCAGAGTAACGATTCTGTGGTTGTCAAAGAAGAAAGGGAACAGTGGGTTTTAAATCCAATTTTAAATCAATTGGATCACGATCCAGGGTTTAACAGAAACCCTCCAGTAGCAGAAATCCATATGTATAAACAAAGAACAACAAAGTGTATCAGAATGAAGACCTGAAGATGAAGATCAAGGCTTAATTAAGCCTAAACATCGATCAAATGATAAATCACTGTGTTTATAAAAACAGAGAGATATATCAGTCGAAAGAAGCCTCCACTGCCACATCAGAGGCTAAAATATCCTTTCAGCTACCAAAAGTGCCACCTATAGCTTTCATAAATTAAAAGACGACATAGTTATTGTCTACTCAGTGATATTTTGTTTAAAGACAGCCAGAGTTATTGCCAGCCTGCTTAAAGAGTTGTAAGGTCAAAAAAATATTCCAAGTAGCTAAACAACTTAATGAAAACCAATTAATACAGAGAAAATATCAGAAATATTCCCTATTGAACCCCTCAAAGACAGAGATGCATTAACTTTTATTAATTGAACAGATGTCCATTTCCTTTCTTTCGACCTCCTCTTTCTTATATAAATAATTCCTTAGAAGATGAGAGATTGTTGGTTGGTTGTTGGAATTTGATGTAATAGTTGTTGTATCAAATCATTGTTGAATTTAAATAAGTTTTGAAGCTCTGAAGCTCTGTTAAGTTATTGAAGAAGATAGGGTGAGAAGAGAAGTTTGAAGCTGTGATGAAAAATTCGACATGTAGTTTGTAACTGGATTGACAATCAATATACAAGTTGATTCTTAGGTTCCTGGTCTATATCATTGGTGAAGTACTTTTTACTGTTATTGTTTTCCTTTCATGTATGCCATTTTGTTCACTTTTCTCTGATAAAGAGCAACAAGCATAGAGCTAGGATTTATTGTTAAAAGTACCCTAATCTCACTGATAAGCTTTATCTATATGTTTTCTGCTAATTGTGATATTTGGGAATGACTTGAATTAAGTGTAAAAATTGTCAAGGAATGTTGGTTAGTCCATGTCTTGATGTGAAAAACTTGAAAGGAAGTTATTGCATGGTATTTTCATTACATGCTAAGTATATTTAAACTAGAAAAGTTTATGGTTTGCCCAATCTTCTGGTTCTTTCTCCAAAATTTGTTTGAAAGTTTCCCGAAAGAGTATGCTAAAATAAGGCCTTGATTTTAATACATATGACCTGATCTTAAGCTGCACTTTGTTTTCTTATCTATTTTCATACCTTTTGAAAGTAGTCTAGTGAGATTACTGGATTGTTGTCTGATAAGTTAGCTTTAATACAAGCTTGTCCAAAGAAGTCTATGGTTAGCCCTGTCCTTTGGCTGGTTTCAAAAAGTTACTCAAAAAGGATTTTCTTGTATGGTAAGTTAATAAATCCTAGTTGAAATTATTGGCTTTTTCCATTTTCTCAACACTTTTAATGTTCCACTCCATCATTTAATCTAAAGGATCTTTTGATATAGATGAATTTCCCTTTGGACCACTCTTGAAATTGTTGCACAATTGAAACCTTTTATGACTCCATTGCCCAATGGTTTAAAGCTATTTCATACTAATCCTATCTGTTGAACACTTCTCAATACACTTGCATCTTCACTCTTCAGAGCTCTTTCATTTTGTGATATTCCATCCAATTAAAGATCATACTCAACCAAAAAAATAAAAAAACCCTTGTTCTTAATAACTGGCCTAACGTCATACTAAAACCTTAAGAGATAAATCAATCTTTACACTTATAGAGAGATCCCTCTTTGGATTCAGGAGGGCTAGATCCTAGAATCCCAAAGTGGCTCTGATGTAGGCTTTGTAGCGTTTAGTCTTGCCACTCTACTAAATTAAAGAGACCCTAACATTACTTGCAACTCCGCTGGGGAGTTTCTAAAGTAATAGATAACTTCACAACTCAGATAATCCCATTTTTAACAAATGAACCAAGTGTCTGTCTAGAATGGTTTTATATTGTTGATGGTGAAAAAAATTCAAGCCCTGAAATCAAGTAAAAAATATTCACCTTGTGACTCCATTGAAGATTAGTAGGCCTGCTGATTTTCCTTGGTTTTCCAAAGACTCCACTGGGAAACCCTTTATCATTACATCATTTAAAACTCAGTAAAGAAGACTTTGAGGATTAAATTTTTCTTGCTAAAGATCAGTTATCCTACTAAAGATTGTCATATTTGGTTAACTTTTCTTGTTATTGGGTCTGAAAACATAGCATAGTGGCTTCTAGAAGAGTTCATACTAGAGCCTATCCTGACCCAAACCCTCTTGAGATAGTTGATAATCCTGAAAGTATACTTAGGAAATCTCCTAAGGCTCAAGCTTCAACTATTGTTAGGCCACTCCATAGAGCTAATTCTATTCCTGAATACCTTACAGCTCTACAAGATTCACAAGTTGACTTAAGAACCCATTCAGAACTAGGTCACTTGATGATATAGATCAGATAGATTTTGAGTCTCCACCTTCATCCCAAGATAGAGGTGAACATCCTGGTAACAAAGAAACTACCCCACCTAATTTACATTTCCTGCATAATTTTGGTTTCTCTCATCCTAGATCTGCCCAACAGCCTCTTGCTGGTCCATCCACTTCTGTTATCCATACACCCACTGTTCAAACCACACCATTCCATCAACCCCCTCCACTTGTAAACCCCCCCTTTTTCCCACAACCTCCTATTATGGCAACATGGTATGCCCCTCTAGTCCTTCCTTTACCTTTAGTCAATATGCCACAAGATTATCAGTCCAAGATACCATTATATGATGCTAGTGGTGCTACTACTTCTTCACAACATGTGGAAAAAATGAATGACTATTTTGATAGAAATGAGATTGATAATGAAACCGTCAAACTCAGATTGTTTGCTCAAAGTCTAGGGGGAGAAGAAAGAAAATGGTTCAAAGGCTTAAACCCTAATATTATTAGTGACCTCCAAGCCCTCCATCATTATTTCTTAAACAAGTGGGAAGTTAGAAAAAACCCTCTCCAAATACTTTCAGATTACAACAACCTCAAAAGAAAAACTGGGGAAAGTGTTCAAAATTATTGCACTAGGTTCAATAGTGTTTATAACACCCTGCCCTTAGATTTGAAACCTCCACAAGGATCAGCTTTGGCCAAATTTCCTGAAGGATTTGATCCTGAAATGGCATATCAAATAAGAGAAAGAGATCCCTTAACCCTAGAAGACAAGCAAAAGGGAGCTCTTGCTGTGGAAGTAAATTTGATCGAGAAAAGAGCGAGGATGAGGAATGAAAAGAAAGTATCATTTAGGGAGGAGTATGCACCCTCCACATCTAGCTCAAAAATGGAAAGGATGATGGAAGAAATGATGAAGAAGATGAGCATACTTGAGAGAGCACAATCTAGAGAAAACCAATTAGCTCCCCAAAACATAAATCAATCTCAAAATCAAAATCAAAATTTTAGAAGAAATCAACCTCAAAACAGATAAAGAGAGGATGATCAACAGATCAGACCTCATTTCCAAGAAAAATATGTAAGTGAGGTTGAAGCAACAATGAAGCAAACAAAGGAAGATGACATAAACATGCTGGGAATAGGTAGTGACCACTTTGATGCTCCTATTAATAGAAAAAAAGGTCTATACACACCCTATGATGATGAAAGAATAGAGGATGAACATTATTATCAAGAGCTGGAAAATGTCATCATAGAGACCCCAAAAGAATATGACCTTCGGAGTAAAAAGAATCAGGAAGCTCCCAAGAACAAAACCTCTGACAATTCTACAAAAAACAACCCTGTGAGCAAACCCAAAAAAGTTAAACAAAAGGACAAAAAAGTGGCTGTAAATTCTGATCAAACCAAAGAGAAAGGCACTCAAATTAATGAAAAACAGAGTGTAGACCTTAGCAGCGTTAGTACTTTAGCTAGTGCTCCTATTAAAAAAAATTTGACCAATGTAAATAGAGGAAATCAGCAAACTGATTTTGCTGATAAAGTGGTGATTAACAAGGCTGAAACAAACATTGTAAAAAATCAGCTGCCTTTTAGTTTGGAACAAGAAATTTCCAAGATTAAAATCCTTGTTCCCCTCACTGAATTAGTCACCCAAGATGTCTATAGATCACAAATTTTGAAAGCCTTCAACATAGGAGAAAATAATGACACTGTCAACCTCAATGATGACCAACCAGAGCTCTTATTTGGTCCTAAGATTGAAGGAAGATACCAAGAAGGGCCGGTTCCTCCATCTTATGTTAGTTTGAAAATTCATGACAAAATTTTACACAATGCTATGCATGACTCAGGGCCCTCTCACAACTTAATGCCCAAAGCAGTAATGGAAAGTCTAGGCCTTGAAATCACCAGACCATACAAATATCTATATTCCTTTGACTCCAATAGAGTGAAATGTTTAGGTTTGATCAAAGACCTTTGTGTAAACTTAGCTCAAATACTAGCCAAGTGTTTAGTGATGGATATTGTGGTGGCTGATGTACCCCCCAAATATGGTATGATGTTATCAAGATCATGGGGAGCTAAGTTACAAGGAACAATGCAAATGGATATGACATATGCTACCATCCTTGTTTTTAATCAAACTAGAAGACTTTATAGAGAATCTCACATGCAATACATGGTCAGTATCCAAGAGAGACCATAAAACTCTCCTCTTTATTCTGTGCATACAGGCCTTGACTCATTTATTCTCCTCAATAATGAAACATTTAATGAGAAAGAAACCTTAACTAACTTAGTGGCCACCTCTCACTGTAACATAGTGGCAGACACAGAAAAGGAGGAAGACAAGACAAAAGTATCAAGACAATTTTCCAAATCAGAAAATTATAGCCAACTAATCATGGGTCTAGGGCTACAAAGCAGTCATCCATTGGTTGTCAACCCTGAGAGTCAAGAGAAGAGTCCTCAACATAATGAAGAACATGAGGAAATAAACCAAATTCAACATAATAATGGCTTACAAGAACAATCTAAAAGCACCCAAGATAAAGAGGAGGGTAGTCAAACTAGTAAATCTGAAACTAGTCCTCTTTAGAGTATGAGTTTTGATGGTTCTCACAGTAAGAATAGTGCAGGTGCAGGAGTGTGGCTTCAAAATACAATGAAAAATCATACTAAAGGACACTCATACAAATTGAACTTTCCATGCACAAATAACATCGTTGAATATAAGGCACTCCTTCTAGGCTTGCATTTATTGAAAAAATTAGGAGCCAGAAGAATAATTGTTCATGGAGATTCTGAACTAATAATTAGGCAAATTAATGGGGAATACACTACAAAAAATCCCAGATTGAGAGCCTATAGGAATTATACCCTGGATTTACTCAAAAATTTTGATGAGTATGAACTTACATTTATCCCCAAAAACCAAAATATGCTGGCCAATGCACTGGCCATTTCTGCTAGTACTTGCAAAAGGCCTTATGAAAGAAAACAACACACAATTCAAGAGAAATACAAAACAACCATCCTAGACAATCAAAAATACTAGCAAGTGTTTGAGGGGGATAAACAAATAGAAGAATTCCTACAGTTCAGAAATGGATTTGAGTTGCCAAGTTCAGATTCAGAGTATGACCAAGACTGTCTTATTAAAGAAAACCCACTTGATGAAGAAGTAAAGTCTCCAGAGATTGCTGATATAAATATGTGGTCTAATAAAATTAAACATACAACAGAAATTAGTACAGATTTAGAAAAATAAGACTTAGAAATGCTGCAAACTAACACTCAAAGCTTTCCAAAAGGACTGGTCCCATTAGAAGAATTGTTTGATTTCGATGATGTTTCCAAAAAACCAAAACTGGAACCTATTGAAACTGAAGTAGAAGAATGTAACATAGGCAGTGAACAAAGGACAAAAATGATCAAACTGTCTAAAACATTTCCAGCTCAAATCAAATTGAAATATATTAAGCCGTCGAGAGAATTTTCTGATGTATTTGCATGGAGTTATGAGGATCTAAAATCATATGACACAGAGATAATTTAGCATAAGATACCCCTCAAGGAAAACTAGAAGCCCTATAGACAAAAGTTGCGCAGAATAAACCATGTTCAATTACCCCTGGTTGAGAAAGAAATTAAGAAAATATATGATGCTGGAATTATTGTCCCTATTAGATGCTCAGAGTGGGTGTCTAATCTTGTGTCAGTTAGGAAGAAAACATGAGAAATAAGGCTTTGCATTGATTTTAGGAACTTAAACAGAGCCTCATTAAAGGACAACTACCCTTTACCAAAGATGGATCACATTTTACAGAAGGTAGTTGGTTCTAGAAGAATTTCTTTCCAAGATGGCTTTTCAGGTTACAATCAAATTCTGGTACATCCTAATGATCAACTCAAAACAACCTTTACTACACCTTGGGGTACTTTCATGTATGTGAAAATGCCCTTTGGTTTAATTAATGCCGGTGCTACATTTCAGAGAGCCATGGATATTTCATTCTTAGAAGAATTAGGCTTCTTCATCATTATTTACCTTGATGACATCACTGTTTTTTCCAAAACAGACGAAGAACACCTAGAACACTTGAGAAAAATCGTTGAGAAATGCAGAAAATATGGGTTATCTTTAAATCCAAAGAAAACAATGTTTAGTCTCCAAGAAGGCAAACTACTTGGACACATCATATCAGAAGAAGGGATAAAGATAGACCCAAAGAGGATTGGTATACTGCAAATCAACCATCCTAGAAACATCAAGGAGCTTCAATCTTTCATTGGGAAGATTAATTTCTTGAGAAGGTTTATACCCAATCTAGCTGAACTCCTTAGAAACATGACCAATATGCTTAAAAAAGAAGGAGTTAAATGGACCTTAGAAGCAAAGAAATCATTTGAACTGGTAAAACAAGCATTAACCAAAACACTAGTTCTCATTAGTCCAGATTTTACAAAGGATTTCTTCATTTTTTCTTTTGCATCAGAACACACAGTGGCTGCTGTCCTATTACATAAAAAATTAAAGGGACAAGAGTAGATAATTGTATTCTTTAGTAATGCATTAAGAGATGCACCTTTGAAGTAAAATATCATGGAAAAACAAGCCTTTGCCTTAGTCAAAGCCTTAAAAGACTGCAGAGTTTACATTTTACATTCCCACATAATTTCATTTGTGCCAAATTCAGTTGTAAAAGACATTTTAACCCAGGATCCAGATGGAAAAAGAGGAAAGTGGATTGCTGTGATAATTGAATACGATTTAGAAATCAAGCCCACTAAGCTCATAAAATGCCAAGGGCTAGCAAGATTAATGGCTGAGTCTAATTTTGAAGCTCTTGATATAAACATGTTAGATGCATTAGGTGAATAGGAGGAGTTGTCAACTCCCATTATTGAAGATCATTTTCTATTTTCATCTTGGTATGCTGATATTTTATATGTTTTGCTCAATTTAAATAAACCTCCTGGTTTGTCTAAAACAAAGGAAAGAATTTTAAAGTTGAAAGCTGTTAACTACTGCATTTTGGATAAATTTCTATATTGGAAAAATGCTAGTGGATTATTGCTTAAATGTTTGCCTGAGAATGATGCAGATAAGATCAAGCATGAATTACATGAAGGAGAATGTGGAGGCCACCTCTATTGGAAGACAACTGCCAATAAAATCCTTAGAGTTGGTTGCTATTGGCCCACCCTCTTTCAAGATGTCCACAAAATTATTGTTGCCTGTCACAAATGCCAAATTTTTGAAGGCAAAAGAAAATTGCTTCCCTTACCTTTGCATCCAATCACTGTTGAAGCTCCTTTTCAGCAGTGGGGTCTAGACTTCATTGGGAAAATCCATCCAACCTCATCTGCCCAACATAGATGGATCCTCACTGCAATAGACTATTTTACCAAATGGATAGAAGTCATCCCTTCTAGGCAAGCCACTGATTTTGTCATCATAAAATTCCTTGAAAATCATGTCCTATCTAGATTTGGATGTCCTAGGAAGATTATCACTGACAATGCTGCTGCATTTGGATCAAAAAATATGGTTGAATTTTGTCATAAATATCAGATTACATTGGGCCATTCTACTACTTATTACCCTCAAGGTAATGGGTTGGCAGAATCCTCAAACAAAAGTCTGGTTAATATAATAAAAAATTTGCTAGAAGACAATAAGAAATCATGGCACACAAAGCTAGTACATGCACTATGGGCTGGCATATTAACACTTAAGAAATCAATTGGAATGTCTCCCTACCAGCTAGTTTATGGAGCAGATGAAATTTTTCCAACTAGTCTAGGAGTGCCAATCATGAAGCTGATCCAAGAAGTACAGTCTGAGGATGATGATATGACAAAAAGAATCAGTCAGACTATACATCTTCAACAAAACAGGGAGGAAGTCTACAACAGAGCACTACACAAGTAAGACAACATCAAGAAGCTGTTTGATAAAAGGACAAAGGTCAGTGATTTTAGCATCGAAGACAAAGTTTTAAAGTGGGATTCCAGGAGAGAAGATAAGGGAAAAGATGGGAAATTTGATAACTTATGGCTAGGCCCTTATCTCATTCATTCTAATGTTGGTAACAATGCTTATTTCTTGTAGGAAATGAATGGAACTAAACTTTTTTGGGGTCCTGTCAATGGTAGGATGCTCAAACATTATTTTTCTTAACTATACCAGTTTGAAGCTTTTTCATTTTTCCCTCATTGTAAATATCATATCTATCATTGCTTTCAAAATTTAGAACAAGAAAAATACAAAAGCAATAAAAGTAGAAAAGAGGGAAGAATGAAAACAAGGACGGTACAACCCCATACCAAAAAAGAGAAATAAAATCTAAAAGTGTGCAAGCTTAGATTCCACTACCACAAGAAACACTTTCTATTCAATCATACAATCAAATAACGATTGGATAAGTTTAAATTTACTACTGATAGGTTAGTGAATCAGATTTTCCAAACAGCTCAATCTTGGCTTATCAGTAAGGTAGATTAGGATAGAAAAATAAAGGTTCAAACAAGCTTAAATTTTGAACCTATGAGATTGACGAAGAACTGGTTCTAAAAAGCTCAAAAATTGAACCAGAAAAGAAAGAGGAAGCAGCTCAAACAAGACTAAAACCAGAGCTGAAGAAATAATGAAGGATGTTTTTAAATTTTCAGATCTTAAGCCTTCACTGTTTTGCTTTAAATTTTCTGCAAATTTTAGGCTATGAGCAGCTTGTTTTTATGCCATAGGCCACAACAAGTTAGACTGCTTAATCCTAGCCTGGCTGCTTTTAAATTTCTATTTTAGAAAATAGAGAATGAAGTCTGTTAGACAGTCTAATCCTGACAGATAGTAGTTAGGTAGAGAAACTTATGAGTTCAACTGCTTAATCTAAACTCATGGAGAAATAAGAGTAGAATTAGACTAGTTTTATGTTTTCAATAAAAGAATAAAATGATTGGTGAAAAGGTTGGCAAGTCCAAGTGCACCTTCTAAAAAAAAAAAAAATGTGTTAGGAAGTAAGTTGTGTAGGTAGATGTTTGGGAAATACTTTTCCGCTGATATATCAAGTTCTAAGTCATTTTTGTTAGAAGCTGAGTACAAGAAAAAGATTATCAAGTGCAAGGCACTAATCAACATCCAGAGATAACTTGTTTAAAGTTCTTGACACCTTCAAGAAGATGTCATCCCCATGTGGAGCCATTGTTAGCCACCTATAAAATTTTTCATACCAAATGGTGGTTAAATATTTTTTAGCCTTCAAGAAACAATTCATTTCCAAATTGTGAGTTCTTGAAGTCTTATGATGTCCTTTATCCTTGGTATTAATATTCACTGCTGTTTCACTATTAGCCCTCAAGGACCTTGCTGTATACCAAGTAAAAACTGCTTGTAAAGGCTCCATTCTCCATCATTTCACTTCTCCATTTTACCCTTTTCCCCTTCATAAAATTTCCCCAAACACCCTCATTTAACCTCCAAATCATTTTAACCTCTTATAAACCTTATATCTCCCTTTTATTTGGTTTTAAATTCCCTTCTTTCATCTATCGGAACTCTCATTGGGCCTTAAAAGTCCTTGTTTTAGGCCTAATAAATAGTCTTTTGTGCTATAAAGAGTTAAGTCCCCGAGGTCTTATGTTTGTTAGCTGTCTATGTCATATGAATAAGCCCCGCAACCGGGCACTTAGATACATAAACCCCCATGCAAAAGGCATTTCCTTTGCCCATATTGCATTTCTCGACGTTATGGTCCCAAACAAATCTGGACCATTGATCTACATAAATAAACGGCCATCTGGCGCTCTTCCTTCTGCCCATTCATCTAACGTCCCTTTCCCCTTTCAAAAAATCCACCCCTTTATTAAATCTCCACTGCCCGATAAACCCGACTTTTCATTTAACCCATTTGCCCCGCGACAAAAATGCTGATGCAAACCGTGGTCCTTAAGTCCCGACTTTTCATTTAACCCATTCGCCCCACGACAAAAATGTTGATGCAAACCGTGGTACCACTGCATTCCTTGTCCGCGCATCTTATCCCCTATCACGTGCTATCCCACCATCGGATCTATCGATGATGATCCGACGACCGAAAAGCTATATCGCGTAATTTTTGGCCCCTTTCCACAGTGCGCTACTTCCGCACGATAAAAGTGGTTTTAAGAATCCACGTGTCGATTGATGAGTCGTATCACATTCCATTTGGATAATTCCACTTACCGCCCAGAGCCCGAGCGAAAACCATTGCCGATTTTCTGAAAACCACCCTTCTTCATATTCACGCCATAATTCAAATGCGAGCCTCGTTAGCTGTTCTGCCCGGTTTTATGTCCATCGCTGCTGCATTTCTTCATCCTCAAGCATTTCTACCACCTCCGTTGAACCTATGAATGCAGTTAATCCATATCCGTAGGGTTTATTAACGATTTGTTGTGATTTTTGCACGGTTTAATGGTGGTTGTTCTAAGAATTTCCACAGTCACAATCAGGTGACATTTTTGGCCCAGAGTAACGATTCTGTGTTTTTTATCAAAGAAGAAAGGGAACAACAAGTTTGAAATCCAAGTTTAAATCAATTGTATCATGATCCAGGGTTTAACAGAAACCCTCCAATGGCAGAAAGCCACCTGTATAAACAAAGAATAAAAAGTGTATCAGAATGAAGACCCGAAGATGAAGATCAAGGCTTAATTAAGCCTAAACATAGATCAAAGGATAAATCACTATGTTTATAAAAAAAGAGAGATATATCAGTTGAAATAAGCCTCCACTGCCACATCAGAGGCTAAAATATCCTTTTAGCTACCAAAAGTGCCACCTACAACTTTCATAAATTGAAAGAAGGCATAGTTATTGTCTAGTCAGTGATATTTTTTTTAAAGACAACTAGAGTTATTGCCAGCCTACTTAAAGAGTTTTAAGGTCAACAAAATTTTCCAAGTAGCTAAACAAATTAATGAAAACCAATTAATACAGAGAAAATATCATAAATCTTCTCTATTGAACCCCTCAAAGACAGAGAAGCATTAACTTGTATTAATTGAATAGATTGCCCTTTCCTTTCTTTCCACCTCCTCTTTCTTATATAAATACTTCCTTAGAAGATGAGAGATTGTTGGTTGGTTGTTGGAATTTGATGTAATAGTTGTTGTATCAAATCATTGTTGAATGTAAATAAGTTCTGAAGCTCTAAATATTTGTTAAGTTATTGAAGAAGATAGGCCGAGAAGAAAAATTTGAAGCTATGATGAAACATTGGACATGTAATTTGTAACTGAATTGAAAATCAATATACAAGCTGATTCTTGGGATCCTAGTCTATATCATTGGTGAAGTACTGCTTACTATTATTGTTTTCCTTTCATGTATGCCATTTTTTTCACTTTTGTCTGATAAAGAAAAGCAAGCATAGAGCTAGGATTTACTGTTAAAAGTACCCTACTCTCACTGATAAGCTTTATCTATATGTTTTCTGCTAATTGTGATAGTTGGGAATGACTTGAATTAAGTGTAAACATTGTCAAGAAATGTTGGTTAGTCCATGTCTTGATGTGCAAAAATTTAAAGGAAGTTCTTGAATGATATTTTCATTACATGCTAAGTAGAGTTAAACCAGAAAAGTTTATGGTTTTCCCTGTCTTCTGGTTCTTTCTCCAAAAGTTGTTGGAAAGTTTCCCTAAAGAGTATGCTAATAGAAGGCCTTGATTTTAATACATCTAACCTGATCTTAAGCTACACTTTGTTTTCTTATCTGTTTTCATACCTTCTGAAAGTAGTCTAGTGAGATTACTTGATTGTTATCTGATAAGTTAGCTTTAATACAAGTTTGTCCAAAGAAGTCTATGGTTAGTCCTGTCCTTTGGCTGGTTTCAAACAGTTACTCAAAAATAATTTTCTTGTATGGTAAGTTGATAAATCCTTGTTGAAATTATTGGCTTTTTCCATTTTCTCAACACTTTTAATGTTCCACTCCATCATTTAATATAAAGGATCTTTTGATATATAGGACTTGCCCCTTGGAACACTCTTGAAATTGTTGCACAATTGAAACCTTTTATGACTCCATTGCCCAATGGTTTAAAGATGTTTCATACTAATCCTATCTGCTAAACACTTCTCAATACACTTGCATCTTCACTCTTCGGAGCTCTTTCATTTTGTGATATTCCATCCAATTAAAGATCATACTCAACCAAACAAACAAAAAACCCTTGTTCTTAATAACTAGCCTAACATCATACTAAAACCTTAAGAGATAAATCAATATTTTCACTTATAGAGAGATCCCTCTCTGGATTCAGGAGAGATAGATCCTAGAATCCCAAAGTGGTTCTGATGTAGGCTCTACAACTTTTAGTCTTGCCACTCTACTAAATTACAGAGACCCTAACAGGATCTTCACACTTGCATGATACTTGATGACCAGCTGCATGAAGAGGGATATTTAGTCTAAGAGGGAGTCTTCTATCATCATGGTAGGATCTTCTTGTCTAGAGCCTCCAAGCTCAAGGAGAAATTGCTACAAATAGACTATGAAGAGTTTTGTTTTAGCCACATATATTCCATGAATATATACAACATCATCATGAGGAGCTTTGATTGGGAAGGCTTTGAAGGAGAAATACATCAGAATTTTCAAGAATGCATGAACCATGTGGAGTTGGGGCAGCGATATGACTCTATGAAAGAGTTATTTCAGCCATCTCTTCCTTGTTTTGAGAGAGGAGAAAGATCTATGCACCACTCCATTTGTACAAGGAGGATTGTTGGTGAAGGACATACTCATGTAAATCATGTTTTATTTTCTGATTGTATGTATTATTTTACCATATATATGTAGGCCATGACTCCAATAAGGAGTGTTTTACCTTATAAACTTCATGGCCAACTTTGACCCACAAAAATTTCTAAACATGGCCACTCCCTTGGAGGACAAAGGGAGATTTTGTTTCATGATTGGTGCATTCCTAAGGCACCAAATATATCTCACACTTTCAGCCATGGTGAGATGACTTGGATAGAAATTAAGTGGTGGGGAAACCACTTACCACATCTTGATCTAATGCAGTCAGGAGATGCACTGCACTGGTTCCACATGTGGGACTATGACCCACCTCCATATGCACAAATTTCTGTTTGTACATATGTAGTTTTGCTCCCATAAATTGATGATGTACTTGTAATTTTTATGGGAATGTATGGAGGGAGGATGGGAGGTATGTATGTGCCCTATGGGATGGAGATTCTCCATGTATCTTATGCTACATGTTTCAGGGAGAACATTGGGCAAACCATGTTTGTTTCATTTGAGATATTGTCTCCTTATGGGATGGATTATTTACATCTCATGAGAACTTTGGAGGAGAAATTCATGGAGGGATGGATTGGTGAGCACTTAGCTTATGGAGGAAGCTTATCAGATGTTGGTGTCACCAACGGAGGGGGAGAAGAGTTGCAGCACTCACCTTGTCAGTTGCTTGAGGAAAAGCAAAATTTGGGAGGGGAGGACTGTAATATTCCCAATTAGTCCTAAGCTAATTCGAATATTCATTTTTGGTTTTATGTCTTTGTTTAAAGAATAAAAGTGTAAAGGAAGTCCATCATACTCCTAAATACTGAATAAATCAATGCCAAATGTAAAAAGGATAAATCTTGGCTGCTAAATCAAGCACCCTTAGGTGTGAAAGGGGCTGGACCTTTTGACTGGATCAACCTTGACCAAATCTACAATGGTGTCTTGGAGGAGTGGCCATCAATGAGGCACAACGCAGTTTTAGATGGAGATGCCTTGTGTGAAAGGAGTGATATCATTGGAAGTGGTTTAGGGTTTTCAAGCTCTTAACTTATAAAAGGAAGAGGATGATAGCATTAGAAGGTTGTTGATGATATTTTATTTTTCATAGTATATGGTCTATTTAGACATATCTCATTCTCTTGCTGTTTAGCTGAGAATAATGTCGTTTAGCATTGGGCGTTTCTAATCGGGAATCCAACCTCTTTCCTTTATAGGCATCTTGGAAGAGTTTGTGTCACATAGTCCACTATCTGGATGAAGGCCAAGCTTCTTCTTTCAACTACAACACAGATCCTATTAAGGGTTTGGTTGTCTTTGCAAGCTGTAGCAAGTGGAGGTTAGATCTATTTAGATCTAAGCCATTTCAGTGCTTCTTTTCAGTGGAGAAGGCTTCTATTCCATTGGGAGGAGAGTATTCGACATATTGAGCTTCATTTTATGATCTTGGCATATGGCCAACTATATTCTAAACCCTACAACGTAGTTTTACTTCCAGAACTGCGTTATTCTTGTAGGTGTTGTTGCAGGGTCTTTTGGCACATCATTTGGAGGATTGGTTATCAAGTGTTGGGAATATGCCCTTCACTTTGGAGATCCCTTGGAGAAGATAATTCTCTTGTTCATATCAGATAAGATCTGAATATTTTTGCAGATCTGCAGATTTAGATCTTAGATCTACTCCTTGTACATGATGTAATGCTGAAAACCCCAAGGGGATTCTGAAGAAGAGCCAATATATTGTATGGATCTATTATAGAACAGACTTTTCCTGCACTTATTTGCTCTAGATATGAAGTGTAATCAACATCTATTTCATCCTAATAAAATAATGTTGTAAAGCACTTTTCAGTCTTAATACATGGTTGCAACACCTCTTTTTGAGGATTTTCTTCTACTGGAGACTTCTATTTCCTATCATACATCTTATGGGTCATCTTGTACATCTATTTTTCTATTGTAAATGTAAATTAAGTGTCTCCATATTGGCATCCTACTTTGTCTTTGATGATCTGCATTATTTTCCTGCAAATCTGCATTGTATTGTTGCATTCCCCATTTAGGAATACTACATACAAACCTAGAAATGCACAACATGTTTGTAAAAAGTAATCCAAAGTTGTAATATACCCTAGATTTGAGAAGTGAAAGTTTCTCAAGGTGTGTTTTATCATATTATACCTGTTCATGTGGTTACTTTTTGAACTGCAAGTTCAAAAAGGGTTGATGTGAAAAAAGCCGAAGTTTTCTTTGTCATTTTGAAGGTCAAAACTGTACTAAGTGACCAAATTAAAATGCACGCCCAAGCTTGCTTTCAGGTCCAAAAATTGATTTATGTTATAATATGGAGGTAAATATATGTTAAATTTATTTATGTCATTTAAAATGTAATTGAAGAACAATATAGCTTTCTTT